>CM062515.1:56770012-57347512 GCA_031439585.1 Pterocarpus macrocarpus
TAATAAAATCTCATCAAAATCTCAAACAAGCAACTATAACATAATTTTTTTCCCCGAAAACCGGAGTTATTAGTAAAACATAAATAAAAATAGAAAAACAATTATAAAATAAATCAGTTTTGTCCAGCTACTTTTTCTGCTCTTTTTCATTGTTTCTTCATTTTCCAATTCCCCAATTTAAATTGATGCACATGCGTGTGCTCATTAAAGTTATACCAAAGGAACAGCACCATACTCCTTCAATCTAAAATACTTTTTCCATTTTCAGATGGTAATGAATCTAATTGATGTGAAGTTCAGTAATACCAACCTGAAATTCCTATATCATAACCGAAGATAATGCCTCCAGTGGCAGCCACCATACAAGATAGAATCACAAAAGAGGTAATCCTTCCACTGTATTCTCTTCCGTTGCTTGCTGCTGGCAGCCCGAACGCCATAGTTACCCGTATTTTCAATTCGTTTATCCAGCGTTCATGGATGTGGTGTGTCGACAAAAGTTTCAAGTTTACTTGCGTAGCTGAAACACATAGTGCAGCCTTTCTTGACTGTAATGCACAACATAGTCAGCGTTTTCATTGCTGTTATTGGCTACTCCAATTTTGAAGGTCACTATCTTTAGAGTCTACAAAAGCATGTGGGTTGAACGTTGAAGTCGCTGGATATTTTGCCCGTGAAAAGAGAGAAAAAAGAAAGAGACAGAATACTCGAATTGTATTTAATTTCTTGGATGTACAAGAGTAATGATAAAATACAATTATATACATCTAGGCAGCAAATAATATAGAAATCAATCTAAAAGATCACATAAGATCGTCTATAATATTCTTGAGATATTATTAGATAATTCTTTTATTTCTAAGGCTCCCCTTAAGTCAAAGCTTATTAAGTTTTTGCTTGTTGCAAATAAATTGTTAACAATAAGAAACTGTGAAATAAACTACTGAGAACAAAGCTGGAAACTCAGTGATGCAGGAGATGTTGCACTATAAGAAGAAATTACCTGACAAGGAGTAATAGAAAATTGGAACTCACTACAAGAAAAACACTAATTAACAGCAGATTTTTTATGGCAAATGCGATCTGTCACAAATTCGCGGCAAATTTGCGGGGGAAATCGGCCTCAACGGCACAAAAAAAATTGAATAAGGAAAAACAATTTGCAAGGGAATTTCCGCCACTAATAGCATATATTAAAAAAAAAAAAAGCTTGAGTGTATATTAGTGGCGGAAATTCTACCGCTAACTGTGTAAGTGATTTAAAAAAAAAAAAGAAACTAATCTTTATCATTAGTGGCAGATTTTCTGTTACTAATATTGATGCTTTTTATTTTTTCAATAAAAAAAGAAAATATATGTTAAACTTAGCAGAGGATTCTTTACTGCTAACATTAAAAAAAAAATTTGTTCACTTTAGTAAGCGGTGGAAATTCTGCCACTAAATATGAAAGAAATTAAAAAGAAAAAGAAATTGATCTTGTGTATTAGCAACGAGTGCTAATATTTATACTTGATTAAAAAAAAAAGAAAATATATGTTAAAATTAGTGAGGGATTTTCTGTGATTAACATTAACAAAAATAAAGATGTTCACATTAGTTAGCGGCACAATTTCCGCAACTAAATGTGAAAGAAATAAAAAAAAAGAAAGAAAATTGATCTTTCTTATTAGCGGGGGATTTTTCGCTGCTAATATTAACAGATATTTAAAAAAAAAAAGAAAATTGATTTAAAAATTAGCAAGAGATTTTCACCACTAACTATAAAAGAAAAAGAAAAATGATATTAGAATTAGTGGGGGATTTTTTTTCACTAATATTAATGAATATTAAAAAAAAAAGAAATATATTTTAAAGTTAGTAGTGGATTTTCCATAACTAACGGTATCTTGTTACAAAATTAAATAAAAAAAAAACTCTTCACATCTATAAGCGGGGGATTTTCCACCACTAACTATAAAAGATACTTAATAAAAAAAGAAAAAAAAATTAGAACTAGCGGAGAATTTTTTGCCGCTAATGTTAACGAATGTTTTTAAAAAATAGATATTAAAGTTAGCGAGAGATCCTATTTCCAAGAAAAAAATTCTTCATATATATTAGCAAGGGATTTTCTACTGCTAAGTATAAAAGATATTACATGAAAAAAGAAAAACGATTATTGAATTAGTGGCGGAATATTAACGAATATTTTAAAGAAAAAGAAATTAAATTTTAATTTTAGCGAGGGATTTTTTGCCGCTAACAACATCCTATTACCACAAAAAAAAAAAACTTCACAAATATTAGCGATAGAATTTCCATTGCTAACAGTAAAAGATTTTTTAAAAAAATGAAAAATGATTTTAGAATTAGTGCTGGAAAAAAATTGAAAAATTTATTTTTTCGACATAAAATCCGCGGCTAATTATTAAGAATTAAAAAAAAAAGACTCTTGTAATTTGTGGCGGAAAAGCCGCCACTAATTTTCTAAAAAATTAAAATAAATAAATTTAATATTTTTTGAGTTGGAAAATTTGCCGCTAAGTTTACCGAATTTTAAAAAAAGAAGTTCATACAATTTGTGGCAGATTTTCTGTCGCAAAATTTAAAAAACCGCCGCAAATGAATTTTTATTAAGAACACTACTTTTCTCTTATTTTATACTCTTTTATTTGCCTTTTTCATCATTCTCTCCTTCTTCTTTTCCCATTCCCTCATCCTTATGCACCATATCCAATCTCTTTCATCCTCCCTCTCTTTTTCCTTTACTCCTAACTCTACTTCTCTTTTTTCTTCTTTCCTTTTTTCTTTCCTCTTTCTCTTTTTCTTTAATTTCCATACTTCCCCAACCACTACCCACCAAACCAACTGCCCACTGCTACTAAACAACCATTACCACCACCACCGTCGATCAACCACCACTATCACCACTGACCAATTTTTTGTGTAATATATATTACTAATTTTATTGTTGATAATTTTGAGTATTTCTTTGTTTAGTGGAAGACGTAGTGGAAGTTGCAAGATTTAGAGGATAAAAATGAACTACAATGGCCATGAGATAAATCAGTTATAATTAGAATTATGCTAAAAATATTGCTTCCAAAATTTTATTAAGACATCTCTCTTCCATATTTGTATGAACTTGAAATATTTGGATTGAATTTTGCTTAGCTAAATGATTTTGAATTTCAAAATTAAGTGTGTGTTTAAATCTAATATATATATATAGCCTTAAATTGGTCATTTTCAGTGGAAAATCTACTGCAAAAATTAGAAGGGTAAATCTACCGTAAAATTAGGGGCGAAAATTTGTCGCAAAATAATTGGGAAAATTTGTCGCAAAATTAGAGGGGAAAATCTGCCACACTAATTAGAGAGGAAAATCTACCGTAACTCATTAGTAGTCCATTTTTTTTTGTGACGGCATAACTTTCGCTATAAATTTGCTGCAAATGGCCGATTAGCAGTGGATTTGACCAATTTTACCGCAAATCAGCTTTTTTCTTGTAGTGACTAGGAATGCTGGAAATAAATGATAAGGGACAAAGACGAGATTAGTGGAAACAAACCACATGGGCCCAATCAAGCCTGGCGAGAACACAACGTATGGGGACCACACTAAGGCTAGTGGGAACGAACCACACAGTGGCAGATCAAAACTGGCAAGAACAAACAATGAGGGGCTAGACTAGGATTGGCAAGAACAAACCACCAGGGGCTAGACTGGGACCGGTAGGAACAAACCACCAAGGGTCAAATCGAGGCTAGCAGGAACAAGCAAAATTATTTTTACCTCCAATTATATTTTCTTCATCTTTAATAATGATTTGAAAGAAACAAGCAAAATTAATGAAGACTATTATCAACTAAGATGTAGCATTTAATGAAGATATATGAAATTGGTCTTCAAAAGCCGGAAAGAAGCCCATAGTGAATTTTGACAATTATGAAGAAGAAAATAAATAGATATACACAACACCTCAACGAAAATTATACAGTTGGCTTTGAATGCATTGTCAGTGACTAGCCAAATTGCTAAATTATATTTTGGGTGGCACTAATGATTCATTTGATGAAGAGATTATCAATTTTGTTTTATTTGAATATTGTGAGCTAGTAACTTTTGAAGATGCATCTAATGAGATGAATTAGGGGAAAGTTATAGATGGAGAAATCCATGTAATTGAAAAAAATGAAATATGTTACTAACAAATTTGCCTACAAATAAGAAGTCAATTGTAGTAAAATGGGTATACAAGAAAAGTATCTAATGTTGATATTGATTATTTTACAGCGAGATTAGCTGTAAGGGATGCAAGCAAAACTTAGGTATTGATTACTTTGATGTATTTGCTTTTGTCTCTAGATTAGAGACAATCTACCTAAATATCCTATTCTCAACTCAAAATAAATGGAAGATACATCAGATGAATGTTGTGTCTGCTTTTTGAAATGATGCTTTGGATGAAAAAGTGCATGTTTAACAATCTGTAGATTATGTAAGCATTGAAAAGAATCTATTTATAATATATAAAATTTGATGCATAAGCTATGGCATTAAAATCTCATTCCTCTCATATCATGATGTTGCCACGTTATTATATTATGCAAGTTGTCACTCAACTATGTCAACCTTTAGTATCCCACTACTTAACTAGCATAAGATGCACTAAGCCACCAATATTAACATAATTAATTATATATACTTAAAATTAATTATATACCTTTAACTCCTTTTCAGAATTATTCAAAAGTTAACAATTTCAAAATTCTTATTTCTAATGACTTTTCAATAACCAAAACATCTTCAAACCCTAACCCCTTTTGAAAGGAATTAAGGTGAACTATCCTTCAAATGGATTTCACATCTTTGTTATTCCAAAATGACAAAATGAAAGAAAAACAAATGGAAAGCGTATATTCTGTTTCACATAAAGTAAACAAATTTTGGCTCTAACACTCACTACTAACATAATTCAAGAGCCACATTCATTAACAGATAACAACAATATCATCAAATGAGGAGTTTATATCTATACAAATGTCAAGAAAAAAGTCGCAAGCAAACACGAGACACAATTTTTTCGTATGTTTTTTGGGCATTTATAAAAGAACAAGAAATGTATTAATGAAAAAAGCACACAACATCGTTAAATGAAAAGTCAATCTTGATTACAAGCATTTGTATAGATATTGCAAAATGATGACAGTGAGGGAAAGAGAGAAAGAAGAGAACCACACCTATTTCTGTAGAATGAGGGAAAAGAGACAAGAGTGAGGAAAGAAAGAAGAGAGAAGTGTTAATAGAATTGGGGTATTTTAGACATTTTATTTATAGTATCAAATCCACTAGATAAAGAATTGCAAATCAGACTAATTTTGGTCTGATTTACTTTTGGGTCTTTTAAAGGAATTGAATTCCATTCAAATTTTAATTTCATACCATTAATTGATACCAAATTAAGGAAGTGAATTCAAATTCTTGAGGGCATTGAATTCTATGGCTTTCCAAACAGGTTGTTTGTGTTGTTTTTATTTGACCCTTTGTGGATGTTAACTCCATTGCCCACCATCATCCGAATACCATCACTCACAATTTTTTCCACCTCTTTATGTACCCTCCATAAATTCCAAATGGAGTTCCACGGACCAACACCTTTGGCTTTGTTCGCATACACCCACACTGGTCTATTTACATTTACACCATTACAAGAGCCACCTATGCGCTTCCATAAGGAGTCATGTTCAAAGGAGAATCGCCACCACCATTTAAATAGTATAGCAGCATTCTTGATCAATAAATCTCCGACCCCCATACCCCCTACTCCTTAGGTGATTAACTTTGACTCCATTTAATTGTTGGGATGTGCCCACCTTTAGAATCCTTACCCCAAAAGAATCTTGTCTGTAATGAGATGATCTTCTTCGCCACAGTTTTCAGCATAGGGAAAAGTCCAAGATAGCATGAAGGGAGATTGTTTAAGACAGCTTTTATAATCACCAATCTGCCTCCCCTTGAAAGCAAGTTTGATTTCCATAAACTCAGCTTCTTCTCAATTTTGGAAATAACAGGCTCCCAAGTTTTCACTCTTTTTGGGTTAGCTCCAAGGAGGTTTCTCAGATATTTGATTGGCAATGTACCCACCAAACAACCAAGGCACTTTTGCAGCCTCGACACCTCGTCTTCATCCACATTTACTGCAATTATAGTCGATTTATCATAATTTATGGATAAACCAGCCATAATTCCAAAACACTCCATGATTCTTTTGTAATTCCTCACCATCTTCACATTTGCCGGGCAAAAAAGGATGGTATTATCGGCTAACTAGAGATGAGATAATTCTACTTTCTTGTTACCCACCAACAATCCTTTGGATGAGGCCCCCTGCTTTCAAATTCTCAATCATTCTATTCAGTACATCTGCTACCAAAACAAAGATGAACGGTGATAATGGATCACCTTCATGCAGCCCCTTTTGCATATAAAAGGGTTTGGTGGGAAACCATTCACAAGCACAGACATAGATGTGGAAGAAAGACAATCCACAATCCATCTCCTCTATATTGCACCAAAAAGACAGATGGTTAATTAGTTTAAAATTTATATTTTTTTATTAGATTTAAATCTAATATATCTTTTTCAATTTATAAGTGTAGTTAGACTTCTTCATGAATGATATTTTCTTTCTCTAAAAAAAAAATTAAAATAAAGGTATTATAAATTTATGAATAATGATAACAAATATTACTTCCATTTCCATCTCTTTGTATACATTTCTTAACTTGTATAGATGCATCTCGCCATCCCATTGGGATTTAATCCTTATGAGTTATGACCATTGCTCTTTTTCTTAATCTTGTTCCGAGCAATAAAACACAAATAATAAGTAATGTTACCATACGTAAAGAGAGAGGGAATAGAATTCAAAAGAGAGAAATTCATCTGCATACCTGATTTGTCATACGCTAAGAGGTTTTTTTTTTTTTTTTTTGGTTGGGGTTATAAGTAGTGTTTGATATGGGGTAATCTATTTGGATTACTGGTAATATTTAATTAAATTATGTAGGCCCATAATATTATCTTGTTTAGTTGGATAATATTAATAGCAATTTAGATTTTCAAGATAATATAAATTGACCCCTTGAAAGATAGTAATGTAGATTACTACCAATGTGGCAGTCCTCTTATTATTATTATTATTATTATTATTATTATTATTATTGTTATTGTTATTATTAAAAATAATTTTAATTATTATTGATTAATAATAATATTATTATTATCAATAAATAATAATTATTTATTATTATTAACAATAAATATTATTATTATTGTTGTTGTTATTGCTATTATTAAAAATAATATTAATTATTAATAATAATTATATTATAAATAAATAATAAATAACAAATATTTATTATTATTAATTATTAATTATTGTAGTTATTATTATTGTTAATATTATCATGATTAATTATTAATAATAATTATAATTATTATTAAATAATAATAATTAACAATAATTATTAATTAAATTAATTATTATAATCATAATTAATAATTAAATTTTCTCATTCCTATTAATTAATAATAATAATACTAATAATTAAATATTTATTATTATTATTATTACTATTATTAGTATTCATATAATATTGATTTAATACCAATATTACCTAGTAATCTTTTTAATATACCAAATACGATAATTTGAATTACCACTTAGATTATCTATGCATACCAAACACTGCATTTAATATTACCAGCAATTTAAAAAGTGGTCATCTTTATAGCAGGTAATCTACATTACTGATAATCTTAATGGGTAATGTACCAAACGCTACCATAGAGTTTAATTTTGTTATTATACAATCTGAAACATGTTTTACACATTTGTCTACTCTTGTTCCGACAATCATTTAACGAGATTGTCTTCTTTTTCTTTTTCTTTTTCTTTTTGACACGGGAGATTGACTTTATCAGTAATTATGCAAGATGTTAAATTTATTAAATAATGTAATCGTTAAATATAAGTTTTTTTAAGAAACGGTTAAAATCACATTCATAAATTAAACCAATAAAAATAGTTATACACCATCAAGTCTCTCCACTAATGACTATTAGTACAACATATATATCACTTTTATAAATTCTTCAGTATTAAAAAGTTTATTCTTACATTAAGTTTCCTGCATCCTTAAACATGCTTCCGAAAAATTTATTTTATATCTAATTTTTAGGATTGTCCAAATAACACATTTGAACCAAACTAAACCCCAAAAATGTTATAGAGATGAATTTCATATATATATATATATGTGTGTGTGTGTGTGTGTGTGTGTGTGTGTGTGTGTGGATTTCAGAATTAAAAAAGTGCAAATATATTGAACAATGACTTATTAATTAATATCATACTTTATACTCTCGATCAAATATATTATCTTTTTCTTTTTTTTTTTTAACAACTTTTGGCGTAATCAATCAATATAATCGATTAAAGGAGAATATATTGCTTAAAATTTTGCCACATAGCAATTACGTGGTCTAAAATTTTGTCATTTATGTGGTAATTAATATTAGAAGATATAAAAATTTTGTAGATATATTTAGTGTTTTAATAGAGATATTTGGGGTTGTTTATATTAAAGATATATGACAATTGTTAAATTTTGATGATAAAATATTATCATAACGAGAAAGTTTTGTGTTTTAGTATAACCATTTAGTGAAAACATTTTGTGTTTTAATGAAGATATTTTACGTTCTTATTTTTGAATAATTTGTATTTATATAATAATTTGCGGAAATATTTAATGTGCAATTATATGGTCTAAAATTTTGTCATGTGACAATTAATATTAAACAGAAATTTTTTATTAAATGTGGCATGTGAATCATTACACGCTATTAAAAGGGTTTCTTCTAATGTTTCACAGATATGATTGTAACCAAGTTAGATACAATTTTTGGATTGAATTACTTAGAAGATTCATGGAAAAACCATGCCCTTTTCATTTGTAAGCAGCTAAAAATATTCTTTGATATTTCAAAGTACATGAATGATGGAATTTTATATAATAGCACCAATGATTTGAAACTTGTTGAGTAAATGGACAGTGATTGGATAGATGATATAGAAACAAGAAACAACACCTCATACTCATAGTATGCATTTCATCTCGAGTTAAGCTCTGTATTATGGCATTCAAAGAAACAACCAATTGTTATAGTTGAAGCAGAATATACAATAGCAACCAGATATACTATGTAAACAATATGATTAGGAAGAGTTGTTGAAGTGTTTCACCAAAATGAAGTACTCCCACACCAATATTTTGTGACAATTTTTTACTTTTGCACTTTGCAAAAATACAGTGTTTTATGACAGATTGAACCATATACCATATAGATCTACGATTTTGCAAGACTTGAGAATTGGTGGTTGAGAATAAAGTATCAATTAATTAATGTCACATTGAAAACAAGTTGCTAGTGTTTTTTCAAGAGAGATGTTTTCTGTATATAGCATATAGATACCTAAATCGACATTGGTAATTGTAATTTATATATCCAAAATTTATATTTATTTAAAATTATTATATGTCGATTACTTTTAGTGTTTAAATTTCTATATTCAAATAATTAAACTATTTTTATAAAACTAGTAAAAATTAAGTTATTTTATAAATGAAAGAAAATACTTAGAAGAACAAATTTAACATGCCGGCTTAGTTTAAGGAAGAAGATGTGAGATAACTAAGCTTATGATGTCACCGCCAACCATCGTTGCCTTCATGTCAATGCTTTGTCTCTTCCTCTTTGTGTCATGGTGTGGGCATGTGAAACTAAAAGAACATCGTTGAGGATTTGTCTTCCCGATATCATAAGCACTAGCTTTCATAATATTACATTTTATTTTAATGAACCTTCACAATATTAATTATCTGCCTAATAAAGTGCTTCTTTTTTCTCCCTCAAAAGATTGTTATTTACCTCAAGAATCAAACACATTCCCGTTCTGCTGGTTTTTCAAGGGTTTGTTCTTTCAACTGATCACTGATTCATTCTGTATATCAAGCACATTTGAATTGACATATATATATATTGACATATACAGTAATTAGTCACTTTTTGAAATCAGAAGTATCTGATAATTTGTAAGTTCTGGAATGATATACATCATGCTACCATTGTTTGTGTCCCTTCACTCTTGTTTTCCACTATCCTCTTCCAAAACAAATGCTCTCTCCACACCCTATCCATTTGCTCAATTGGCACATTCTTGGTCTCTGGTAACAGCAAGTATACAAATGTTGTCATCACTACCACCCAACCCCCAAAAAAGAAGAAAGTGCCAGACTTGAAATGACACAGCATACTTAGAAAAGTTTGAGCAACAATGAAGGTGAACAGAAAGTTCACTGCAACTGTAATACTTTGGGCTGCTGATCGAATTTCCAGCGGGAAAACCTCACTCGGAACCAACCATCCTAGTGGCCCCCATGACCAGCCAAATCCAGCAACATATGTGCATATCAAAACTAAGATCAAATATGCATATTCCTTGCTTATTTCACCATGGTCACCAAGTTCAGCTTTCATAATGCTTCCTATTATAACTTGTGAGAAGAACATTTGAATGCCCCCAGCTATGAACAATGTTCTTCTGCCCAGCTTGTCAACTAAGAGCATTGATATGAAGGTTGAAGTAGTGCCGACAAGTCCAGTCACAACTGCAGACAAGAGCGAAGCACTTTCACCCAATCCGATGGTTAGAAAGAGGATTGGAGCATAAAAGGAAATGACATTGATTCCAGTGAACTGTTGGAAGAAGGGTATGACCACTGCCATAACTAGTTGAGGCCTATACTTTCTCTGCAAGATATTCTTAAATGGGTGTTTGATGGAGTTTGATATGTTACTAGCTTCAATAAGGTCCTCAAGTTCTGCCTGGACCATTTTGGTGCCTCGGATGCGTTGCAGCATTAGCTTAGCCTTGTCATGGTCTTTGCTATGTTGCATTATGCTGTTGGGTGTCTCTGGCATGAAAATTGCTCCTACAGTGAGCATTAAGGCTGGAACTGCTGCCATGGCTAGAGAAATACGCCAACCCCAACCACCTTTGATCTTTTCTGTGCCGTAGTTGATTAGATTAGCTGATAGAACACCAATTCCAACACAAAGTTGGAAGCCATTGTTGAATGCTCCCCTGTATCTTGGTGGTGCCATCTCTGAGAGATATAATGGGACTGACTGCAAAGCAATGAAAATAAAAAAAAACCATATAAGGATTATGCTAATCTGATACTAGCTAGTTTATTAACTATATTTAATAATCAAATAAAAGATGAGGAAATTAATTATAGGGATAAAGTTACCTGATTTGCAAAGCCAACGCCAACTCCAAGTAGAACTCGACCAATTATTAGCATGTATATATTGGAAGCAGCACCACCAAGAGCTGCTCCTATGAGGAATCCAGCACCACCTACAAGGATTGATGATTTGCGTCCAAAGGCTCTTGTGACAAATGAGGCAAAGAAGGTTGCTATAAGGCCAGCAATATAAAGTGATGAAGTGAAAGCTGTTAGAAGTTGGCTATCAAATTTGCAGTAATTGCTAATCTTGGTGTCTTGCTTCATCTTGGTGTATACATCCGGGAAAAACTTCTCCAAGAATGGCACCATTGATGTTACCCCACCTGCACTTCAAGTGCAATTACTGAAATTGAATAGTGTATTCCATCCATTGAATTATATAATGACTGATCAAACTGAAGGAGAAAACTATAGGTTACAATAATGAAAATTAGAGATGAAAATTATGTAATTCTAACTAGTTTAGAGGTGAAAATTAGAGATTATATACCATACCACAGGTCATTTGACCAATGTACCTTAGGCTCATGATCCAAAATGATGGGCAATAGATGGTGATATAAGCCATGAGATTCAAGTTGGTTAGATGAAATAAGAGAGTGTTGTCGGCATTATTTGTTATACAAAAGTAACATTTAAGCTTATGAAAAAAATATTATTGCCCAGCTATAAGATTAATAATATTGTATGAGAGTGAATGTCGGCTTTGGTTAGTAAATGCCAACAAGAGGGATAAACTCAATGTTATAAAGATGAAAATGTTGTGTTGAATTAATGGACAAATCAGACAAGAAATGATTAGTAATGAATGCCTAAGAGAAAAGGATGGGTGACACTTATTATGAAAAAAATATTATAGAATCTCACCTTAAGTGATTTGATTATATAAGGAGATTATCTGTGGACTGCCCAACAAAAAAGTAAATTAATGCCACGTTTGTACCTCATCATCTAATGATAAAGACGTGAGGCATATCAGAGTACTCTTTCACATATGATACACTATAATTTTTTGTTTTCTCTCACTCTCTCAGACCCCCACCCCTCTCATTACCGTCACCGTTAAGTCCACAATTTCAAGCTCATAGCCTCCCAATGCACCGTCACTGGCATCCCCACCACCAGCCCTGTCATCCACCTCCTTTGTTGCAAGACCTTTTGCATGTTCCTTGTCTGCCCCTGCACCAACCACAGACCATTCATCTTCCTCAAGCAGTTTACCTAGCTCACCAAAATTGTCATGCACCAAGATCCTTGAAGCTCCGATGAGGGAGATCAGTGCTTGACTGGGCCGTGCTATAAAAATGTTGGCGTCAAAGAAGGGTGTCGATATCGTGCTTGAAGTCGAGGATGCTTGCCAAAATGAGAGCAAGTGCTATTGTGTCAGGCCTCGTCAGAAAGGCGACAGTGCTTAGAGGCGGCATCGGCGGTGTGGAGTGGCCGGTGGTGAGCCGGGCTGGGGAATGGAGGTTAAAGAGAGGGGACCTTCGATAATTTCTTCTCACCTGCAACCCCAATTTCAAAATACTGCAAGCGAGGTTTTGCGGCCACTACATTGTGTGTGTTGTGGTAATAATGTACTCGAAGAGCTAGACCTAAACAAGGTTCTGCGGTATGTTATGGTGGCTGGTGGTGAGCCGGGCCAGGCGGTGGAGGTTGAAGGTGAATCGGAGATGGCAGAGAGTGTTTGAGAGAATTTTGTAGTGTATCACAAGTGGGAGAAATATTGATACACTATCATATTCAACGCCGTAGACAATGGAGTGTGTGGTGCAAGTTGTTAAGCACGGATGTACGATGGTCGAATTGATTTAATGAACCCAAAAATTTAAATCAAATTAATGGAATTAGTTTGGATTGATTTGGGTAATTGTTTTATTTTTAAGATAGAATCAAATTAAATTAATTATATAGAATCAAATTAAATTAATTATTATTGATTTGATTTTGAATGTATGATTTTTAATCTAATTATTCAAACACTCAATTCGATTAATCGATCAATTAATTTTTTTTATTTTTAATATTTCAAAATTTTGAACTTAAATTTTTAATAATAAAGTCATTTTTTATTTTTTATTAATATATATTTAAAAAATTTATCTATTTACATAATTATTAAGTATAACATAATTAAATTTTATATTATTATTAGTTGTTATAAAAATAAATTTTTTAAACAAATATAATTCTTTATTTTTTTTACTTCAATTTGATAATCCGAATTACATCAACCCAATTTTAATCATATTAGTTTGGTTCGAATTTGTTGAAAAAAAAATTAAAGTCTAAATCAAACCAATCAAATCAAATATGATAAGTTTGAATTTATTTTTCACTCAAATTCAATTTAAACCAATCCATTTACACCTCAAGGAAGGTTTACTCCACACATCACTGTAAATCAAATGACAAATAGCCCAGTAGATATAATTAGAAAAAAAATAAGAAAGATTATAGCAGAACTATTAAAAAATTACTTAATATTTAATGACTTATTTATAAATATAGTTTGTGATACAAGTCAATGTTATCGTATTTTTCATATAACTGACCCACTTAGCAAAACAAAAAAAAAAAAAATGCTTAAAATTGTGTTGTCTTTTCAGTTAGAAGTGACTCGAGATAGTAAAAATGCAAATAGTATAACTACAATAATCAAAGAGGTAACGTTTTTTTGTCATCCTTATGTGAGTGATTTCAACCAAACAGAAATGAAAATTATTAGTGATAATTAATTGCTTAATCCTACAAGCATCACTCTTGACAAAGTGTACATAAACTAATCAATGTGATTGTCTCAGTTGGAAGCGGCATTAAAAGTCTGACCACAACAGTAAGGTGCATACAACTTGAGAGAGAGTAGAATTTCTCTTCTCAATTTGGACTAGTCAATCGATTATAGGCCATCACACACACACAGAGAGAGAGAGAGAGAGAGAGAGAGATGAAAGAAATAATCTCAATAACTCAATTTAGAAAACATTCTGAAATTCATTGTCTCTTTAAGCAGAATGAATAAAATTTATGAATTTAATTTTGATGTATAATTAGTATAAAAGATTTTTACATTCATGTATTACCACTTCAACTGGAGTACCTGACTTGACTTTTACAATTATTACTTCAAAAGTGGCATAAATAATAATATATAATTAAATTATAATATAAAATTTTATAAATTGACAATGAATTAAAATTGAGATGTGATATTTGTATATAGTCCACCTTGTATATTAGGCTGACATACTGCTCATTTATCATTAGATTGGTATGAGACCTAATTTAAATGGGGGCCATATATTTATCCAATGGTAGATGGATAATATATCAGTCCGAAATATAAGGTTGATTATGTTAAAATATCATTTCTCATTAAAATTAACTTCAAAATTCATATCTAAAAATCACCTCAAAATTTAATCCATAAATATTTTCTCTTTAAATATAATGTGACACCAAGTTGTTTCTCAGGATAAGTTTGTTGTCCTATTCCCTCTAAAATTTCACCTCCGGTTCGTTGGAAAGCTAACGATACTCTTCAGTTCCATTTGCCAATAATTGGTGCATAAGGTGGGCGATTATAAAGTTGATGTTAAATAAATTTAAGTTTGTAAATTTGATTTGAATTAAAATTCAATTTATAATAAAATTATGGATATTAAAAAAATGTGAGAATGCTTATAATATTACTCAGAACTTATTTTTGGATATAAAATTACGTAAAAAAAAACAGATATAGATACGATAAAAATAATCCTATTTTCTTAATAATTTTCATAAAAATATTTGTACAAAATAATTAGACTATAAACTAATTAATTATATGAAAAAAAATTTAAAAATTTATTTACCTAATATATATACATATACATATTAAAATTAAGAATTTAATTTATATATATACAGGTATCTAATCATATATTAGTACATCAATAAAAATATTTGATTCAGCCACCCATTATCTTAAAAGTCTTACAAATACAAATATTTGGTTGAATGAGCAATTAAACTCTAAAATCAATCCAATAACAAAGTTTTTATATAAAATATATGAAATTTTGTGTAGTATAATAATATTATATATTATATATTGTATTACATATTGTAACCATCATTATGAGCTGCATTAACTGGGAGCGGAGGAAAAAGATTGAAAAACGGAATGAAGTGCATATTTGGCAATTGGGATTATTTTATTTTGTCCAGAATCCTGGTTGATGAACGCAGAAGCAAGGAAAACACGCTTCGAATAAAACTACAAGAATTGTTTGGCAAAATAAAAAATCAACTTGAGTTACAGCACAGCGACCTCTCCCCCACCTCCACGCCATCACATCAAACACCTTTGCTATAGAAAATATCTTGTAATCTTTTTTATATAATAAAATCTCATCAAAATAACATCAATTTTTTCCCCCGAAAACTGGAGTTATTAGTAAAACATAAATAAAAATAGAAAAACAATTATAAAATAAATCAGTTTGTCCAGCTAATTTTTCTGCTCTTTTTCACTGTTTCTTCATTTTCCAATTCCCCAATTTAAATTGATGCACATGCGTGTGCTCATTAAAGTTATACCAAAGGAACAGCACCATACTCCTTCAATCTAAAGTACTTTTTACATTTGCAGATGGTAATGAATCTAATTGATGTGAAGTTCAGTAATACCAACCTGAAATTCCTATATCATAACCGAAGATAATGCCTCCAGTGGCAGCCACCATACAAGATTGAATCACAAAAGAGGTAATCCTTCCACTGTATTCTCTTCCATTGCTTGCTGCTGGCAGCTCCACTGCCATGGTTACCTTTACTTTCAATTCGTTTATCCAGTGTTCATCGATGTGGTGTATATGTATACATATTGTGTCAACAGAAAGTTTCAAGTTTACTTGCATAGCTGAAACACAAAGTGCAGCCTTTCTTGACTGTAATGCACAACATAGTCAGCGTTTTCATTGCTGTTATTGTAGACTAATGCTACTCCAATTTTGAAGGTCACTATCTTTAGAGTCTACAAAAGCATGTGGGTTGAACGTTGAAGTTGCAGGATATTTTGCCCGGTTGAAAAGAGAGAAAAAAGAAAGAGATAGAATACTCGAATTGTATTTAATTTCTTGGATGTACAAGAGCAATGATAAAATACAATTATATACATCTAGGCAACAAATACAATTAATCATAAAATAATATAGAAATCAATCTAAAAGATCACATAAGATCGTCTACAATATTCTTGAGATATTATTAGATATTTCTTTTATTTCTAAGGCTCCCCTTAAGTCAAAGCTTATTAAGTTTTTGCTTGCTGCAAATAATTTGTTAACAATAAGAAACTGTGAAATAAACTACTAAGAACAAAGCCGGAAACTCAGTGATGCAGGAGATGTTGCACTATAAGAAGAAATTACCTGACAAGGAGTAATAGAAAATTGGAACTCACTACAAGAAAAACACTAATTAACAGCGGACTTTTTATGGCAAACACGATTTGTCACAAATTTGCGGCAAATTTGCGGGGGAAATCGGCCTCAACAGCACAAAAAAATTGAATAAGGAAAAACAATTTGCAAGGGAATTTCTGCCACTAATAGCATATATTAAAAAAAAGAACTTGAGTGTATATTAGTGGCGGAAATTTTGCCGCTAACGGTGTAAGTGATTTAAAAAAAAAAAAAGAAACTAATCTTTATCATTAGTGGCGAATTTTCTGCTGTTAATATTGATGCTTTTTTTTTTCTATATATATATATATATATATGTGTGTGTGTGTGTGTTAAACTTAGCGAAAGATTCTCTGCCCCTACCATTAAAAAAAAAAAATTGTTCACTTTAGTAAGCGGTGGAAATTCTGCCACTAAATATGAAAGAAATTAAAAGAAAAAATAAAATTGATCTTATGTATTAGCAACGAGTGCTAATATTTATACTTGATTAAAAAAAAAAAGAAAATATATGTTGAAATTAGTGAGGGATTTTCTATCGTTAACATTAACAAAAATAAAAATGTTCACATTAGTTAGCAGCAAAATTTCCGCAACTAAATGTGAAAGAAATAAAAAAAAAAAGAAAGAAAATTGATCTTTCTTATTTGTGGGGGATTTTTCGCTGCTAATATTAACAGATATTTAAAAAGAAAAAAAGAAAATTGATTTAAAAATTAGCAAGAGATTTTCACCACTAACTATAAAAGAAAAAAAAATAATATTAGAATTAGTGGGGGATTTTTTGTCACTAATATTAATGAATATTAAAAAAAAGAAATAAATTTTAAAGTTAGTAGGGGATTTTCCATCGCTAACGGTATTTTGTTACGAAATTAAAAAAAAAAAAAAACCTCTTCACATCTATAAGCGGGAGATTTTCCGCAGCTAACTATAAAAGATACTTAATGAAAAAAGAAAAAAAAATTTGAACTAGTGGAGAATTTTTTACCCCTAATTTTAATGAATATTTTAAAAAATAGATTTTAAAGTTATCGAGGGATCCTATTTTTAAGAAAAAATTTTTTCACATATATTAGCAAGGGATTTTCCATCGCTAAGTATAAAAGATTTACATGAAAAAAGAAAAATGATTATTGAATTAGTGGCGGAATATTAATGAATATTTTAAAGAAAAAGACATTAAATATTAATTTTAACGAGGGATTTTTCGCCGCTAACAACATCCTATTACCACAAAAAAAAAACTTCACAAATATTAGCGATAGAATTTCCATTGCCAACGGTAAAAGATTTTTTTTTTAAAAATGAAAAATGATTTTAGAATTAGTGGTGGAAAGAAAAATTTATTTTTTCGACAGAAAATCCGTGGCTAAGTATTAAGAATTAAAAAAAAAAGACTCTTGTAATTTGTGGCGGAAAAGCCGCCACTAATTTTCCAAAAAATTAAAATAAATAAACAAATTTAATATTTTTTTTAGTTGGAAAATCCGCCGCTAAGCTTACCGAATTTTAAAAAAAGGAGTTCATACAATTTGTGGCAGATTTTCTGCTGCAAAATTTAAAAAATCGCCGCAAATGAATTTTTATTCAAAACACTACTTTTCCCTTATTTTATACTCTTTTATTCGTCTTTCTCATCATTCTCTCCACCTTCTTTTCCCCTTCCCTCGTCCTTCTACACCATATCCAATCTCCTTCATCCTCCCTCTCTTTTTCTTTTACTCTTAACTCTCCTTCTCTTTTTTCTTCTTTCCTTTTTTCTTTCATCTTTCTCTTTTTCTTTAATTTACATACTTCCCCAACCACTACCCACCAAACCAATTGCCCACTATTGCCAAATAACTACTACCACCACCATTGTCGATCAACCACCACTATCACTGCTAACCAATTTTTTGTATAATATATATTATTAATTTTATTGTTGTTGATATTGTTGATAATTTTGAGTATTTCTTTGTTCAATGGAAGACTTAGTGGAAGTTGCAAGACTTAGAGGATGAAAATGAACTACAATGGCCATGAGATAAACCAGTTATAATTAGAAGTATGCTAAAAATATTGCTTCCAAAATTTTATTAAGACATCTCTCTTCCATATTTGTATGAACTTGAAATATTTGGATTGAATTTTGCTTAGCTAAATGATTTTGAATTTCAAAATTAACTGTGTTTAAATCTAATATATATATATATATATATATATATAGCCTTAAATTGATCATTTTCGATGGAAAATCTACCGTAAAAATTGGGTAAATTTGCTGCAAAATTAGGGGCGAAAATCTGTTGCAAAATAATTGGGAAAATTCGTCACAAGATTAGAGGGGAAAATCTGCCACACTAATTAGAGAGGAAAATTTGCTGTAACTAATTAGTAGTCTATTTTTTTGTGACGGCATGACTTCCGCTACAAATTTGCCGCAAATGGCCAATTAGCAGTGGATTTGACCAATTTTACCGCAAATTAGCTTTTTCTTGTAGTGACTAGGAATGGTGGAAATAAATGATAAGGGACAAAGCCGAGATTAGTGGAAACAAACCACATGGGCCTAATCAAGCCTGGTGGGAACAAAACGTATGGGGGCCACACTAAGGCTAGTGGGAACGAACCACACGGTGGCAGATCAAAACTAGCAAGAACAAACAACAAGGGGCCAGATTGGGACTAGCAAGAGCAAATCACCAGGGCTAGACTGGGAACGGTAGGAACAAACCACCAAGGGTCAAATCGAGGCTAGCAGGAATAGGCAAAATTATTTTTACCTCCAATTATATTTTTTTCATCTTCAATAATGATTTGAAAGAAACAAGCAAAATTAATGAAGGCTATTATCAACTAAGATGTAGCATTTAATGAAGATATGTGAAATTGGTCTTCAAAAGCCGAAAAGAAGCCCATGGTGATTTTTGAAAATTATGAAGAAGAAAATAAATAGATATACACAACACCTCAACGAAAATTATACAGTTGACATTGAATGCATCGCCAGTGACTAGCCAAATTGCTAGATTATATTGTGGGTGGCACTAATGATTCATTTGATGAAGAGATTATCAATTTTATTTTATTTGAATATTGTGAGCTAGTAACTTTTGAAGATGCATCTAATGAGATGAATTAGGGGAAAGTTATAGATGGAGAAATCCATATAATTGAAAAAATGAAATATGTTACTAACAAATTTGCCTACAAATAAGAAGTCAATTGTAGTAAAATGAGCATACAAGAAAGGTATCTAATGTTGATATTGATTATTTTACAGCGAGATTAGCTGCAAGGGATGCAAGCAAAACTTAGGTATTGATTACTTTGATGTATTTGCTTTTGTCTCTAGATTGGAGACAATCTACCTAAATATCCTATTCTCAACTCAAAATAAATAAACGATATATCAGATGAATGTTAAGTCTATTTTTTTAAATGATACTTTGGATGAAAAAGTGCATGTTTAACAATCTGTAGATTATGTAAGCATTGAAAAGAATTTATTTATAATATATAAAATTTGATGCACAAGCTATGGCATTAAAATCTTATTCCTCTCATATCATGATGTTGCCACGTTATTATATTATGCAAGTTGTCACTCAACTATGTCAACCTTTGGTATCCCACTACTTAACTAGCATAAGATGCACTAAGCCACCAATATTAACATAATTAATTATATATACTTAAAATTAATTATATACCTTTAACTCCTTCTCAGAATTATTCAAAAGTTAACAATTTCAAAATTCTTATTTCTAATGATTTTTCAATAACGAAAACATCTTCAAACCCTAACCCCTTTTGAAAGGAATTAAGATGAACTATTCTTCAAATGGAATTCACATCTTTGTTATTCCAAAATAACAAAATGAAAGAAAGACAAATGGAAAGCGTATACACAGCTTCACATAAAGTAAACAAATTTTGGCTCTATCACTCACTACTAACATAATTCAGGAGCCACATTCATTAACAAATAACAATAATATCATCAAATGAGGAGTTTATATCTATACAAATGTCAAGAAAAAAGTCACAAGCAAACATGAGACACAATTTTTTTGTATGTTTTTTGGGCATTTATAAAAGAACAAGAAATGTATTAATGAAAAAAGCACAGAACATCGTTAAATGAAAAGTCAATCTTAATTACAAGCATTAGGAGGAATTGTTCTAAACAAACATAAATTATAAGAAAACCAACTAAAAAATAGTAATGGAAGTGTAAAATAGGAGACTGGCGTAGAAAAGGTGTAACATTCTGGAAATGCAAAGCGTCTGAATTGCACCAATTTTTGATCTGTTTTACTATGTTATAGAAGTCAGAGTATTTATAAATGAAATGTAAGGGTTGATATTAGAATATTTTGAGTTTTGATATATGACAATTTATGACAACCATTAGTACCGTTTTACTAAGTTAGCAAGAAATCGGTTAAGCTTCGATTTTGTACAATGCATGAACTAGATTAGTAAAAAAGTATATTGTGAGAACCTTAATTTGGATGGCTTAGATTCAGCCATCTACCCCCTTTAAGTGGTGCCAATCTCAGCCCTTGAAGTGGGAAAATCAGCCAAGTTTGAATTAACAAAGAATTCGACCAATGAGAAGATGTAAGTCACTTTCATTAATTAATGTATCAAACACACAAAAAAAAAATCTCATTCTTCTCCTTTTCACATTCGGCTAAAGCTAGGGCAGAACACTCTCTTCTTCTTCTTCATTTTCCCACTTCATTCACTCTCCTTCATCATCTCCTCAAGCCCTTCTCACTCAACACTTGCTTTATTGGCTCAAAGCTTGATATCTAGGTAGGATTCCATGACTTTTCTTGTAAATAGGACTAATATGATTGATTAGGGTTTTTGGATTTCTCCCTTTAATATGATATTATCTGATGTTTTTATGGTTGATTTTGATTGAATAAATATGGAAACTCTTGGTTTGGGTTGAGGATTGGAGTGAAACTCAAGAAAAGAGAGAACAAAAATGGCTAGAAATGGAAACCCTGAAATTGTCCGTAGTGGTGGAATGTTCGGCCCCCTACATACAATAAAATTTGATGAAACTATTTTTAAATGAAACTAGATATCAAGAACTTTCCAACCATATAAATTATAAGGTCATTGGATTAGTATCGAGAGAGATATGATTTTTTGAAGTTTACCTAGGAATCCTATGTTTTGTTTCGAGCAGTATGGGTTGTGAAAGACATAACTCATCCTATACAACTCAAAAATGAGTGCAACAAAATTTTTTAGAAAGATAGCACATAGGGTGACATGCCATATTTTAGAGTTAAATTCATTTCATATAATTCCCAGTAATTCATCCAAATTTTCCCATGTCTTGATTGGATAGAGATAGGGCAGTCCAATTTCAGAGCTTATAACTTGAGCTCTACCTATTTAATTGAGATGAAACTTTTACAAATGAAAATTGATTTAGCAAGCTTTAATATGAAATAAATTTTATATAATTTCAATGAGAATTCTATTTTTAGTAGATTTTTACTTTTCAGTGTGCAATTCTGACTGATTTCTGAACATATCTAGGTTATTCTTCTATAACTCAAGTAATAATTATAAAAAATTAACGGGATCAAAGACATTAGATACTAGACAAATAATGCTTCAACATATAAAAAATTCAGATTTAATCAAGCTAAGTAGACAATTTGGTGAAAATAACAAAATAGGGTAGCATTTGGTAGTAGAGGTAGAATTGTCTTAATTGCATGTATAACTCCAAACAAGTTTTGAATGCTGCTTTTAAATAAATTTTGAATGATTGACACCTTTATTTTTCTTACTGTTGGGATTGATGGTCATGGGAAAGTGGACTTGATCTATTATGTTGCCAAAATTCTGGCAGAAATTGTGCATGACATATGAAATACTTACCAGTGCATATGATATTCAAGTCAATTTAGTCTTATTTATGAAATTCATAGGAGATATAAAGGATTCCACATTACTTGGACTAACCACGAAATAAAGTTAAGGGAAATAGATCGGTGGAAAGTTGGGGAAAGTAAACCTAGCAATCCTGTATAGGAACGAATTCGGTTCTGAAAAGTAGACTATTACCTAGGAATTATAGGGCCAAAAACTCCCAGAGGACCAAGTATGGATTAAAAATAAAAGGAAAACACCCTAGGAATGATGATACAAAATGCCTAGGTTTGTTGGGTAAAGTATAAAAAGACTATGATGTATAAGCAAGTAAAGACTCAATCAGACATAGTGCATTCCATTTTCATGCAGACACAGTGCATTCCGCTTTCATGCAGTAGTGCATTTATGAATACATGTTGATTGATTGTGATTTGGAGGCGTTATCTATATATGAGCTCTTTGAATATGCTATTTATATTCATGCTCTTGTATGACTTTACTGTTTACTATTGCCATGTCTCATTCTATATGATATTGTGTTTGATATGGTGACTGATACTCATTTTGTTCCTTACTGTCATAAGTAAAATTAAACCTTACTTCGAGCTATGTTTTCTTAAACACAAATGAATAGGACTGCCAGATTTGTCAATCATTTTTTTTATTAAGTAAAACTGAAGCAACTAAGGATGAACACGATGACAGTGTAGAATAGCTAATGGAAACCCTATTGAGAATTTTGAATTCTCATCTTTTATATCCGTGTCATTCTCAGATGATGGGAATAGTGGTGACCATCATCTTTTACGCTAAATGCCGGAATGGCAGTGGCATTACGATCTTACACTGGACTCGTTGTACCTGATGGCCACTGCCCGATTTCGTTTTTATGTTTTCTTCCACCAAGCTTTTGCTCTTCCTTTATCTAGCCCGCTATTTAACCCTACTGCCCCTTACTTAGTAGTCCTAGTGTACATGGCACATCCACCTGCACCACCACCACCTCAGCCTATCCACCAAGGATCCTCTGAGAGTGATTCTTCAGAGCCTATGGATTCGTCTTCTTTCTCTTCCGGGGCTCTTGACGATGACTACACCCCTGCCGACTTCGGCATGGCGAACGGATTCCTCTCATCGGAGTCCATTCAGTGGAGTAGCCTGCCCGTGCAGACCACAGTTGTACAGGATGGTCCTCTTTTGACATCTTAAGCCATAAACACTACTTCCTCTTTTTGTATTCTCATGTATCCATGATACTAAAATGTCCTTTGAGGACCTTTGTATAGACGCTTACATTGACATGGGCCTATGTCTTTTGGTTTACAGCCTAACTTGATGCACTCACCACTATAACTATATGAATGCATAAGATGGCGATGTTTGTACGTATCAGGTCTCTTTGTCCTTTTTTTTTTTTTTACAAATGTCTATTTCTTTTATTTGTTTTGTTTAAATTTTTCGTTTACATTGTGACATGCTTCGGAAATATAGACTTACCCCGTAATTGAATTTTAGAACCGATTAAATTCACTAGACTACTATTTGCTACAACTAAATTAATTAAATGAATGTAAGACAATCAGAAATTGTAGTCACGTAATAATCTACGGAATACAATACTATGATTGGTAGCAAGTGTCGCAACATGCTCCAAATTACAATTTTAAAATACTTAATTACACTAAATTTGAACTATAGTGCAACCAAGGTCGTCTCACAATGATGTTGTTGCTATCTAGTTAAGTTACAAGGGGGTTTGTGCAAATATGCAGTAAATAAGCTATAAAAGAAAATTAGGTGAAAATAAAAAACACTAGTTCAAAGAGTTCCTTAGGTATAAGGTAAATCAATCATTAACACACAATATATCAAATATATGGATTGTGGCTAATTTGAGCTATTAGAAAGACCTCTACTAACAACCCCATAATTCTACCTAGAGAACTCTAGGAATTCAACCAACATATAATTAATTAGATAATTGAGACCTAACTCGAATTAACCTCTGTTGATTTCTAGCCCCAATTACATTAGCCTAGGTTTGAACCCAAACCTAATTTCTAATTCTTTAATTAATCAAGTTCATACCAATTAATCAATTAGTAATCACCCAACTAATTCCACATTCATAAACCCACATATCAATACCATTCAATGTAAGTATACAAATTAAAGCGGCCAAAGAATCAAGAAAACAAACATGATTGAGATTCAAGCATAGGGTTTTAAGATTACAACCATAATGCCCTTCGAGTCTCCTTGAACTAGCTTGAAGTCCTACTCCTCCATAGCAATAAAGGTTACAAAATAGAACCCAAAACAAGTGTTTTACAAAATGAAAGGAAAAGAAAAGAAAAGGAGATGAAAGGAGAAAAGAAGAGAAAAAAATGAAAAATATTTGAGAAGAGAGTCATTCGCATCTCTATTTTCTCTCTTCTTATCAAACCTCAAATATGAATATCCAACATTGTCCTTTAGCCCAAATTAATTCTCTGCCTCGTAGCTTTAAGTGGACATCTAATTTCCTTAATTTGGTCTTGAAATGAGAGAGTTATGGCCCAATCTTTGTAGCATGTCTAGGTTGTACCTCTATTCGTGTTAATCAAATTCAATAGCCAATAAGTCCATCAAGATGTCATTATTTTGGAAAGTGTTCTGCATATGAATTGAAGCTTTATATCTTAGCTTTCAAATGGCACCAGCTTCACCTCAATCCAATGCCTACAACTCAAGTTATGGCCCAATTAGTGCACACTGTTCAGGTTCCTATTCTGACTTTGTGGCCCAATTCATCCTAATAGGCATCTAAATTAGTTTTTAACTTCTCATCAAAATTGTAGATCTTTCTCTCAACTTTCCTACAATATAAAATTTGTAATTTTTAGAAGTGGAAAACTCAAGATATGCTCAAAATATAGAAATAGTATAAATTTATAATAATGCTGAAAAATATAATTAAGCCTAATTAGACCCCAAACTCATAGAATGTGTCTAATATTGATCAATTAAGCACAAAAGAGGTCCAATAAACTAAATATGAGGGTTAATCAATGCTTAAAAATGTTACTTATCAATGACTTAAGCATAGTACTATCTTTCGTAGGGTATTACAAAAGGGTAAAAACAAAGATGACATCTAAAGCATTAAACTCATTTGAATATCATATACATATATGGTTTCACTATGTTCAAAATGACCATAATGAACGAATACCTTTGTTTTATTTATTTTACCAAACTATCACCTAATCAATAAAGAATATTTTGCTTTCATTAAGCAATTAGTTGACATCAAATCATTAAGACAATATCTACTAAATTATTTCTATATTAGTCCAATTAATACCACTTATTTCATTTTCCTAACAAGAAAAAATATATTCATTTTTAGTGTTCATGAAACACATAGATCTAAATCAAGTAAAATTAATTCTACAAATTGAAAATGTAACACCTATTCATAATAAAGCTACTGACACAACTTTATATAGAAAGTCCAAAGTTGGATATTAATATACATAGATACAACACAGAGTTCAAGAACAAGGGTAAAGTTCTGCTTGTAACACCCTAATAAACCCATACTACGCTTAAGTCGTATTACGGCGTTTTATTAGTTGTTACTTATGCTCGTGGAAAACTAAACTGCACTAGAAATTAAGTTACGCGGAAAATACGGTAAAGTTTTTCTTTTTCTTTGAAATACGTCGTCACTTTTGGAAAGTAAAGCCTTGCGCGAGAAGATAGCAATAAACGAGCGTATCACAAAGATTTCAGTATAAATTGAATGAACAAGGGATAAATTAAAATACCATGCATTCAAATTACTACAACAACCACATAAATATAATTAGTCTCATAATATCCAACGAATACATAAAAAGGGAACTCATGGTCATGCCATGGCCCCAAAATCAAAGGTACATAAATCTGACAAGGTCCAATACAAAATGAAATACAACGGATAAGGAGTAATAAATGGATTAGGCCCACGTGACACATAAGTTTCGACTTCTCCGTCCTTTCCACGCCCTTCAATCGGATGGACTCAGGTTCGAAAGTGTCCGTCTCCTCGCTCCTGGCCCTCGTGGAACACGAGGAGTGCGGATGATGCGAGGGTGCCTACTCGATTACCTCGACACGATCGGAACGACGACCGGGGTATGGCTAGCCACGAAGAACGTGTGCCTGAGGGGTCCTCCTCGGACTTCGGCAGGTGATACTGGTGCGGGCGGCGACCCTAGGAGTGGCGCCGCCGAGCTCACCTCTATCACAGGATCTTCACAGGGCGCCGAACTTCGGCTATGGGCAAACCCGGACATCTGGCTCCATCTCGATGTCGGGTAATGGCTCAGCGGAAAGTCCCAAGGACCTCAGGGGTCCAAGGAGAGCCTGAAGAGACGTCTACGGTCAAGGGGTTTTCGGCCTCTTCCTCAAAAATTCGACCTGCATAAAAATGTGTACGAACTCTTTCAGTGGTCGGTGGCCACAATAGTGTGAGTATCCCCGTCAGAAGCCCACCATGGTGGGAGGGTCCATGCTCCATTCCACGGGTGAGCCATGAGCATCCGTGATCTGGCGACTAAAAACAACTAGGGTGAGAAATAAGATTTCTTCAAGAGGACTCGACCCTAACACGTAAGTGTCATCGTCATCGTCCCAGCCACTTCGGTTTTATAAATAAAAACAGTGAGCATGCATCACATTCAATTCTTAGATTTTTGAAAACATGAGTATCCGAAGCGGATCCAATTTTTAACATACCTTCTAATCGTTTGTATCATAATAATCATGAGCACAAGTGTAATCGTATAAAACATCCATGTCCAAGCTAGAAGATTCTCTTAACTTCTTCCCTTTTTAGGGTTTTGGACCAAGGTCCCTTTTCTTTTCTTAACTTGACTTTATCTTTTCACCCACTAAACATAAGTGGTAATGAGCTCATACCGTGGCCGTCGCCACCATAGAATTTCTGTGTACTTACACTATTCTGGGCCATGCCATGTCTCATGTAAAGACCTATCCTCATACTCACACTAGGTGGGTCAAGTGCCATGCCTCATGTGAGTCGTGAGGAAACTTAAATTAGGTTACATTTCCTTTTGAAGGATCACTTACTTGAATTAAACTTCTTCTTATTTAAGCATTATGATGCAAAATATTTCTAAGTCCATAATTCTTACAAAATTTCTAAGAAGATAATCACAGACCGTTTTCTCAAAATTTTGCCAAACAGAGAAACCAATATCATATAACATTAAGCATCATATCATATCATCATCATCATCATCATCATCATAACATCATCATAGCATCATCATCATCATCATCATCATAACATCATGCTTGCACATAAACATAAGCATATTCTCAAGCAACATTTTATGAGCTTAGCTTAATAAATTGGGTGCAAGCTTTTAATTGAGGTTGTCTCTTGTGTAAACTTCTTTTATTGGGCATAATGCCAATTTTGCCTAATGTCCTTTTTGATACTTTTTTTTTTAAGTGAATTATGAGGGTTCTCTAATGCTTAATGTAAGGGTATTAATGTCTTAAAGCTTATTTCTTCTTATTCTTTAACTTTTACCCTAACCAGTTTTACTTTTACAGTGGGGCAGTAACTTTGAAAATTCACCATAATTTCATATTTTACTCTTTTATTTCGAATTTTTGTGTGGATATACTTCTCTGAGTCTATTTTTAAACAAAACAAACCCCACTTAAAAATTTATTTTGTAGCTTGAGTTATGCACATTTTATTCTGACTGTTCAGGATTGAAAGTTCATCTCGAGTCAGTGGCTTGTCCACTTCACTGGGAGTTCCTCACATGCAATCTGACAAAAATGTTATGGGAGTGTTCCTCTATGTCTTATCTTTCTAACAAACTTGGTCCTACTCAAAAATGTTATGTATAACTTGAGTTATGCATGTTTTATTACCTACTGCCCGGACAGAAACCCATCCAGAAATAGCAAACTTTGAAAAATCATATCTCTCTCGTTTTAAGGCCAAATCTCGTATATTTTATATGTATGAAAAGCTCTTTGAGTCTACTTTCACAGAAAATTAGTCTCGTTACATTTTGAGTTTTGTAGCAATAAATATACCGTACGCTTTATAGACTGCTAGAAATCCAGATTTACTAGTTTTTAAGTTTTTCACTTCAAGCTTATGGAGAAATTGTTATATCACTTCAAATCACCATTTTCATGTTTTAACTCCTCATCATACTCAAAGTGTTAGTCACCAAATCAGTATTTTTAATCAAACTCAAGCAAGATACATAAATCCATCGTGCCACATATTCTCACTTTAAAACAATACTTTCAACAAGACAAGAAAACTCATAGGACAAGAAATGGTCATGAGACCTTGAAGCAAGTCCTAAAACCATCTAGCTATAAAGAGCTTAGGAGATTCTAGAGCTTGAAAAAAAATACATGAGAAAGAAGAGTTAAAATCACTACCCAAAGTGTTTCTCTTGGAAGTTTGAAAAATGAAGTGGTTGGAGATGGCCTCCTTCTCCTTGAGCTTGATATGGGGGGCTAGGTGAGTGTTTGTTTTGTTTCTCCAAGAACCAAAGAGAGTGGTCCTTGAAGGGCTTGTGAGAATGGTAAATGGAGATGAGTAGGAAGTAGTATGAGGGTTGGAAGAACACAATGAAGCTTGGAAGAAGAAGAGAGTATGAGACTTGGAGAGAGGAGAGGAGAGAAAGCTTTTGTGTGTGTGTCTCTGAGAGAGAAGTAAAAATGAAATGAGGGAGAGAGAGGGGCTGATGGTGGCTCAAAATGGGGAGAAAAGGTGATGTGATTTTGCTTCTACACAAGCTAGGGAGTGGAAAACCTTGGGGCAAAGAGTGTGTTGTGTTTCCTTTAGTCTCTGAAATCGTAAGACTACGTAGTTGTTTTTGCCATGGTTAGAGCATGAACTCTCTTAGATTTGGCATTGGATGGCTAGGATCACACCAAGTGTCATTATCTTGATGAAGGAGTACAACTCTTGTCACACTTCAACGGGATCTACTAATATGGACTCTTGATCTTGTGGTGTATGATGAGAAAGTAAATGGATGGTTGATATGGCTCTTGCTTTGACCAAACTTTCAAACCATAATTAAAGGGAAGTTTCTTACATCTTTATAATTGTTGTAGTTATCTAAATGTTAATTAATTCACTTGGTTTAAATTACTCATTAGCACATTTTAATTAAAAAGGATTTTCCTCATTAATTTTGTAAGAAGATGTGAAGGTTAATGTGATTAAGTTTTGAGACTTATATGCTCTTAGTTAATTTGATTAGATCACCTTGATTTTATGTTCTAAATCATGGATTAATAAGGATTGGGCAATTAGGCTTTTAATTGTAACTTTTAATGCATTAAATCTCAATTGTCGACTTGCCTTTAATTTACTAAGCTCTTGCTCTCGAGATTAATCGATTAATTCTCAATTAATCGTTAACCCCTCTAATTAGCCGGGAACACCGAGCTAATTAACTTGGGTGAAAATGGGGATGTTACACTGCTCACTATAAGCTAAACATTCTTTAGGCTAGATTAACAAATTACAATTTATTTAAATATAACTCTAGTTCATTCCTAGCAGCTGGAGTAGTCTGCCTTCTTTTAGGGTATTATATGACTAATCTAAAACCACCAAAAATAGAGTGAGAATTGGAAATTCTTAGTAGATAATAAAGAGTTCTAAAGTAGTTGAACTATGGGAGTTTGTAGCCGTGACTTAGCACGGAAATCAATACGGCTACTATATCATAATTTCATCGCATTATTTATAAGCAACTCATACTTCATAACATTATGAGCATTAAATGCTACAAAAGTATATTGCTATACAATTCATAATGCAACAAGTATTAATATGATCATAATCTCTTTGCTTTAAGTTCCACTTTCCTTTGTCTATTTGTCTCATACATATTCGAAGGCCTTCTCATAAGGAATTCCCATTTTTTGGTGTTACTTATAACATCGTGATAACAAAGCAAGACTTTTACGCCATACTAACCAAGACAAATAACATAAAAGGATCTTACATCTTTTCCCTCGGTCTTCATGGTGGTTAGCGGCAAATTTTAAATGTCTTATGTTCACATTACTTACTTGCCATTATGCATAAATTTACAATAAATATACAAATGCATCAACTTAATTAAGCCATAGATATAGCTTAAATAAAAAGACTCAAGTAGCATAAAATAAACAATAACTGGCATAATATAAATAGATTTATCTCATGACAAATTAAATAATAAAACATAAGATTAAGCAATAAATAGATTAAAATGTAGGAGTTATAAATTAATTCATAAACCTAAAATAAAGAAAGTGCATAAGAACTGCAATGATATAAACTTGAGTAAAATAAGTAGCATAATATCTCAAAACATAGGATTGTTCATTCTAAATATTAATTTTTAAAGGGAAAATTATTTTTATTTAATTCTTTTGAAACTTTCTTATCATTATTTATAAGCTTGTCCTTGTTGTCATAGCGCATTTAGCGCATATAGGTCGTGTTCTTGCAAAGGTTATTATGAAGTCACAGTAATATTCATAAGTCAAGAATCATCAGATTATTCATGAGTCAGGGAATAAAATTTCAAGTAAAGGTATAAATAATTTAATTATTCAGATCCACATATAATAAATTTCACTTATTTTAAATGTTACATGCAATATTTTACTCTTAATATTGGTTCCTTAAATAAATTTCTATAAAAATTGACAACTCAAAATAATATATCATTGTATTAATAATAATAATAATAATATAAAGGAACATCACATAAATTAACTTGAACAAAATAAACTACAATATAAATTAGTTTAAATAACTTGGGACGATAAATAAAATATATTACAATGATAAATATTAAGGGGTAATAATATAAAGGTACAGTAAATAGAATAACTTGGGACCATAAATAAAATTAATTGCAATAAGAGTAATATTGAGCAACTTTAATAAATAAAACAACTTGGAAGAATAAAATAGATAGCAATGGATGAGCAAATATATAAAAGAACATTAAATGAAATAACTTAGAATATAAGGTAAATTGCAACAATAAACAAGAATAAGCAATGATAAAAGGAACATTAAATAAAATAACTTAGAATTTAAAATAAACTATGATAGTAGATAATAATGAGTAATAACATATCTTGCAATAAGTAAATATGGCCATAGTTTTGCTTAACAAATAATTTCATTATCTACCTCAACAATCTCTATAGATAGTGAGTAAAAGTTGAGCTTATTTCTTCTACATCTCCTTGTTTTTATTCTTCTTCCCTTTCTCTATTTTACTCTCTCTCATTGTTTCTCTATGTGCTCATACTCTCACAATCTTACTCATTTGATTTCCTTCAGCTCACCCCGTTACCTTATTTTTAGCATTTTGGCAAGTCCCTTATGTTACAAAAGTTATGTAGCTTCCTTGACTTTCATTACTCTTCATGATTATTTTTCATTCAAGTCATATACATCAGGTGTGCACATCACCTGCAACTCCCTTTATGTCTAAACATTGTTAGTTAAAATTTATAACTCAGTTAGAAATTTTCATTGTCCAAATGTATTTGGTTGCAACACACTTTTTTGTCTACGCTTCTAATTTGTTACCTATGCTTCTTTTTCTACAAAGACTTATGCCAAGTCTTTATGTCATTTGATTTGTTTCTTTCTTTTTTTTTTTTTCAAACTTTCATCCAAAGACTCTGTGCAAGACTCGAAGCCGTGAGTCTTCATGTTTTTTTTTTTTCATTTTCATTTTTTTTAACTATATTATGATAGTATTCTTATTATTATTAGTTTACCTCTAAAATGTTTAGCTAGTGTTATTTATTACCCTTATAGAGCCATATATTTTGAAGTTATCATTTATAGTCTAACTTTAGAAGGTTAATATATATGAGTTAAGTATTTGATTAATCAATGGTTAACTTAAATAAATTAAATTGTTTTATATAAGATAGTTTATCACAAATAGGATGTTACAATTCTCCCATCCTTTCAGAAATTTTGTCCCCAAATTCACTAACCTGCTTGGTATAACTCTGGATAGGATTTCTTGATTTCGTCTTCCATTTCCCATGTTGCTTCATCATGCTACAAACCCTTCCAAACCACTTTAATTAAAGGAATTTCTTTGCTTTTTAAGTGTTTAATAAATCTATCTATGATTTGTATTGGTTTAGTTTCATAAGTCAAATCATTTCTTACTTGCACCATTTCATACTCTATGATGTGTGAAGGGTCAAAACAATATTTTCTGAATTGAGAGACATGGAAGGCATTATGGAGACTTGAGAGATTAGGGGGAAGTGCAATTTGATATGCAACAAGTCCTATTCTTTTGAGAATTTAGAATAAACTAATGAATTTTGGATTTACCATTTTGGAATTAAGGGCTCTATCAATCCCAATAGTAGGAGTGACTTTGAGGAAAATATGGTCTCCATCTTCAAATTCTAGTGGTCTCCTGCTATGATCAGCATAACTTTTCTGTCTACTTTGAGCAATAATTAATCTCTTCCTGATGAGTTTGATCTTTTCTATGGTTTGTTGCACTAAATCAGGTCCTAGTAGACTTTTCTCTCCTACTTTAAACCAACACAAGGATAATCTATATATCCTACTATACAGAGCTTCAAATAGTGCCATCCCTATGCTAGAATTGTAAATCAATAGTAGATGAGTATCCCGACTTCCCTAAAGTTCTAACACACAAGCCCTAAGCATGTCTTCTAAAGTCTAAATAGTTCTCTCTATTTGACTATCTATCTGAGGGTGGTAAGCTGTACTAAAACAAAGTTTAGTACCTAATGCTTCTTGCAGAGCTACCCAAAACTTAGAAGTAAATCTAGGATCTCTGTTTGAAACTTTGCTAGTTGGTACCCCATGTAACCTTATAATTTCCTGAACATAAACTTGAACCAACATGTATAATGGGCAACTAATCCTTATTGGTACGATGTGAGTTGACTTAGTCAGTCTATCAACTATTATCCATGCTGCATCATAACCCGAGCGAGTTCTAGGTAATCCTACCACAAAGTCCATTGATATACTATCCCATTTCTATTCAGGAATTTCCAAAAGTTGTAAGAGTCTTGCAGGTTTCTTATGCTCTATCTTAGCTTTCTGACAAGTAAGACATCTAGCTACAAAACTAGCTAGGTCTCTCTTTATCCTATTCCACCAAAACAACTTTCTAAGGTCTTGATACATCTTGGTTGTACTAGGACATATAGTAAACTTACTGCAATGTGCATAAGATAAAATCTTATTTCTCAGTGTGTCATCATTGGGCACACAGTTTTCCCTCATATGTCATAGCTCCTTTCTCATCAATGTGGAAATGCTTAATCTGTCTTGTTTAAAGCTTATTCTTTAGAGATTTCATAAATTCATCACTTTCTTGGGCTTGTCTTATCTGGTCTCTCAAGTCACACTCTATCCTAAGCTTACTAGCATATAGACAATGGGGTTTTAAGGACACCAAAATCTTTAAATCTCTAAATTTCTCCAATAACTTATGCTCCTTTATCATCAATAGAGACATGTGTAAGGATTTTCTACTTAGTGCATCGGCAAGCACATTAGCCTTGCTAGCATGATATTTCAATTCAAAATTATAGTCCTTCAAGAACTCTATTCATCTCCTTTGTCTCATATTTAATTCCCTTTGATCAAAAAGATATTTCAAACTTTTATGGTCACTATATACCTTAAACTTCACCCCATACAAATAGTGTTTCCAGATTTTCAAGGCAAATACTACGGCAGTTTGCTCTAGGTCATGAGTTGGATAGTTCTTTTCATGAGACCTAAATTGCCTAAAGGCATAAGCCACAACCCTTCCTTCTTGCTTCAAAACACAACATAGTCCTTTCTTGGATGCATCATAGTACAATACAAAGTTTTTCCTATGATCGGGAATTATTAAGATTGGAGTAGAGGTAAGCCTATTCTTTAACTTTTGAAAACTAGATTCACAATTTGAATTCCATTCAAAAAGCAGATTTTTCCTAATTAACCTAGTCAAAGATACAACTAATTGAGAAAATGCTTTGATGAATCTCCTATAGTAACTTGCTAACCCTAGAAAACTCCTAACTTCAATGACTATCTTTGGTCTTTCCCAGTGAACTACAGCATCAACTTTACTTGGATTTACTGCTACCCCTTCTTGAGTGATCACATGACCAAAGAATCTTACTTCCCTCAACCAAAATTCACATTTTGCTAACTTGGCATACAACTATTTCTTCTTCAAAATTTCCAACATTATTATGAGGTGTTGTTTATGCTCCTCTTCAGTCTTAGAATAGATGAGGATATCATCTATAAAAACTACCACAAATTGGTCAATATAAGGCCTAGAAACTCTATTCATGTAATCCATGAACATTGCAGGGGCATTGGTAAGTCCAAAAGGCATCACAAGATATTCATAATGCCGATACTTGGTCCTATGTCTTAGGTATATCTTTCTATTTCACTTTTATTTGATGGTATCCTAACCTCAAATCTATTTTGGAAAAGACTGAGACTCCTAGCAACTGATCCAATAGGTCATCTATCCTAGGGAGTGGGTACTTATTATTGATTGTGACCTTATCTAACTACCTATAGTCTATACATAACTTTGTGCTTTTATCTTTCTTCTTGACTAAAAGAACAGGTGCACCTCAGGGTGATATGTAATATCCCATTTAAAAAAAAAAATAGCATGATAGGAACTTTGAATTATTTCCCCTAAGCAGTGAGAATTTCTCAGGTAACACTATACCCTGATGATCCTCACACTTAGAACTACAGGGTAGCGTAATACTGCCAATAAAAATATGGCATTGCCATATGCTAAAAATTTAGGAAATGACAAAAGTGCCCATGTCAATTTTTGTTATTTGTAGTGTTGCCTAGAACTTTCAGAAATTATACTTTGATCCCCAAGTGGTTATTTCCACAATGACCCTAAGACTTCTTAGAAAATGATATTTAGGTCCCCACATATGTAGGATTAGTATAATCGGCTTTTAAATGGAGTCGAATCACATGGCAGAACTGCAAAGTCTAAAGCTTAGCCAATTGGGCTATGGAGGTCTCCAAATGTGAAATGACATGAGATTCCCCTAAACTTGCTCAAAATTACGGAAATATCATTAGATACAGAAAACAGAAAATAGGAGGCTCAAAAAGGGTAGCATTTCAAAGGAATAGTATGTCTAATTGCACTATTAACAAATTTATTCGATTTTATTGAATTTGTAAAGTTAATTAGAGATTAATTAGAAGTTAATTAAAGAGATTAGGGTTAAGGAAAATTATAATAAATATGCCAAAAATCTTACAAAGTTATTAGTAATGTTTTGCTGATTTGAAGGAAATCGGTAAAGATTCAGTATTTTGTACTGCTTAAAACTGAATAAGTGGAATTTTATATTGAAAACCCTAACCTTCCCCTCTTAAACTAGCACCACTTGCAGCCCAAAAGGAGAGGACAATTTGGCCAAACCATAACCACTCAAGTCTCCACCAACCACTACCCATTGTCATGTTTTAAAACACCAAAATCCCTTCCAACGCCCTCATTATTTCGCCCCCTAGCTGCAGCTTCCTCTCCACTTCTTCTTCTTCTTCTTCTTCTTCCTTTCTCTTCTCACCTCCATGATCAAGAGCTTTAAGCTCAAGATTGGAGGCCTTCTTGAACTCAAATCCTGTTGCTTCTTTTATGAAAATTAATCCTCACCTTCTCTACAAAATCCCTCTCATAATTTCATGATTGAACATCAAATGGAGCCTCCCCATATTCCTATGAGCTGCTGCCATGGTGAAGGAAGAAGGATAGGAGTTGGTTCTTGGCTTCCTTGCCCCAATGGTTTCAAAGATGTTGAGGTAGGTAACTCAAATCCTTAGCTATTGGATATGTTGGGTGACTATATGGCTGCTCTATTTTTCTTATGCTATGCTTGGTTCATGTTGTATGATGGCGTTATGATGTTTTTCTAGTAATTTGAAATGACGAAATTTAGTTTGAGTTGAGGAATTGAGTAAAAACTCAAAAGAACACTCAACTAGAATTAGTGGGATTGAAAAACCCTATGACTATCCATACTGCAAAGTTCACTTGCGGGCCATTAGAAATTAATGAAACCAACTTTAAATGAAACTAAACATTCAGAGCTTTCCAACCATATAAATTATAGGCCCATTGGATTTAAGATGAAAAAGATATAAATTTTTGAACTTAAACCTAGAATTTTGCCTCTGAACCTGCCCATAATGGGTTGTGAAGGGAATAACTCGCCTTATACAACTTTAATTAGAGTGAAAGCAATCTTTTTAGAAAGCTTACACATAGAGAAACATTTTATAAAAATTTCAGAGTCAAATTCGAACCCTGTTTCTCCTAGTAATTCATCAAAGTTGCCCCATGTCCTGACTAGACAAAGATAGGGCAGGCCAACTCAACTAATTTTAAGATCTCATAACTTGAGCTCTGCCAACTCAAAAGAAATGAAACTTAATGGAAATGAAAGCTAGTGTCAGCTTTGAAATGATATAGCTTTGTATAAATCCAATCAGATTCCTATTTTTAGTGAATTTCTACTTTTCAGTACTTAAATCTACCTAGCAATAGGGCAGACCTAGGTTAAATCTCTATAAATTAACTTATACTTATCAAAACTTAATGGGACCAAAAAGAATAAAAACTAGACATATAACACTTCAACATATCAAAATTCCAAATTTAAATAAGTTGAATAGAAATTATGGCATAAACTACAAGATAGGGCAGATTCCCAAGTATACAATTCTCAAAGGTTGAATACTCTTGCATCATGAATGGCAAGTTATTGAGTTTACTTATGAACATTCTCTACTGAATTGCTGATGTGATGACATACAATTATGAGATATCTGCTGTTGGGATTAGCTGTCTGATTAAATTTGCACTATTCATAGGGAAGTGAATATGATCCATTATGTTCCCGAAATTCCGGCAGAAATTTGTGAAAATATATGAATGTCATAATCATTTATAAGTTATGCTTACAAGATTCATGCATGCAAGAATGAGTTAAGCCTAATATGAGATATATGGATAAATGCACATAGCATATGCATTCATGATCATGCCGAAAGAAGAATGAAGATATATAAGAACTTGCAAAAGAGATGTACTGAGCCTCCACTTTGCAGTGGGCTAGGGCGGTATTGTCTAAGGCTTGGGCTAGCCCCTGACTAGATTTAAGGGGAATAAACCGGTGTAAGGGTCAGGAAAAATAAACTCTTCACTCATGTATAGCTATGAGCTCGAACTTGAGAAGCAGCTATTACCCAGGGATGAGAGAAGCCATTCACCTCCAAGGGACCAAGTATAAAAAAGTAAGATCAAGTTACAAGTTAAAAAAAGAGATGAGTAAAGTCAAGTGCATTTGCATAAAGTCAACTATCAGTCGTTGGCTATCAACTGTTGGCTAAATTTGGCCTCTTTCAATTAATTTAAACCGAGCAACATATTCCGTGTCGACCGTCAGTCATCGCCTATTCTTCGACTAACTACTATCGGCTATAGGCTAAACCTGACCAAATATTGCCTTATCCGGCTATTTCTCCTCGGTTGGTATCCATCCTCGGCTAGCCACAATTTTTTGGTGCTAATATAATACCCCCTATATTATTTAGCTGAGTGACAAGTAAGGAAATTGAAATAATGCATTTTCTATTCGCAATTCTTCTATCTTTCTTTTTTTTTTATGGCTTCCAAAGATGCATCCTCCACCAACCAATTAGTCCACCAATGTTTCATGAATTGTCATTTAGTAAACTTTTTGTCTGATGGAATTAAGCTTGACTTCATCCGCCCTCTACTCTTCCTTCTCGGCTCACCCGCCAAGCGCATCATTCTTCTATGCTGCCTTAGCTCTAAAGAAGGCTAGCCATTCTAAGATATCCTTCAAAGTCTTACCTAGCTAGCCCATAAGTCGGGCAAGTATATGGCTTTCTCTTGAAAATTGCAGCTGTCGGCATCTTAGCTGACATTGAGGCTTCAGCCATTTCTTCTTCTGCCGAGTCATAGTCGTCGACTGAGATTATTTGTGGTCCCGGGCCTCCCATTTTGTTGGCCCTTTTCTGTTCTTTCTCTATGACAAATTGCTCCTTTCTAGAGGCCTTAGTTGTTAACTAATTGAGATTTGTATATTCCAAAGCAATCAGCCTATTTCTTAGCCGAGGATGCATATTTCTTATGGTGATGATGGTATAATCAACTTCTAGCAATTTGGCATTGCATCTGCCCCTCAGCATAAGAAATCTTTCCATAAAATTGGCCATAATCTCGCCATCATGTTGCTTAAGGCTCATGAGGTTGGCCACTGTAACCTACGACTAAGGCCGATAAAAGCTATCATGGAATAACCATTCCATGTTTGTCCAATTTTGAACAAAATTGGGAGGTAATGATGAATACCAAGTAAAAGCTGTCATAGTCAAGGACAAAGGAAATAGTTGCAGCTTATAATACTCATTTTGATTTGCCTTTCCATATTGAGCAATGAATCGGCTAATATGCTTTATAGTAGACTTGTCATCTTTACTTGAGAAAATAGTGAAATTTGGAATCTTAAATTCCTTCGACATAGGCATTGTTTGCTCTATCCATTCTGGATATGACTTTTGGTGTATAGGTCTATTGAGTAGCCTCAGCTACATACCAAAATACCTTCTGATGGTCTCAACTACCATATTTGGATCTATACTCACTTGTTGGTTAGTTGGTTACACTAGGCCAGCCTGCTGTAACAGTGCATGAATCAGCTGAAAGAGCAGCGGTTGATTACCAAGTGATTGAGCATTCAGCCATTAGGAAGCAAATCGTAAGCCATTTTGCTGGTAGCTCGGTTGTTGAGTCATGGGTTGATGCACTAATAGTTGAGGACTTGCCTGTTGGCCAACAAATTGCTAACTATTCTGGTAATAACTCGGCTGCTATAACATCAGCTGAGACATCGGAGGTCGAGAGCTCGGCAGCCAAGCAGGAAATTACAAACTATTTTGCTGACTATTTGACTAATTAACTAACTGAGCTCTAGGTTGTTGAGTAATCGGCTACACAGTTTGCTGTTGAGTAACTAGCTGCCCTGGCAAAATGATGTACACAGGTTGACTTATTACTTGAGGTGGAGATGATCCCCATGGCTGCTCTACAACAAAATCATCCTGTGCTTTGTATTCATTTCTCCGAAGGAGGATAGTTAAGTCCGCTTGAATAAGCACAGATGAGAATGCTGGTTGATCGACTAGTAGAGATGGAATAATTGTGCATGGTTGCCCCTAGCATAATCCCCCATAGTTCTCAACTAACTACCATAGCCAGCTATTAGCTGAGTGGCATTTCACGTGTTATCCTACACTGGAACATGCCAATTCGATTGAAAAACTACATGAGTAGTTTTCTGAGGATCAACACTCAGTTGCCCCTCGTGTTGAACAGCACGGCCAAAAATGATATCAAGTGAATCTTCACGCAGCCAAAACGGCATGATGTTGTACTTTTATCTACTGGATAAATACTTCTCAACTCTTGAGCATGCATGTTCTGCACCTTATTTTCAACCATTGGCTTAACAATTCTGGCTAATTGCATTGACAACTGACATATCAAACCGTCCAAGCCTATATAAACCTGTTAGTGTATGAAAGGTGTCGTCACGATCATCGGTTACCACTGTTTGGCCTTAATCCCTGGAATTGGGTTTGGCTGAGACTAGGTTGCCATGGCTACAAGCTGATTAGAGGAAATTACGATTGCAACTGCTTGTGTTATCATAGGCATCATCATTGGCTACCAAAATGGTAAATTGATCTACTGATAGTCCCACCAAGCATGCCAAAATATGTTTTGCACAAAATTATTTGGCTTGCCAAATGGGTTAAGAGTCACGACGTGCTAGAAAACTATTCCAAGATGAGCAAGAGGCTTGGCTAGTGCAAAACAAAGCTGATTCCCATAATTAGGCAGTTAACACTAAGAGAGGGAATCTATCTCTCGACAAATGGGTTCCTAAACTATTCCAAAGAGTGTTTGGTAGGTAGATCAGCAAATTAGGCCACCAAAAAGATATTGGCGAATAGCTGAAAGCTAATGAAATGGATTGAACCTTAAATAGGCTAAAAGTAAATAAAATACTGTAAACGAAATGCGATAAAAAATGTTGTAAAGTACTGAAAAGTAAAGGCAATGAATGCAAAATGCGGGAAAACATAAAGATAAATGTAAAAGAAACTTGTGTTTGATTGTTTGGGGATACCTCTACAAACTGTACTCAAGGTTATTTATATACGTACAAAATTTAATAGTTATCCTAAGGCATCTATTAACCATGTTCTCACACAAACATAGTTAGCAAACTACCTCTTGGTAACTGCCTTGTAACCGTTTTCCATGTCTTCCTTGAGTGCACTCTTCTCAACATAGTGGTAACTGCTTAAAATGCTCTTTACATTTCATCTGTTCTCCTCACTTTCTAAACTGAAAATCGCCTTCCTTGTAACACCCTAATAGTTCCATTCTATGCTTAAGTCATATTGTGGAATTACTAGTTGTTACTTTTGCTCGTGGAACTAACATTATCTTTTTGAAATTACTTTACTTGAAAATAGGGCTAAATTTTTTTTTTGAAGAATAATCAAATAAACTGTTCGAAAATCTAGAGCCATGAGCGCATCGTAAACGTGTACTATAAATGTCGCTCTCTCATACATACATCGCATTTAACATAAATAGAAGTAATAAGAATAACCACTATCTCAGATAAAGATAACATTCATTCCATGACCATTCATAATAATATAATAATAGTCATACCAGAGTCGTACATAAGATAATAATGGATCCAATATCTACTGTCGGGCCTACACAAGAAACCTACCAAATACATGATAAAGGAAATACATCAGAAAACCCTACTGCCCAAGCATGCCATACAATAGAATGATAACCTTATAACCATAACCAAAAGGGGCTATCCTCGTGTTCAACTCCGCATGCAATCATCACATCATGCATCAGGCGGGAGGAAACCGATTCCATATCCACCAGGAGAAACACCACCACATCCTCCTCCTCGAGCACGTCCTCATCCACGGGGCACAACACGGGTACGAATGAACCCACGCCTGTGAACCATGAGTAAAGCTGGGCCAGCAGATGAATGGAAGAATCAGAAGATAGACGAATCACCGAAGGCTACAATGAACTCGAACGGTGAGATCCCCCAGAACGAGTCAGATAGAAGGGCTTAGAGGAGTCAGTCTCCACATGGTAGCTCGGATAAGACGGCTTCGAGGGATCAGAATCCAATGAAACAGTCGGAGTCAAACAGGAATCTGAGTTAGTTTCATCATCGTCGATAGAGTATCTCGGTGGCTGAAAGTGGGGCGGATGTCATCCATAGTAACCTCGCTGAATGGCTGATGCAGTCGAAAAAATGGGCTCATCACGGGAGTCTGAAACTGGCGATCATGGAAGATATAGACCCTCATCGCTGCATTTGCAGACAGCACGGAGGTGTTCAGCACCAGGTCAAAGCGCCAACGCCGCACCGGGATCTCAACGTAGATCACTACCATGTCCAACGTCGACATCCTCTGAAGACGACACAGAAACATAGGAGTGAGAAATACTAAATTTCTTAGTAGGATCGCAACTAGACAAACATTCTGTCATCGTCATCGTCATCATCATCATCCCAGCCACTTCGGGTTTAATTATAAAAATAGTGGACAGATATAAGTTCAATTTTAATGGTTTTGAAAACTTAAACCCTGAAGCGGGTTGCTTTCAAACTTAACGTTATAACTACATCATCATAACTAACATACATTCTGAAACATAAAATGAACATTCATAATACAAATGGACAACATAAATACATGCAAAGACATGCATCATCATAGACTTAACCATGGTTATAGTTTGACTTTACTTTCGTTTTTGGCACGTGCTTAACATTCTTTACTTTTCTTTGAAATAGACTGCTTTTGGACATGAGCTCATTCTGTGACCGTCGTCACGCAATACTAAACCAAATCAGAATAAGCCAATATTGCTTACCCCTAAGTTGGAGGGCCCTCCATGTCACCCTTGCCTCCCTCATAGAAGTTCCTTGTAGATCACCATCTTTCCCTTCCCGGAAGTTATCGAGAGGTCATATACCATGGTTTCTTTTCTTATCATTATACTTTACATGCATAGTACTTCTTTGACTAAACACATGCAATGATATGACTAAGTCTATAATTTTGACAGCAATCTGGCAGCATAACAGCTAGATCGAAGCTTTCCCCAAAATGCCAATCATAAGCTTTCAACCAAAATTTTATCATATCACAATAATCAATCAATCATGAGACAAAGCTCAATCAAACACATCATTCATCGTGCCAAATGGCATTATACATTCATACCTTAAAGGGGGGTTCATAGTTGTGTTATTCTTTGTGAAGAATATTATGAATCATCATATAATTTCTCATGGTTGCCCATGAGAGAATCACATAGTTAAGATATGTGTATGTGGTCTTTTAGTTACTTAGCTCTCATATGAAATTATTCTTTACTTTAGTTTATGTCTTATGGAACACTTATTCAAATTAATTAAGTTAAATGATTGTTTCCTTTCCTTGAGATAGTGCCCTTAGTGATTCCTAGGTTTATGGTATACTCAAAGGCTCTAATCATATTTCTATTCCCAAGGGGTTCTAGATCCTTCTAATCCTTGGGTTATGACAACGCATAAACACATCATGAACCCAACAACACCATGTTCACTAATCACCAAGGGTGATTTTTAACTTAACCAAGTTACAAAGTTTCAAGCTTTTATCACTAACATAACAAGATCTTACCTTTAGTATTATAAAAGTTATCATTCTTATAAAGTAGTCATAAAGTTTTATGAAAATAAGTGTCTTTAATATTAAGCTCTTATCTTAAAGATTAGATCTTTATGAAACAATGATACAAGTTACTAATTTTTTAACTAAAAAATCTTGTTCTTTATAAAAGTTGACTCTTTTAATTATTCCAAGACCATCAAGGTCTCAACTTTATAATCTAAAGTTGTCTCTACATTAAAAAGATTCCTACTTTATCAACTAGTGATATAAGACATTAACTTTAAAGTTATAAAGTTTTGGTCATTTTAAAAGTTAGCATTTCTATGATCCAAAAGTGAGTGTGTGTGTGTGTGTGTGTGTGTGTGTGTGTATGTGTGTGTATGTGTATGTGTGTGTATGTGTGTGTGTGTGTGTGTTGTGCATGGCCGTAAGTTGTATGGAGAGAAGGAGGGAGATATTTTCTTAAATTTGTGTTAATTAAGATTTAGGGGGACAAAATGGATGATGGGGGAACAAAGCATATACTAATTCTTATATAAAGCACTCTTATCTTATGCTTTATACTTTTATGACATCACTTTTTATTTTATTGTCTAGTTGACTAAATTTGAATTTAATTATGTGATTAAGTGCTCATATAACTTAATTAAGATGATTAAGCGAGGATTAGTGATTAACATACAAGAATATGATTAGCAAAAATTAATCTTGCAATTAAGCTTAATAACCTTAATTAAACTCGATTAAGCTAATTAAGGGTGATTAGTGCTTAATTAAGGTATGAAATCTCTGACTTGCTTAATTAGAGATTATCTAATCACGATTAAGCATTCTCTTGACTTTTCTCATCTGAGTTAACTCATAAACTCTTCCTTAACCCCTTAATTAAGCCTTAATCTCATAATTTCTTATTAAGTGCCTAATTACTCAAGGGTACTGAGGTAATTTAACACGACAAGAAATTGAGGATGTTACATTCCTCACCTACTCCTACTTTCTAAGGAGTGATCACAAACTTAGTCAAACTCTTATCCTCAACTGTTGAAACACATTCTTTCTCCAACTAAAGCTTAGAATTGGTTTGTGGATTACAAGCTGTTAGAAAAAGGCCCAAAGCCTAGTATGAAATTCATGCCCTCGAGTAATCGGCTAATGTCACTATTCAACTGTCAGCCATTGGCTATTGACTGTTGGCTAAATCAACCGTCGACTATCGACTGAAACCCATATCAGTCGTGAGGCATCAAAATATGTGAATAAGAGTTCCTATAGGAGACTATGCCTAGTTAGAATCCTTATCACAAAAGACAAGGCAAATCAATCAAGGAAAAATAGACAAAATGGCCTAAAAAATATTGAAACTAGCCTAGTTGCCACATCGACACTCTTGTATTAGACTTTCCATAGATATGCAATAATGGTTATTCTGACACCTGGATCTCAGCCATTGGCCAATTGAAGTTTGACAAAACATTTTGGCCGCTTTCAATCAATTTAAGCCAAGCAACACATTTCATGTTAGGCGTCAGTCATTGCCTATTCTTTGTCTAACTACTATCGGCTATCTGCTGAACTTGACCGAATATTGCCTTATCTAGCTACTTCTCCTTGACTAGTATCTATCATCGGCTAGCCGCAATTTTTTGGTGCCAACACCTACAAGCCATAAACAACCCAATATTGAGTTGATCAAACTTAATATTGTATAATTTGGGCATTGAGAATACTATAAGACATACAGAGAAAAAAAATTGGAGCCACCATACAGATAACAGAGACTCAACTTACACTTAACACCTATTCATGCCTAGAACGGGGCTCTGATACCAAAATTGTAACATCCGTTCATAATACAACTAATGGCACAACTTTACATGAAAAGTTCAAAGTGGGACGTTAATATATATAGATACAACACGGAGTTCAAGAGTAGGCATAAAGTTCCGCTCGCTATAAGCTAAACATTCTTTAGGCCAGACTAAGAAATTACAATTTATTTAAATACAACTCTGGTACGTTCCTAGCAGTTGGAGGAGTCTGCCTTCCTTTAGGGTATTACATGACTAATCTGAAACCACAAAAAATAGAGTGAGAATTGGAAATTCTCAATAGATAATGAAGAGTTCTAAAATAGTTGAACTATGGTGGTTCTAATCGTGGCTTAGCACGAAGATCTACACGACTTCTGTATCATAATCTCATCACATTACTTACAAGCAACTCATACTTCATAATGCAACAAGTATTAATATGATCATAATCTCTTTGCTTTAAGTTCTAATTTCCTTTGTTTGCTTATCTCACACATATTCGAAGGCCTTCTCTTAGGGAATTCCCATTTTCTTGTGTTACTCTTAATATCATGTCAACAAAACAAGATTTTTATGCCACACTAACCAAGACAAGTAATATAAAAGGATCTTACATCTTATTTAATATCCCGAAGAAATGATGTGACCGATTAGCAGTATTAATTAATTTATTCCGCTGCATTAGAGAAATAAGAGCAATTAGGATTAAAATATAAACATTAGGGTTAGAGAAGTTGGATTTTTTATGTGGAAAATTTAAGAGAGACAATGGGCAACGTTTTGAGAATTTAAGAGAAATCGGTTAAATTTCGGTATTGTATATTTCAAGAACTAGATCAGTAGAAACTTACATTGCTAAACCCTAACTTTGATGGCCATGATTTAGCCATCTATACCCACAAAGTGGAACCATCTTGGCCATCAACATGGGTAGTCAAGCAAAATGTAAAAGGTGTTGAAGTCCACCAATTATATCCCATGAGTCACTTTCAATATTATGACTCAACCTCAAAAATTCCCATCTTTCCTTGTTCATTTTCGGACAACACAAATTGACCATTCTCTCTCATTTTTCTTCTTCCTTTCATCCCATCATCTTCACTTCTTGATCCTACTCAACTCCCACTACCTAAAGTTTGCTCTTGTTTCACTCAAAGCTTGAAATCTAGGTAGGATTGTTAAGTTTTAATTGATAATTAGAGTTGTGTGGCTGATTAGTGTCTTTTGTGTTCCTCTTAGTATAATGTTATATAATGATTTTATGACTTGTCTCTATTGATTAGGCATGGGAATTCTTGGTTGAGTTGCAAAATTTATCAAAAAGATCAAAAAGAACTCAAACAAAACAGTTAGAAATGAAAACCCCAGGATATGTCCGTACTGCATACTTTACGGCATGACCTAAATAGGTCAGAATTTAATGAAATTATTGTTAATTAAACTAGACATGCAAAGCTTTCTAACCATGTAAATTATAAGGTCATTGGACTTGTAATGAGAGAGTTATGAATTTTTGAAATAAACCCTTGAATTCTGTCCCTTGTTCTGACCAGTACAGGTTGTGAAAGGAATAACTCACCCTATACAACTTCAAATTTAGTGCAACTAATTTTGTTACAAAGATATAAAAATTTCAGAGCTAGATCTTTTCTCTATTATTCCCAGAAATTCTCTAAAGATGCCTTATGTCCTGTTTGGACCAGAATAGGGCAGATCATTTTAGCCAAATTTGAGAGCTTATAACTTGAGCTCTACTGACCCAAACGAAGTGAAACTTGTGGGAAATAAAATATAGTTGAATTAGCTTTAACTAGATATAAATTTTGGATAAATCTAATGAAAATCCTATTTTTGGTGAATTTTTACATTTCAATGCTCAATTCTGCCTAACAGCAAGGCAGCCTTGGGTTAAACTTCAATAACTTAATTCATACTCATCAAAACTTTATGTAACCAAAAAGACCTAAAAATAGACATAATTCTATAACATACTAGAATTTTAGGACTAAATAAGTTAAAATGAATTTATGGTATAATTTACAAAACAGGACAAAATCAAGGACATAAGACAAAATGGCCAATTGCAAAAAGTGGCAAGCTCTTGAATTCCAACTTGTGAATTTAGCTAGTTTACTTGTGCAAAGCCCCTATTAAACTATTGAAGTTATGTTATAGAACTGTGATTTTTCTGTTATGTGACCTGGTTGATTGAGATGACTTTGTTGCATTTTTGGTGAAGTGTATTTTAAGTTGTTGTGCTGCCGAATTTTCAGCAAAAGTATGTGATATGAAGTTATATGTACATATGTTGTACATGAAAGTTATTCATGCAATAATATTTGAAATTAAGACAAAGTATAAGACACATGATATGAGACATAAGTATGAATGTAAAGCATTTGCATGCATGCTCATGTATGAAAAGGAAAAGACTATAAGAACTTGCAAAGAAACATACCAAGCCTCCACCTCATAGTGGGCAAAGGCAGTATTGTGTAAAACTTGGGCCAGCTCTCAATCAAACTTAAGGGGAATAGACCAATATGAGGGTTGGGGAAAGTAAACACGTTACTCATGTATAGGTACGAGCTCTATAACATCCCCATATAACGTAATAGGAAATGATAAAATCGTCCTTGGGCAAACTTTTATTATTCACAACCTTGCCCCTGAACTTTTTAGAAAATGACATTTAAGTCTCTATATCTATCAATAGAATTAGTAGAATATGGTTTTAAACGAAACAGAATCATATAGCAGAAATGCAGAATTGTCCACATGTGAAATGACATGGGATGCCCCTAGACTTGTCCATAATTATGAAAATGCCATTAACCATGAAATAGAAAACAGAAAGGCCCTCAACTTGCAAAACGTTTAATTTACACTGTTAATCTATTTATTCGATTTTATTGAATCTTTAAGATTAACTAGAAATTTATTTAAAGGTTAATCAAGAGTTAATTAGATGTTAATTAGAGACATTAGAATTAGAAATAATTAGAATAGAAACATACAAAATCTCACAAAATTCTTCAAAACCGTTTTACCAATTTGAAGGAAATTGGTAGGAATTTGGTATTTTAAACTATCGAAACCGAATCAATAGAATTATACACTCAAATTCTATTGTGTTAAGGCTGATTACTCAGCCACTTACTCCTCCTTTGGTGGTGCCACAAAGGCCACAAGAAAGGGAAACTTGGCTGAAAATTTCCACAAAATTTCAGCCAATGACAACACACTTAGCCAACTACCCTTTAATTGCTTGAATCAAATTTTGCCCCCTTCATTCTATTCTGATTTCGCCCCTCCTCTCTTCTTCTAGCCTCCTTCTTCTCTTCTCCTCTCAACCTACTCCATCAAACCTTCAAGCTTTGACAAGGTTCCATCAATCCAAACTTAAATTTGGCAAGATCACACCTAAGGGAGGCAGGGATTCAACTTTGCTCTTGTCTTCTTGGTTATGGGTGGCTGATTGGGGCTTTTGTTTTCTCATTTCTTGATATGGTGTTGGATGTATATGATGATTATTGGCTGGTTTGATGGCTGTTTTTGTGTTTAAAATCGATTAAGAAGTAGAAAAGGATGAGAATAGAAAGAAGTAAGCGGCTGGAAGGCCAAAATCCCTCGATGGTCTGTACGGCGGAGTGTACGGCTTTGCCTATAGTCATTTAAATTTGATAAAACTATTTTTATGTGAAACTAGACATTCAGAGCTTTTCATACATATATAATATAAAGCCATTGGATTAGTATTGAGAGAGATATGAATTTTGGAAGTTTGACCTAGGTTTTTGAGTTTGATTCTGGGCAGATTAGGTTGTTCAGGGCAAAACTTGCCTTATATAACTTGAAATTAAGTGAAACTAACTTTTTTAAAAATCTTCCACATAGGAAAACATCCCATAAAAATTTCAGAGTTAGATGTAGTCCCGTTTGCTCCTAGTGATTCGAAGAAGTTGCCCTATGTCCAAACCAGGCCAAAACATGGCAGTTCAGAAAGGTCGAATTTTGGGGCTTATAACTCAAGCTCTACTAAAGAAAATGAAATGGTTGTAAATGAAAGCTTGTCCTGTTAGATTTGATACCAATTTCATATGACTTGAACTGGTTTTCGATTTTTAGTGGATTTTTCCCTTTAAGTGTATAATTCTGGCCAGCTACAGGGCAGACCGAGATAAAACTTAAATAACTTGAGCTACATTTATCAAAATTAGATGGGACTAAAGAAGTTAAAAAATAGACACATAACATTCTAACATACCCAAAATTTAGGTCCAAATGAGTTAAATAGAAATTGTGGCTTGATTTACAAAAATCGGGTTAAATGAAAGTGTTAAGACAGCAGTCATGTTTTAAATGTAACAATTGTGCCCATGAATTGATGATTGAATTGTGAATGAAGTGTTATGACTTCTCTGTACAATTGATTTTCTGAGTACTGGCACTATTCCCAGGGAAGAGGAGATGATCCGTCATGCTGCCAAATTTTCGGCAAAAGCATATGAAGTTATGATAGCTTGTGTTATGAAGATTTAGGTTATGAATATAAAGTTCTAAAAGCAAGAGTGTTCGAAAGTAAATGATGGAGCATATGTATGAGTGCATTCAGCATGTCTATGCATGATTATGTATGAGAATGAAAGGATATGAATATATTAAATGTAGATCCCTTCACCTGGAGGCAGTTATGAGATCCTTCCTTGTGAAGGCAGTTAAATAAGATAAGATTAGGTCCCTTCACTTGGAGGCAGTTATTCGGATCCCTCACTGTAAGGGCAGTTAAATGATATGATGAAGGTCCTATATTCCTAAGGAATGTGACATGGCGATCACACCCCGATGGAGCATGACATGGCGATCGTACTCTGGAATATGACATGATGAGCACATCCTAAGGAATGTGACATGGCGATTATACTCTGGAATGTGCATGACAAGTAAAGGAAATTAAGAAAAACTGCACTCTAAGGACGGCGATACGTAACATCTAGGTGTGTCAAGAAAGAGAGTTACAGAAAAGTAAAGGAATGTTAAATAAATGCCCTTGTATATATATATATATTCCGATATTCTTGTTATGCTAAAATTTACTATAATTGTGAGTGTTGTGACTGCCACGCTAATTATGAAACAGGAATTGATCATATAATTGTAATGTGATTCAAGTGCCTAAATAAAATGAACTCTGCTTCGGATAATATATTTTCAAACTATAAAACTGAACAGTTTAAATAACATGCTCACCTTCTTCATAATAAACCAAAGCAGCTAGAGATAATAACAATGACACAGTATGAAATTTCCTAGTGAATCCTACTAAGAATTTAAAATTCTCACTCTTGTTTCCGTGTTATCTCTAGATAGTTTCAGAAGATTCAAAGACAATTTGAGATTCTTTGTCAAATCAGTCCGCTCAGTAACAAGAATAACTCAGTGTAGTACTATGACTTAAGCATAGTACTGTACAGAGGAGGACATTACAAGCTCAGATCTAAAAAGCAAGCTATTACCTAGGGGTGAAAAAGGTCATTCACCTCCAGGGGACCAAGTACAAAGAAGCAAGATACAGGTAAAGTAAGATAAGGAAAAGTTGCACTTTGAGGACTACGATATGTAATGCTCAAGTGCAGACCCATGTAGACACCCTATGGATGGCGATACATAATGCCTAAGTATGTCAAGTAAAGAAAGTTGAAGAAAGCACAAGTGCATTTACACAAGTATATGATGTGCATTTGCATCTGCATAAAGTATATCATGTTGTTGACCCCTTACTATTGTTATTAAATTGCTCTTGTAAATGACAAGTGTGTGAATAAAATTAACCTGCTTTGGAATGATATTTTTGAACCTTACAAAACTGAAAAGTTTATGTGGCATGATCTTTCTCATAATAAACCAAAGCAACTGAAGATAATAATGATAACACGATATGTGATAGCCTAGGAAATCCTATTGAGAATGTATAATTCTTACTCCTATATATGTTTCCATGTTGTCTCCAGATAGTTCAAGAAATATTGAAGATGGATATCATGGACAAAGTTAACTAGGGAGATTGAAGACAGTCGAAGAGTGCTGTCAGACTAGGTCTGCTATGTAACCATAACAACTCTTATATATGGTGCTATGACTTAAGTATAGTACTGTACTTAGAAGGGTGTTACACTTATCCCTCTGCCTACTTGGTGGTTAGCGGCAAATTTTAAATGTCTTATGTTTAAATTACTTACTTGCCATTACGCATAAATTCATAATAAATATACAGATGCATAAACTTACTTAAGCCATAAATATAGCTTAAATAAAAGACTCAAGTAGCATAAAATAAATAATAACTTGCATAATATAAATAGATTTATCTCATGATAAATTAAATTATAAAGCATAAGATTAAGCAATAAACAGAATAAAATGTAGGAGTTAAAAATCAATTCACAAACTTAAAATAAACAAAGCACATAAAAACTACAATGTTCTAAACTTGAGTAAAATATATAGCATAATATCTCAAAACATAAAGTTGTTCATTCTAAATATTAATTTCTAAAGGGATCAAATTAAAAATTATTTTTATTTAATTCTTTTGAAACTTTTATTTAATTCTTTTGAAACTTTCTTATCATGGTTTATGAGTTTGTCCTTATTGTCATAATGCATTTAGCGCATATGGATTGTGTCCTTACAAGAGTTACTATAAAATCACAGTAATATTTATAAGTCAAGAGTCATCAGATTGTCCATGAGACAGGGAATAAAATTCCAAGCAAAGGTATAAATAATTTACTTGGTCCGATTCATATATAATAAATTTCACTTATTTTAAATGTTAGATACGTAACATCCATCGGATTTTTTTTTTTTTTATCATTTTTCGCTTAGTTGTTCGATTTTTATCGAATAATTGAGGTTAATTAAAATTTGACTAAATATTTATTTAGGATCAATTAATTAGCAATTAGAGAGATTAGATATGAGGGAATTGGATTAGAAGCATAGAAGATTTCATAGAAATTTTCTTAAACTGATTTACCGATTTAAAGGAAATCGGTAAGATTTCGATATTTTAAACTGTCGAAATCGAATCAATAGAATTATATACCCAAATTCTATTGTGTCAAAGCTGATTACTCAGCCACTCTATCACCCTTTTGGTGGTGCCACAAAGGCCACAAAGAAAAGGAGACATGGCTAAAAAATTGGCAACAAAGCTTACAGCCAATTAAAACACAAAACTCCAACTACCTCATTAAAGCTTTTATAAGATTTTTCTTTCCTTTCCTTCAGTAGAATTTCGTCCTCCCTCTTCTAGCAGGCTTCTCTCCTTCTTCTCTTCATCTTCTTCATCTCCTTCTTTCATTTTTAGCCTCCCTCAAGTCTCTTATACCCATATTTTTTACTAGAACTTAAGGCTAGCTAGTTTTGCATCAAAATAAGGCAGGGATTCAACTTTGCTCTTGCCTTCTTGGTTATGGGTGGCTGATTGGAGCTTTTGTTTTCTCATTTCTTGATGTGGTGTTGGACATATGTGATGATTATTGGCTGGTTTGATGGCTGTTTTTGTGTTTAAAATCGATTAAGAAGTAGAAAAGGATGAGAATGGAAAGAAGTGAGGGGCTGGAAGACCAAAATCTCTCGGCAGTCCATACGGTAGAGTATATGCCTCCATCTACAACAGTTTAAATTTGATGAAATTATTTTTATGTGAAACTAGACATTCAGGGTTTTCCATACATATATAATATAAGGTCATTGGATTAGTATTGAGAGAGATATGAATTTTGGAAGTTTGACCTAGGTTTTTGAGATTGATTCTGGGCAGACTAGGTTGTTCAAGGCAAACCTTGCCTTATATAACTTGGAATTGAATTAAATGAACTTTTTTAGAAATCTTATACATAGAAGAACATCCCATAAAAATTTAAGAGTTAGATACAGTCCCATTTGTTCCCAGTGATTTGAGGAAGTTGCCCTATGTCCAAACTGAGCCAAAATAGGGCAGTTCAGGAAGGTTAAATTTTGGGGCTTATAACTCAAGCTCTACTAAAGCAAATGAAATGGAACTTATTGTAAATGAAAGCTTGTCCTGTTAGCTTTAATAGGATATGAATTTCATATGATTTGAACTGGTTTTAGATTTTTAGTGAATTTTTACTTTTAAGTGTGTAATTTTGGCCAGCTATAGGATAGGTTGAGATAAAACATAAATAATTTAAGCTACATTTATCAAAATTAGATGGGACTAAAGAGGTTAGAAATAGACACATAACACTCTAATATATCCAAAATTTAGGTCCAGATGAGTTAAATAGAAATTGTGGCCTGATTTACAAAAATCGGGTTGAATGAAAGTGTTAAGACAGCAACCATGTTTTAAATGCAACAATTGTGCCCATGAATTTGATGTTTGAATTGTGAATGAAGTGTTATGAATTCTTTGAAAAATTGTTTTCCTGAGTACTGGCATTATTCATGGGAAAGCGGACTTGATCCGTTATGCTCACGAATTTTATGAAATTATGATAGTTTCTATTATGAATATTCATGATATGAACATGAAATTCTATATGCAAGGATATATGAAAGTAAATGATGAAGCATATGTATGAGTACATTCAGCATGTCTATAAATGATTATGTATGAGAATGAAAGGATATGAATATATTAAATATGGATCTCTTCACCTGGAGGCAGTTATGAGATCCTTCCTTGTGAAGGCAGTTAAATAAGATAAGATTGGGTCCCTTTACTTGGAGGTAGTTAATGGGGTCCCTCCCTGTGAAGGCAATATAAAACTATGAGATTTCTCTACCTTGGAGGCACATGGTCAGATGAGATCCCTCTATATTGAAGGCAAGCGGTCAGTTGAGATCCCTCTATTCTTGAGGCGCGTGACCAGGAGAGATCCCTTCAATTTAGAGGCACCTGGCTAAAATGAGATCCCTCCAAGACTAGAGGCACGTGGATCCCCTTGTAGGTTAGTTCTGTGTGATGACAGTCACGAGTTGAGTTCACTCCTAGATCAGACTACCCAAGGGCAGTAAAGATTAAAATATATGCAAACACTCTAGGGATGGCGATATGTAACGCCTAGGTGTGCCAAGGAAAGGAAGTCAAAGAAAGTTAAAGAAACACAAGTGCATTTTGCATGAACTCAAGTGAACGTATTTGCATATGCATGATCTGTTCTATTTTTTCATTATATTTGAATTATTATATTTGGATATACTACAACTATTATTTAAGTTATGAATTGTAAATATATTTTACAATAGCTCTTATATCTTAAGTGTATGAATAAAAGGAACTCTGCTTCGGATAATATATTTTCAAACTATAAAACTGAACAATTTATTTGGCACAATCACCTTCTTCATAATAAACCGAAGCAGCTGGAGATAATAACGATGACACTACATGTGATAGTTTAATGAATCCTACTGAGAATTTATAATTCTCACTCCTATGTTTATTTTCATATTATCTCCAGATAGTTCAGAAGTTCCGAAGAAGGTCCTCTGAGGCGAAGTTGACTAGTAAGATTGAAGGTGGCCGAAGGTTGCTGTCAAACAAAATTCGATTTAAGTGACAGTAACAACTCCTAGATGAGGTATTATGACTTAAGTATAGTATCATACTTGAGAGGATGTTACAAGATACAATATTTTACTCTTAATATTGGTCCCCAAAAGAAATTTTCATAAAAATTTACAACTCAAAATAATATATCAATATATTAATAAAATAATAATATAAAGGAACATCACATAAATTAACTTGGATAAAATAAACTGCAATATAAATTAGTTTAAATAACTTGGGATGATAAATAAAATATATAGTAATGATAAATATTAAGGGGCAATAATATAAACGTACAGTAAATAGAATAACTTGGGACGATAAATAAAATTAATTGCAATTAGAGTAATACTAAGCAACTTTAATAAATAAAATAACTTGAAATAATAAAATAGATAGAAATGGATGAGCAATATATAAAAGAACATTAAATGAAATAACTTGGAATATAAGGTAAATTGCAGCAATAACCAAGAATAAGTAATGATATAGGGACATTAAATAAAATAACTTGGAATTTAAAGTAAACTACGATTGTAGATAATAATGAGTAATAACATATCTTGCAATGAGTAAATATAGCCATAGTTTTACTTGATAAATAATTTCATTATCTACCTCAATAATCTCTATAAATAATGAGTAAAAGCTGAATTTATTTCTTCTGCATCTCCTTGTTTTTATTCTTCTTTTCTTTCTCTATTTTACTCCCTCTGACTGTATCTCTATATGCTCATACTCTCAGAATCTTACTGTTTTGATTCCCTCCGGCTTTACCCCTAACCCCTTTTTATAGCATTTTGGCAAGTCGCTTACGATACAACAGTTATATAGCTTCCTTGACTTTTGTTACTCTTCATTATTATTTTTCATTCAAATCATATACATTATGTGTACACAGCACCTGCAACTCCCTTTATGTCTAAACATTGTCAGCTAAAATTTATAACTGAGTTAGAAATTTTTGTTGTTCAAATGTATTTGGTTGCAACACACTATTTTTTCTACATTTCTAATTTATTACCTATGCTTCTCTTTCTACATAGACTTATGCCAAGTCTTTTATGTTAATTGACTTGTTTCTTTCTTTTCTTTTTTCAAACTTCATCCAAAGACTCTGTGCAAGACTCCAAGCCGTGAGTCTTCATCTTTTTTTTTTCATTTTCATTTTTTTAACTATATTATGATATTATTCTTATTATTATTAGTTTATCTCTAAAATGTTTAGCTAGTATTATTTATTACCCTTATAGAGCCATATATTTTGAAGTTATCATTTATAGTCTAACTTTAGAAGGTTAATATATATGAGTTAACTATTTGATTAATCAATGGTAAACTTAAACAAATTAAATTGTTTTACATAAAATATTTTATCATAAATGGGATGTTATAGAAAAAGGTATTGTATGTATTTAAACAAGTGCCTATAGCATAGTAAAAGAAGATTTATTCCTATTTTGTCGAGAATAGTTTCAAACATTCTCCTTTGAACACACTATATATATAGCCTAGAAATATTCTCGTTGTATGTCTTTAAGTTAATGATCTAAATTATACTAGAAATAATTTGAAGATGTCAAGGAGGGTATGGAGAGTTGCTTTGCAATGATTGATTTGGGTTTGATGTATTATTTTTCAGGCATTGAAGGAGTTTAGCAAAATAGTGAAATTTTCATCTCACAAAAGAAAATGTTAAAGATATTTTGAATTAGTTTCAGATAAAAATTTCAAAGTCAGTTTCTACTGTAGTTAAAGAAAATTTGAAATTGTTTTAGAAAAAATAAAGGAAGAAGTGCAGATCCAACCTACTACAAGGGTTTCATTAGAAGTTTGAGACATTTTGCTGCAAACAAACCTTATATGATTGCATGTTTTGAGTTGGATTACTTAGCATATTTATGGAGGAGTTCCATACTTGTCATTTGTGAGCAGCTAAAATAATTCTTTGAAATATCAAAATACCCTAAATGATGGAATTTTAATGATAATATCGATGATTTGAAACCTGTTGAATGCATAGATTGTGACTGGGCAAGTAACAAAGAAACAAGAAAAAGCACTTCATGGTATGTATTTCATCTTAATTAGGCACAATATCCTAGTTTTCAAAGAAACAAGTAGCTTTTGCACTCTGCACAGCTGAATATTTTGGGGCAATATGTATGCTATGACACTTTGTAAAAATACAGTGATTCATGGGAGATTCAACCATATAGATATCTGATTCTACATGATTTGGGAATTTGTGGCTAAGAGTAAAGTGTTAATTAATTACATACTGAAGAATAACTTGCAGGTCTGTTCAAAGCTATTAAAGATTAGGTCATTTTACAAATTGAGTAAAATGCCTAGATAGTTGTTTTACAAACTTAGTTTATGGGAGGCAATGTGAGATATTAAAGAAGCTTGTAATGCCATGGCCAACGGTTGTTGTACACATTGCACCATTTCGTACGTGTCAAATATGCAGAAATATTTGACACTTATTACCACTGCTAGCATTTTCTTAAGTATTGCTTGTTTTTCTTCATTATTTTATTAGAAGATTGTTCCTATAAAAAGGTTGTCCTGTACTGAGTAAATTTTATTAAAAAAAGAAAAAGGAAAAAGAAAGGGAAATCAAGTGAAATAAAAGACCTTCATAAGCTAATTTCTCTCCTCTTGTGTGTATGGTATGTGAAACCAAAAAAAAAATATCATTGAGTATGAGGATTTGTATTCATGATATCGTAAGCACTAGCTCTCATAATATTACTTTTATTTTAATAAACCTTCATAATATTAATTATCTGCTTAATATTATTTACCCAAAACATCAAGCACATTCCAGTTACCTGCAATAATATTAGTTTTTCATAGATCTTCTCTTTCAACATATCACATATTGTTGATTTTATGTATAATAAACAAAGCACAACTGCATTTGCATGCCCTTCTTATCAGTTGAATTAGCTAAACAATATATATACGTGTGTGTGTGTGTGTATTCTTGTTATTCATTCTTTTGCCTGCAGGTTTAAGAACGCAAGTTGGTAGTTAAACTGCAATAATTAGTCACTTCTTATAATCAGAAGTATCTGATAATTTGTAAATTAAGGAATGATACATATATCAAGGTAGCACTGTTTTTATGTCTTCGCTCTTGCTTCCCACAATCCTTTTCCAAAACCGATGTTCTGTCCACACTCTATCCATTTGCTCAATTGGCACATTCTTGGTCTCTGGTAACAGCAAGTATACAAACGATGTCATCACTACCACCCAACCCCCAAAAAAGAAGAAATTGCCAGACTTGAAACGGCACAACATACTCAGAAAAGTTTGAGCAACAATGAAGGTGAACAGAAAGTTCACTGCCACTGTAATACTTTGGGCTGCTGACCGAATCTCTAATGGGAAAATCTCACTGGGAACCAACCATCCTAGTGGCCCCCATGACCAGCCAAACCCAGCAACATATATGCATATCAAAACTAGTATCAAATACGCATATTCCTTACTTATTGCACCATGGTCACCAAGTTCAGCTGTCATAATGCTCCCTATTATAATTTGTGAGAAGAACATCTGAATGCCTCCAACAATGAACAATGCTCTTCTACCTAGCTTGTCAACCAAGAGCATTGATATGAAGGTTGAAGTGGTGCCCACAAGCCCAGTCATAACCGCAGACAAAAGCGAAGCACTTTCACCCAATCCAATGGTTAGAAAGAGGATTGGTGCATAAAAGGCAATGACATTGATTCCGGTGAGTTGTTGGAAGATGGGTATGATCACTGCCATAACTAGTTGAGGCCTATAGTTTGCTTGTAAGATATTCTTAAATGGGTGTTTGATAGAATTTGATATGTTACTTGCTTCAATAAGGTCTTCTAGTTCTGCTTGGACATTATGGGTGCCTCGGATGCGTTGCAGCATTAGCTTAGCCTTATCATGGTCTTTGTTGTGCTGCATTATGCTGTTGGGTGTTTCTGGCATGAAAATTGCTCCTACAGTGAGCATTGAGGCTGGAACTGCTGCCATGGCTAGAGAAATACGCCAACCCCAACCACCTTTGATCTTTTCGGTACCATAGTTGATCAGATTAGCTGATAGAGCACCAATTCCAACACAAAGTTGGAAGCTATTGTTGAATGCTCCTCTGTATCTTGGAGGGGCCATTTCAGAGAGATATAATGGGACTGACTGCAAAACATTGAAAAAGAACATTCCATATAAGGATTATGCTAATCTAATGCTAACTAGCTTGTTAACTATATTTAATCAAATAAAAAATGGGAAAACTAATTATAAGGATAAAGTTACTTGATTTGCAAAGCCAACCCCAACTCCAAGTAGAACTCGACCAATTATTAGCATGTATATATTGATAGCAGCACCACCAAGAGCTGCTCCCATGAGGAATGCAGCACCACCTATAAGGATTGATGATTTGCGCCCAAAGGCTCTTGTGACTGATGAGGCAAAGAAGGTCGCTATAAAGCCAGCAATATAGAGTGATGAAGTGAATGTTGTTAGAAGTTGGCTATCAAATTTGCAGTAATTGCTAATCTTGGTGTCTTGCTTCATCTTGGTGTACACATCTGGGAAAAACTTCTTCAAGAATGGCACCATTGATGTTACCCCACCTGCACTTCAAGTGAAATTAGTGAAATTGAACAGTGTATTCCCGCCATTGAATTATGTAATAACTGATCAAATTGAAGAAGAAAACTAACGGTTACAATAATGAAAATTAGAGATGAAAAATTATGTAATTCAAGGCAGCTTTGAGGTGAAAATTAGAGATCATATACTATACCACAAGTCATTCGACTAAAGTACCTTAGGACCATGATCCAAAATGATGGGGAAATGGATGGTGATATAACCATGAGATCCAAGTCAGGTGGAAAACACAAGGGAGTGTTGTGGGCATTATTTGCTATATGAAAGTAAAATTTAAGCTTAAGAGAAAAATTTTCACACAACTACAAGAATAGCAATATTATATAGGGCTGAATGCTGGTTTTGGTCAGTAAAATGCCAACAAGAGGAATTAAGTCAATATTGTAAATATGAAAATGTTGTGTTAGATTAATGGACAAATCAGACAAGATATGATTAGTAATAAGTGCATACGAGAAAAAGCTAGGGCGATATTTATTGTGAAAAGGATGATATATTCTTATCTTTAAGTGGTTTGGTTATATAAGAAGAATATCTGTAACATCCTCAACAAAAGGAGTAAATCAAATGGAAGAGAATCCAATAGATAGAGGTAGAAGAGAAAAAAATATATTAATATATACAAAACTATTAAAAAATGACTTAAATTTCAATGACTTATTTATAATTATAGTTTATGATAGAACACAATCTTATTGTTTTTATCATATAAATTACCCACTTAGTGAAAAAAAAGAAAAAAAGAAAAATAACACAAACAATAATATATGATTAAATAAAATGTAAAATTTTTTATGCTAATAATACATTAAAATTAATTTCAAAATTTATACCTAAAAATCACATGAAAATTTAATCCACAATTTTTTTTGTTGTCTTTCTTTTTGCTGCCCTATTTCTCGAAAAATTCACCTGCGCTTCATGGAAAGCTAAACATACTTTTCAGTTCAATTTGCCAATAGTTGGCTACACAAGGAGGTTTTTTTTTTTTTTTTTGCTAAACTATTAATATCCAAAATTTATTGAACCCAAATTAATCTAGATCAAGCTGGGTTGGCCTATTATAGACATAAAATTCTCCCAGTACAAGATTTTTTTATTTATAAAACTCGAACCAAAAACCTTATTTAAGAGGAATAAGTGAGAACTATTGAATTAACCATGCTTTATATAAACTTGATGTTAAATAAATTTAATTTTAATTGGAATTATAATAAAATGATTAGTATTAAAACATGTGAAAATTATTATAATAAAATGTTACTCATAAAATATTACTATAAAATTATTTTTGGATGCATAATTATAAAAAATATATATACAGATACCATAAAAATAATCTAATTTTCATAAAAATATTTGTACAAAATAATTAGACTATAAAAGAATTAATTATATGAAAATTTCATAAAAAATAATTTATTCAATAACAAAGTTTTTATAACCAAAACTACATCAAATATATGAAATTTTGTATAGTACAACAATATCATGTATAATATATTGTATTTTTTTCAATAATTATTAAACAATTCTCAAGACTCCCAAAAAAAAAGAGAAGCAAAACAAAGACAACAATGCCAAAAACACCCAAAAAAATATATATAAGTAAATAAAATAAAGCCACCCAAAGGACATAAACACAACACCAAAGGGAAAAAAAGTGTAAAAACCCGAGCACCAGAAAGCCAAAGACGCCAGACATCACAACAGACCCCAAAGTATAAAACAATACAGCCAAGAAAGCCCCATCATCCATTCACAGGCCCTCAACCATGGACCACACTGAAAGACTCTATGGAGAAAAACACCTAAGGATCACACCCAAAGGAAACTTATTTGGCATGAATGGCTTCCGCCAGAATTAAGACAAAGCACCTCCGATATATCACTGAATATATGCATGAAAGGATTACATGCACGCCAAAAATCAAAACACCATTACTTCTTAATCTTCCCTCCCTTTCTTCCACTGTTTCTCCCCCTAGGACTAGAGTTTTTCTTTCCCTTTCTATTATTTCGACTTTTTTCCTATAGCCCATATAACGTCAACTTTATTAGGAGAAGAGAGGCTTCAACATTTTTCCTAGCTCCCAAGATCTTCTGGCTTCCTTCAAAACGTCACTTACCTCCGATATTGTATTACATATTATAACAATCATTATGAAGTGCATTAATTGGGAGTGAAAGCAAAAGATTATAAAATGGAATGAAGTGCATATTTGACAATTGGGATTATTTTATTTAGCCTATAATCATGGTTGATGAACGCAGAAGCAAGGAAAACATGCTTCGAATAAAATTCAAAGAATTGTTTGGCAATATAAAAATTCAAAGTGAGATATAGCACAGCGACCTCTCTGCCCGAGCTGTTCTTTCTTCCTCCGGAGGAAAAAATTTGTTCCTCCCCATACCATCACCACCATCAAATCATGACGGGTCCTATCATTGTTACTACTCCTATAAAAATTTAGATGGTGTGAGATTCATGCGGAGAAAGAAAGGATATACAAGTATTTTTCCGCTCACCCCACCTCCATGTCATCACATCAAACACCCTTCTGTAGAAAATATCTTGTAATCATTTTATATAAAGAAAAAATTTCATCAAAATCTCAAACAAGCTATTATAACATAAATTTTTTTTTCCGACAAATGGAGCTAGTAAAACATAAATTAAACATAAAAATAATTATAAAGCAAATCAGTTTTGTCCAGCTACATTTTTCCGTCACTTTTCTATTCACCAATTTAAATTGATGGACACATGTGTGTGCCCATTAAAGTAATACCAAAGCAACAACACCATACTCCTTCAATCTAAAGTACTTTTCCATTTTCAGACGGTAATGAATCTTATTGATGTGAAGTTCAGTAATACCAACCTGAAATTCCTATATCATAACCGAAGATAATGCCTCCAGTGGCAGCCACCATACAAGATAGAATCACAAAAGATGTAATCCTTCCACTGTATTCTCTTCCATTGCTTGCTACTGGCAGCCCCGCCGCCATAGTCACCCGTACTTTTAATTCGTTTGTTTCTCCATTGTTCATCGACATGGTGTGTATATATATATATATATATACATCTCGTGTCAACTAAAAGTTTCAAGTTTACTTGCATAGCTGAAACACATAGTGCAGCCTCTTTTGACTGTAATACACAACACAGTCAGCGTTGTCATTGCTATCATTGTAGACTAATGCTACTGCAAATATTTAGGGTCACTATCTTTAGAGACAAACGCATGTGGGCTGAACGTTGAAGTTGTAGGGTATTTTGCCCGCTTGACACGAAAGACAGAATACTCGAATTCAACTTCCGAGTGTCTTGGTTGTACAAGAGTATTGATTCCTATTTATATATCTTTAGGTAATAAATACAATCAATCACTGAATAATATAGAAATAAATCTTAAAAGATCACAAAGTCATCTATAGTATTATGGAGATATTATTAGATATTTCCTTTATTTCAAAGACTCTCCCTCAAATTAAAGCTTATTAAGCTTTAGAGTTTGGCGCTATTATTTTGATAAAAATATCCTTTTCTTTTAAAAAAATATTTTTTATTTTTTTTTTCATATGTTTGGTTAAATTTATTTTAAAACAAAATAAAATTGCTAAAAAATAAATAAAAGAATTTTTTAAAAAAAAATCGAACATAAATTAATTTTACATTTAAACATAAAATAAGTTTTATATTTTTAAAACATCCTTTCGAAAAAGTTTTTTTTTTTTAAAAATTTTTTTTTTTTCAAAAACTCATCTAAAGGAGTTCTTAGCTTTTAACAAATAAACTCTTAACAGTAAGAAACTATGAAATAAACTCCGCAAAACAAAACTAGCAACTCAGTGATGCAAGAGATGTTGTACAGAAAGCGTAGATTCCATGACAAGGAGTAATAACAAGTAGCAATTGAAAATCGGGGCCAGATCGGGACCGGTGCGATCAAACAAACCACACAAGGGTCCAGACTGAGACTAGTGGGAACAAAACAAACCAAAAGGGAGGAAAGCGAGAGTGGCGAAAACAAACCATTGGGGGACCAGAGCAGGGCAAGCAAGAACGAAGCACCAAGGGCAGAGTGAGATAGGTGGGTGGGGCGAGACTGAGATTGGTCGGAAAAAAGCAGGTGGGCTAGACTGACCGCTGAGAACAAACAGGGGACTGAACTAACTGGCGGGAACAAATTGGGGGTCAGACCCAGATTAGCGGTATCAAACCAAGGGAAAAATGCAGGAGTAGAGAGAAGACAAACGCACATGAGAGAAGAGATAAGGCAAACACGTACGGGGTCAAGGATGAAGGTGGAGAAGTATCCTCTAACGTCAAAAATTTAAGTGATATTGTTATGTATTATATTTTTTTATAGGTTTCATACTTAATCTCACCTTCGTAAAATAACAAATGATAAGATATGTGCATTTTTTGACATTTGAGGATCTATTCTCGTGGAAGGTACTGCAAACGTATTATGTTGAAAAGAGATAAAAGAACAAGAGAGACAAATTACTTTATCTGTATTTGCAAATTTCTGATGCCTATTTATATACATCTAGGCAATAAATGAACGGAAAAATATAGAAACCGATCCTAAAAATTCACATAAAACTATCTATATTAATCTAAAATATAATAAAGATATTAGTAATGCCAGGGAAGTTGATAAGGGAGTTGAATAAAATTCTCAAACAATTTAAATTTATTTTTTGCAAAACAAAACTCAAATCAAAGTTCGCTATATATATAAAATCTTATCACCGGCGGTGAGATATCTGTTGCTATGAAGTGGGACAAGTTGACAGAAGGTCTATAATAATTTCCTAAGAAAGTTGCATTAGACGATGAATTCAATTAAATATAGTCTCAATGATGTGAAGAAAATAAATTAATGAGCTAATGTGCAAACTTAGAATATTAAAAAGAGAAAGATAGAGAGAAGCTTGCACGCAAAGTCTTATATTGATTCGTTCTCGAAAAATAAAGTCTATGTCGAGGCTCCACCAAATATGAGATTTTGCATCATTGGCCTCTCCAAACAAACAGTCAACTCAAGCTCTTACCAACAACGCTCAACTCCCCACCTAAGAGCTTGTCTCTTATTGACTTTTCAACACTGTTCTCACAGACTTTTCACTCTAGTATTCGCTCATTAGATTTAAGATTTCACTCAAGAAATACAATATATGACAGGGATTCAAAGAAAGTTTTCTACACTAGAGCTCAATATAAGATAATGAAGGGCTGTGTAGCACAAGGAATATTTCTGCTCTCTTCAGTAATGTTTCCGCCGCTGCTGATGTTTCCCTCTAAAGGTGGAAAATGTGAATGTTAGAGAGCTTAGTAGAACATAGTCCTTGTCCTATACTACTCAAAACGAGAATGGTCATGTACCATGCCACTTTTTCACTCTCATGCTACAAAAGTTAATTGTCTTATATTAAAACTCTTTGAATTTTTTTAATATTTCATTAAAATAAAAATAATTTATTAATTAAATAAATAATAACAAATGGAAATCACATAAATAAATAATTACTTTATAATAATAATAATAATAAAATAATATTTTATAGTAAATAAAACTAATATAAAATAAATATTCAAAATAACATAAAAATTTATAAATAAATAATAATTAACTATTCAAAATGTATGGAAAAATAATAAATAATATAACCGTCAAATAATATTTAACATAAATTATAATTATATGTAATAATAAAAAATAAAAATATATTGATACCACTCTTGAGAGACTCCTTATCTATAATACACAATCCTTAATTTGGTAAGCCGAGTATCTCGGCATTAGCATGATAGCCTACTTAGCTAAATACAGTTACTCATAAGGATCATATATCAAAGACAAAAAGGGCTAGAAATAATGGATCACTGGTCAGGTACATTCCTAATGTACAAGTTCCTCCAACAGAGACAAGTGTAGAGCATATTTTATATCTTCTGTAATCTTCTTATTTCCTTTATTTGTTCAGATTTACAGGAACATATTTAATGTAAGAGGGTTAGAACTTGTAGGAAGAAGGAAAGGAGTTTAAAGACTCATGGTTACAAAACACACTGTTAATATTATTATTTTTCTTCAATGATTTTACAATTGGTGAGCTCCTCTTTTTATAGACAAAAAAGGAGCATGCACGAAGCTCATATCTATGTTACATAGATTTGTTAGATGGCTATGAACTATAGGCACTTTAGACTTTTTGACTTAGCTATATTACATTTATTACAAAACGACAAAGTCTAAAGACTTGAACAAGTCATTATGAAGTCTAGTTACTTTTGATATTAGTCTTTTTGTCGTAGCTTTTCTTTTTGCTAGTGTCTATGCTTCTAATACTTTCAGGTTTTGTGCCTTTGATGGCTTCAATACCTTTACCACCTATGAGTCTTAAAGATAGGCCCATGTAGAGCTGTCAAAGTGGGCCAACCCGACTCATCAGGTTGGCCACCATGTCAGTGAAAGCCCAGTTATCTGAGTTAGGCTCACTTTTCTACATAAAAATCTCACATTCAGCCATTTGGTGGGTTAAACAGATTAGCTCACCAAAAAATAAAAAAAATTAGAAAAAAAATAAAAATAATTAATTTAAAAATACCAAAAAAAGGTTAAAAAATTAAATGAATTATATATACACTAATATCAGAAACTTCGGTTGTACAAAACTAAAAGAAATTATGCAAAATAAAGATAATAATATACAAAATTTAACACAACAAGCAAAGCTTCACCAAGGTGTAACAATTAATAACATATAATTCTATCAGGTAGTGGTTAAGATTAGTCAAACATAAAAATTAAGCAACCTCATAAGATTCTATATACTATACATCATAAAGTATAGTTATTACTTATTAGTGTTACCCATCATTTCTTACTAGTGTTAACTTTTTTTTAAAAAAAATTGTAAAAAAAAAAGGGGGGCCAACCCACTTCCAACCTGGCCCGAACCCACTTAACCCTCAAGTTATACGAATTGGGTCAAATTAACCCACTTTTATATGAGCTGAAATTTTGTTGACTCAACCCACCATCTTGGTGGGTCGAGCCGGGTTGGCTCGCAGGTTACGGTCCACTTTGATGGCTCTAGACCCATGGCTAGATGATAGGTTAGTGTTTTCTTCCCTGCTTTCTCTTTTCCTCTGCTGTCTTAACTCCATCTCCAATAGCTTTGCCTTAATGTCTATCTCTTCCATCTCATCATGTAGGTCTTGGGAATCTTGCATAATAAGATCTTGCATTGGGTCTTTTCTGTAATTTCTGCTGGTCTGACCTCACCTATTTTTCTCAGTTGGAGCTGTCTTTTCCGTAATTTCTGCTGGTCTGACCCCACCTATTTTTCTCAGTTGGAGCTATGCCTATATGAGTGACCTCCATCTCCATCTCAGTTCTTGGCAAGCAGATAATATCTAAAGGCTTGAGTTTGGCACAGGTGGAGCTTATCATTAATGTCTTGACATCTGAGCTGTTAATTTTGGAAAGGTGAACCATTAGATTTTCTTTGTAGAAAGGATGATGATTTACCCTGACAAAGGTCTTCAAACTTGGGAAGACTTCATACAGTCTTGCATGGTTTTGTGTCTAGAGGAGCTTGGTTCGGGGATGTTGGAAATAAGGACGGTTGATAATAAAAACTGAAATGAAATCATTAATCTACTTTTCATCCAATTTTCAAATATTAAACTTGGACAACTCCTTGTCAATTTCTTTAATCCACCAATTAATGGGTGCAAACCACTGCAAGGCATTCCAAAGAAGCGAATGGTGGTTATCAGCCTCTACAAGAAATTGTCTCAGTTTGAAGGTAGGACACAAATTGGCTAAGAATATAGTAGAGAGACACACCATAAATACCACATATCAGCTTCCATGAACGATGTTCCCATGAGAATGGTAAAGATAGTGACATAAGGCTCTGTTGGGTCAAACCAGGTTGGCTGAGAGGTAAGGTTGTGTTGTTGAAGGGAAGTGGTTAGGTAATGAAATATGTGCAACTTCGCAAAATCTTACAGGTATTTTGGAGTGAGAATGATGCCAGGAGGTATTTCAAGACAGTAGGCTATTTAGGCCTTGTTTTCTTCAGAAGAGGTGGATGGATAAGTGTTCATCATAATTAGAGGACAGCAATATGCAGTGGAAATAATGGTGATAGGTTTGGGTTGAGTTTGGTTTGGCTTGGAAAGGAAGTCTGGAATGAAATTTTAAGTTCCTTTTATATGCTTAACAGAGAGGTCATACCTTGAAAACCATTCTTTTATTCTGAGAATTTGAGGACTTGGTGGAATTTTGTTTTTAAACTCAAGAAGCTTTGGAAAATGAAGAATTGTCGAGATGTATCTCAAACTGATATCCCTTGAGATGGAAATCAAATTTTTGGGTTTCATATTTGACTGCAATAGTTTCTTTGTATGGTATAGTAATGGAGTTCTATAGGTTTGAATTGACTAATAGCATGCCATAATAGAACTTTTGTCCTTCAATTTCTTCTATCAAAACTGCTCCCTCGTACTGGTTACTGGCATTTATCTGTAAAATCCTTTTGCCTTCTCCTAGTATCTTTAGAGGAAGTGGATTCTTGACTGCTTATTTCAAAGAATTTACAACCTCAGATTGCTCTGGTCCTGATGGAGGAGCATTCTTCTTGAGGAGTTTTGATGGCTTGGTAGTGTGCTTGAAGATATGTGGAATGAAATCCCTTGTATAGTTTAGGATTCCTAGGAATTATTAGATCTATTTTGTGGACATATTCTCATCAGGAAATTTGAGGAGTTATTCAATAATGTGCAGTTGAGGGACATACTTTCCCTGAGAGAAATGTAATGCCAAAAAGTCAACTTTAGTGGTTCCAATATGGGACTTCCTCAATAAAAGCATTACTCTATATTTATCATAGATCTGATAGAATTTTTCTAAGAGTTTTCTGTGACTGTCTTCATTTGGTGAAAAGAAGAATATGTCATCAATGTAGATGATGGCACTGTCGCGAAGTGATTCAAAAAATCTAGTCATGGTCTTTTGGAACAGTGATGGAGCTAGCTTGGTCTAAAAGGAAGGACAGTCCATCAATAATGGGCATTGGGGATACATAATATTATTTTTGGCTTGTCTTTTGGGCCCAATTGCCAGAATCCCGACTTTAAATAAAACTTTGAAAAAATGTGGGCTATTATGATTGTATGAATAGAAAAAATAGATTTTTAGAAGAGAGAACTAATCATCTTTGAGAAATTGATTTAATGACCATTAGTCGATAACAAGTCTTTTCCTTCCCCAAACTTGCTCGAATCTTTTATTCATATAGAAAGCTTAGCATGCCTAATCAGATTTGGTTGGTTCAATCAATCCTTATTTTAATAGTTATCAACATTCTTCAAATTTTGCTGCTCTATCAAACAGCGACATCCCTCGGTGAATTGCTTTAATTGGGTTTATATCTTCATTTAGCTTGAATGGCAGTTCCACAAAGAATTTTTCATTCTTCCAAAGGGGGTCAAGGATGTTCAAAGAGATCATGGCTATCAACACTCATCTTGAGGTGTTTGTCCCTTATTTCTTCATATCTTGGTGGTGCATCTACAAGAGCAAATAATTTCAGGATGATAGAATGAGGTTTAAATTTCCTTTTGAATTTGATGCCTTGAGAAAGGATCTGAAGTCTGTCATTTTGAGTATAAACATCCTTGCCTATGATAATGTCTTTGTTAGGTAGATCAATTCTAATGACTTTGGTCCAAATAATATATTCTGGGAAAATTTTGATGCTAATCTTGCGTTTGGTGATTAGATCCGTCCGAAAAGTCTTTCCATTTGTTGCTTTGAGAAAATGAACACTAGATTCCCGTACTGAGGATGGGAGAATAGTAAGATTCATCAAAGTTTTTTGAACACTTATGTCCATAAATGCAATAGCTTTGATTGGCACATCATATTTGAAAGGGAGGATGTGGACTTCTATATTAGATAATGGTGGAACTAGATCAAGTGAGCTAATTTTTGAATTTGAAGCCTTGGGACTTTCTTTGGCTTGCATGACAGGAGAGTGTTCTTCATAATCAGAGGAGTTTGATTCACTGCTACTGCTAGAGTTTGTGTATTCAAGTCCGAATTCCATAGTGCCATCTAGTTGTTCTTGTTCATCATACCAAGATTCAATGTCTTCATCTTCTGCTAGATCACGAGAATGGATTAGCTTAGAGGCCTATTCCTTTTTATTTGGATAATTTGTTGAGAAATGTCCTTTTTTCCCACAAATAAAACATCTCTGATTATCTTTCCCTCGATAAGGTTTCTCCTTGAAGAATTTGACCTTCTTCCTTTTGCGTTTTTTGTTAATGAAGACCTTGTTCTTTTTCTTGGCAAATGGCTTATAGTGGTAGCTGCAATCCTTCCTTTCACATTTTATTTCAAGGTAATTCTTTTTGCAGGCCTTGGTGTACTTTTTCCTATCTTTGAGAATATTTTCAAAGAAGATTTGTTGACTACATAATTTGTCCAATGCAGCTAGGCAAGTTTGATGGATTTCTTTGAGAGTCATACTTACAACATCTCTTTGCATGGTAGTGATTATCTGGTATATTTCTACCTAGAGTTTTCATAAAAAGAACTAACATAAGTGTTCTTAAGGCTAGGATCATTATAGCCATTTAGTTGGTAGAACCTTTGGGCCATCCTTTTGAAATGGCATTCCAGGTTTGGCTTTTTTAGGGAATAACATTTCATGTCAAAACATTCTTTCCTAAGTCCCTTTTGAACAAGACTCTGATCTTTGAGAAAATCATGGTGGAGTGCAACAATAACAGTATCAATACTGTCTAATTTGTGCAGTTCATCTTGCCTTACAAGGCCAGTACCATTCTTTGAGGACACCAGTTATATGAACACAGAATTCTTCAATAACTCTATACCGATCAACATCTGGTGCGAGCATCTTACCATCCATCCAAGCCTTGAAATCCAAAGATCTCTTCCTCCATTGGAACGAAGGAGCATCATCTATGGTGAATAATGGTCCTCCAGAAGAATGAGGAGTATTGATCTCCTGAGGATTCAAGGATGATAACTATGGACCTCCAGCTATCTCAATTTCTACGGATGTAGCCATTAGGATCCTAATGATATTAGCATACTCTTCTCTACTTGGGGTTTCCATAGAGGCTTGGACACTTTGATCATCATTAGCGGATTGTTCCTAATAAGTTTGTGAGGTCATCATGGCCTAGGACAAAGGTCCTATGTCTGGATTAATATCTAAGGTTTGAGTCTTTTTTGGAGACGGTTCTCGAGACTTGGGGTTTTGGAGTGGTTGGTTCGAAGAAATAGAGGCTGACTCAACAACCTCCTTTCTCTTTTGGTTTTCTCTAGAGGGTCTAGGCCTTTCTCCAAATAATATTGTTTTTGGTGGTAGGATGGGTAGCACTAACGGTGGAGGTTTATATGGTTGTAAGGATGGTAACAGACTAGGAAATATTTTGGGTGGCGGAGTGAAAAATGGATCTGACTCTAGCTGTCTTTGAAGATTCTTAGTGTATTCATGGAGTTTTTCAATGCATTGGCTGATTTTTTGCAACTCCCTTTCTTTTTTATCAAAAACCTAGTCATGGATATTCCAAACAGGAAGTTGTTGGATTTCCATTTCCAAAACTTCAATTCTAGCTTTTGTCTCTTCGTAGTATTTCTACAATTTTTTTAATAATATCCCCAGCCTTTGTTCTATAGCAGGCATGAGGCTATCAACCTTCTGATTGATTTTTACTAGCAAACCATTTTGAGCAAGGGCGTTCTCTATTTTCCAGTTGAGAACTTCTTTAGCATGAGTCATAGGTTTTAGTTTTTCATTTGGTTGGACTTCAGTGGACTGGACAAATGGTTTTGTGTGTGTTTGAGTGACAGGATTTGTTTTCCTTTCCAAGATTGGAATTCAGTTCCATAGGTGGCTGAAGAGGAAGCAAACATCATATGTGGAATTTCTAGTACCAGTGAAATGGAAGGTGTTGGCATCGGGTCTTTGTAGGAAAAGGAATTTGAACCATTTTGCGGTGGTGGCCATTTTATGAGATCAAGGTCCTCAGGTGGAGATGGATACCCTTCTTGCTGACGTATTCTAAGAGCTTCTTCATAGATCGGCAAGGGTTCTCTCTTTCTCCGAATCCTAATCCAAGGATTGTCGTATGGATCAGACTTTCTCTAAGGTTTAAGAGGAGCTTTGTAGGAATTTGCAGGATGCTTCTTACAAGCTCCTGTACAGGCTCTATGCCATGAATCAGTTCCCGGTATGGGATAAAACCATGAATCACAGTCGCAATCTTGTTTACACATTCCTGATCCAGGAATATCCTATAGGAAATGACCATCAATTTTATCTGATTAGATAATCTGTCAATTTGGTTCAATAGCATGGATTAGTCTTTTTTTTGCTGTTCCAAGAGTGATCATCATTGTGAGGACAACAGGAGAATTTCCACCAGAGGATACCTCCTTATCTGGTCTCTAGAAATAGTCTTGATGGTTCCATTAGCAGATTTTCTGAAGGTTGCTTCAGTAGCTATAGCAGGAGTGCTATTTTTCATCAAGTTCTCATAATTGCTTATCTAATCAAGAGGTATAAGCTGTAGGAGTTCTTTTTTTTGGAATTTGCTTTGGGATTTGGACAATGGAGAATGTCTCATAATTTGATTTAGCAAGAACCATCAAAGCATTCTCATTGAAGCCTTTTTAATCTTGCAACCTATAAATGAGCTGGTGCTATGGTGAGGCAGCCAAAGCAACTCCATCTTGCGGAGCTCCTATGAGCTTGACCTATTACTTGAATCTTGTAGATAGAGTAAGATTTTTGAGATGAACATTAAAATTAGGAAACATAGTTAAAATAACATTCTCTGCATTTAGTGTTATCAAAACAGTTCCGATGGTAGCATGCTTAAGATTCTACAAGGTGGTGTCTAGTAGAGCTGTTTAAATGGGTTGACCTGATCCAAATGGGTTGACTTACCTCAGGCCAAGCCATTTCGAGCCAAGCTTAATCGGGTTAAGTATAATTCGGTTTAGCAAAATACTAACTCAGCCCAATCCTTTGCAGGCTACGAGCCAATTTCTGACCAACCTATAATAATTTTTATTTAATTATTACTTTCTTACTTTTTTTTATGGGTTTGCCTTACTTTTCTTTTTTAGTTTGTTGTTCTTTTTTTTTTTAAGAGGCCTAGTTTACTTTTTCTTTTGTTTCTTCTTTATTGTCTTCTTCTCCTTTTCTTTTTCTTTTCGTTTGCATGGTTTTTTTTTGGGGTGATGTTTTTTGTTTTTTTTCATTTATTGTTTTTTATTTTTAGGTAAAGATGGGCCATTTTAGAGTGTAAAAATGGGCCATTTAGAGTGTAAAATGGGACCAAGGTAGCTGTAGCTATTTTTTAAAAAAATTACAGCAATTAATTTTTTATAAATGTATTTGGGACGGCTAGATTGGGTTAAAAAAAAATTTACTTTTATTTTTATAGTCTAATCCATATATTTTTCGGATTATTCGAGCTCGGCCCATTTCAACAACTCTAGTGTCCAGTAAGCTGACCCTGGCGATAATAAGAAGTCCTTTCCTTCTATGGAGAAAGAGGACTAGCCTAATAGCTCTAAGGTGAAGGCTAACGTAACCTTCCCTTTGCCAGAGCTTGATGAGAGTACGATTAATCTCCAAATCAACATACTGTTCAACACTAGTGGCTTGCAAAGCGCATTCATCCATTTTAATAGTCTGGATATACTCCTTTATATCAAGACAAGTAGCTGAGATAAGTTTTCCGCGAAGCCACCTAAATGACTTTTTTTCTCTTCTGAAAACATTATACGTATTTAGAAGAGGAGGAATAGAACTCTCTATCTAGCAAGGTTCTGAAAACCAGACCGGGCATTAAATCGGACAAGGTACTGGTTCAGAGGTTCAATGGTTCAACTGGAGATTCGACCAGGATGTAATAAAATATGTATATATTTATATATAAATGTATTTAAATATGATTAATAATATGTTATGAGATAAATAAAAATGATTAAAAAATTTTAATATGATAAAAATAGTTTTAGAAATCAAAATCACTATATTAAGTCATATTAACATAACTAATACAAGTAAAATATTAAGTTGCACATTGCTTAGATTTTGAATTTTTTATTCTTAAAGCTACCATAAAGCATTCAAAAAATCCCACATTGCTTAGAGTAAAGGTTTTTTACTCTTGAGACTTCTATAAATAGTACTCATATTTCATTTTTTTCTTATATTTATCATCTCTAAAGCTATTTTTTAAAGAGTAAGAGATGTAGTATTTTTTTTATTTGGCCAACCAAAATGCATTTTTGGTCATTTTTTATCATAATGAAGAATTAACTTCACTATTGATAATCAAAAAATAATTTTTTACTTCTTTAAAAAAAATATCGGCCAACCAGTAAAACCAATCCGATTTGGCCTGTTTACTAGTTTTTGGCCGGTTCATCTGGTTCAATCCCAATTTTTTGATAAAGCAGTTCTTTTGTTATACCTGGACCGGATACCTAGCCGGTTCCCAATTCAATGGTTTGGACCGCTCGGTCCGGTTCGATTTTTAGAACACTGCTATCTAGGCATCTTCTAATATATAGGAATATTTTATAAGGTCATCCATTTTAAAGGAAAGGGTTTTTATACAAGATTCTAGTATGAACAATTTAGAGATTTAGGCTACAGGGCTTTTAGAGAGCAATATTTAAAGACAATGCCAATTGTGTTTTGGATTCTTTCTTACTCATTCCCCACTATACTTACTTATAAGATGCTCCCTTATCTTTAGAAATAAAAGAAATAACTTAACTAAGTGTTTAGGCTCTGATACCACTTTTGGGAGCCTTCTTATCTATAATATACAATCCTTAATTTGGCAAAACGAGTATTTCAACATTAAAGGAAATAAAGGAAATATTTTAGTACAATATTTATTTTATAATTGAATTTAAATAATTATAAATTTTATTAATTTTTATATTTTAATAAAATAAAAATAATTTTATAAAATAATGAACTAAATAATTAAAAACATATAACATAAATAATAGTTTTAAAAATAAACATTAATAAATATTTATAATAGTAATAATTAAAAAATAGTTGTTTAACTGATAAAATTTATATTTATATCTATAATTAATAAGCATTATTTTATAACAAATTATATTACCAAACATTATATAATATTAAATTTTTTTCAAATATTACAGTATCAAATCTTATTCTATCATGCACACTAAACAAGTCCTACATTCCTACATGTATTACTAAGGTTAAATTAGACGACATGATCGACTAAGAACCGATGGCCAAATTTGACTTGTTTAATAAATAAACTAAATACTTTTTTAAAGCCTATTTAATTATAAGAGCTAGGCTTCATTTAAAAAAAAAATTTACACCTAAAAGATCAACTTACATAACTTAATAGCATATAATATATTAATATGCTACTATTTAACAATTGCTAATTTATATATAATATATTATTTCTTTAATTAAAAGTTAAAAACTTCAATTATTACGTTATAAAAATATAAATCTATCAATCTATTTAATGCCAAGTCTACTGACTTATATATATATATATATATATATATATATATATAGCTTTTAAATTGACCTTTAAAATGAGCAAACCCAACCTTAATAGAGAGGGTAAAAACTTTCAGCCTCTTACACCTTGCCCATCCACTTTTTAAATGTTGTTATATGTAAATAATATTCCAACCCAATAGTACACTTTAACAAAGTTTAACTCCGCATATCATAACTTCGATTTAAAAATTGCATAACAAAGATATAAAGAAATAGAGCAAGTTCTACCCTCAAAAACAGACCTCTATCTAATACAAAATTTGAGAACGGAAAAGTAGTCTACACTCACCTCTTTCCACCCCTCACCAAATATATAGACGCTTCATGCGATGAATTACGTGAACAATTGTTCTATATCAAGCACTTCTCGGCCAATCTTAAGACATAGAGGGCAAAAGGTTGAAATCAGAGAAGGGCTTCTTTTATCATTTAATATTAAACGCCACCATACAAGGCAAGAAGGGCAAGAACTGAAGTCAGACCAACCCACTATGTACTAAAACAAACTGCTTCAGAAGCAAGCATCATACAAGACAAGCAACCATTCTTGTCACCTACCGGAATAGCAACCACGGCATGAAAATAAAAGAAACATACTAACAAGAAACATAAAGAGATTGAAAGTATCTTACATCACCAATTTTTTAGAGCAACTAAGAATTTTGAGTTTTTAACAACTAGGGGTGGTGCATTGGTGACAATGTCTGGCTTACAGCATGTATCAATTATATTCCAATGCTCTCTCTTGATATAATAAACAATGAAAACAGTGTACTTTACAAATACAGGATTCCTGAAAATTTACAATCTGCTGATAATTTCCAAGGTTTGGCAGCCTTCACAAGAAGTTTTCATTGCGATTAAAGATTTACTTTAACTGAATAGCAGCAACACCTAAAACAACATTTATAGCACCAAAGCTGTATCAGTTTGGCAACCAACGTCAGCATTACAACGGTCAACGGGCACAAATATTTAGAAACCTAAAATGTAGAAAAATCAAGTAAATAATAAGACACACAAGGTCACAATTATACTAAAAAAATGACACCACAAAAGGAGCAAGACATGTCAACATACCAAACGGTAATTTTTATTCATACTAGAGTATTGAAAATGGTCTTAACATGTGTTTAAAGATGGCTAACCCTAATTCTGCGCAAAAATTAGAATGACATAGTAAACATTAATGCAAAAAATAATGCGCCGAAAAATGAGAGCCGATCTAACAGTTATACCCCATGATTATGTCCAATTAAAGTTGGGCCAACAATTTGGACGATGCATGTCAGCCCACTCCACTCAAGAAAAACTTAACCTCAAGTTGCCTAAGATATCTGGAATTAAATGTTCGTCGGAGGAGTGAAAATGAAAAGGGTAAATATCTGCTAAACTAAAAGTTTTGGATATCCCCATAGCATCTAGTAGTTCCATAACATAGGCATTATCATTGATCTTCTACAAAATCTGATATGACTCGTACTTCTTAGGTTACAACTTGCTACGAGTCCAAACTGGGAACTGCTCCTGCACAATCACCATCATTTAAGAATTAATTCAGAGTTATTACAGTAATGAAGTGCGTTTAGAATTTTCAGATTTATGATGCATAGCTTTTAATTTCATGAATCTATAGCCACTAGTTCCCAGACTAAGGCACAATACTAATCACAAATTACAACCTTAAAATTAGGCATTTAGGATTTATGTTTTACTATGTTACAACTGAGTTCCTCCGCAAGTACAATATAAGGAGAAATTGTATGAGATGCAAAGTATAGCCACAAGGTAACAAAAAGTATCACTTTGTCTCCTTACTTTTAATAAACTAGGCCTACAATTTCAAAATCAATATTTTCTATCAACTTAATCCCCGACTTCAAAGACCTACTTTTTGCAATGTTGCTATGCTACCACCTTGTATTTGGCCTTAGCCATGCCCTAACTTTTGTTTCACCTCATCCTAAACATTTTGCCACTCATTAGCCAAATACTTTGTAGTTGCACTAACTCCAAGTGTTTTAGGTAGTTTAATCAAATCAAGGGCGTGCTATGGTGATTCTGTGCTAGATGAGAGAATGAAAATTTGTGTGGCACTCTGAACAGCATTTTTGTAAGCAAACTCTACTTGAGCTAATGCCATATCCCACAGCTCTGGCCTGTAGACAAATGCCAATCAATCATGTTTACATCCTCAGGCTGAACATTTGTCTGGGGATAAGCTGTGCTACTATAATCTAGATATGAATCAAACATCCTCCATAATGATGGGAAAAGGAACTTGCAGTCATGATCTGATGTAGTTGTCTTTGGCGTACCATGCAAAAGAACAACCTACTTGAAAAACAATTTCGCTATTCCATTTGCTTCTTAAGTCTCCTGGCAAGGAATGAAGTATGCCTTATTAGAGAACCCATCAACAACTACAAAAAAATAATCTACCCCTCTGTGTTCAAGACAAGCCAAGTACAAATTCATTGATTAACCTTCCCAAATATTTTGTAAGAGGGGGGAGGGCATATATAAACCATTAATTTGTGATTGGTTTTCAGCAATCTAGCAAACATACACTTCGGCACACACCTAGTAACATCTCTCCTGAAATGTGGCCAGTAGAATCTCTCCCCAACAACAGCCTTGTAAAGACATAGCCAGCTAGGTAACCCGCAAGGCCTCCATCATGTAAGTCTCTGATCAACTTCCCCCTCAATAATGACTTAGAAACACAGAGCAGATACCCGTATAAGAAAGCCAAACCATGAAAACTCCTGACTTTGACTACCATTTTCAGAGTAGGCCATTCTCTAATAGCTTGAACCTTCTCCTCATCCACCTGGAACCCTTCCACACTAACCATATAGACCTAAAACAGCAGCTAGTTGATCATGAAAACACACTTCTCCATCCACATAAACATAGAGTTTATTCTCCTACAAAGCTGTTAGCACTTCCCGCAAAAGATGTATATGTTAACCTGTCAAGCATTCGTACGGCCTTCCAAAAAATCACCAACTCATATGTTTCCTCCATCTTGAAGGTTGTCTTCCATTTATCTTTGAAAAAACTTTAGCACCATGCAACCAGTCAAGGATATTATCCAGAAGGGCCATCAGCATGAGTCTCATCTTCTAGCTCATCTCTATCACTGTCATATTCATCAATCGCTTCTGTCCTTCCTTTGGTTCTGCTACTTTCTGCTTTCCGGCCATGTCCTCCTTATGCTTGTTATTTTGTGCAGGTACATCAAAGTGGGACCCTCTTCTAATCACCACCAGCTCTATACTAGTCACCACCATAATCAAGATCTGTCACCCTCTTCACAACATGTTCTGTATTGGAGTCTCTACCACCAAGCAGAAACCAAATCTTTCAGCCTGCATGTAACAAGCATCATCTTCTTCCCTTGCAGAATGTCCATAAACTCAAAGAACCTGTCAACCTCTGCAATGTAATCCAGAGATTCTTAAATATTTAAACCCCCATTAAAACAAGGATATCTACCTTTAACAAAATTCATTGTTGTCCGAGTTACCATAGTCACAAGAAATGTTCTATAGAAATCTCGAGTAATTAGCCCTACATTGGATAAAAATCGAATAAGTGAGGACCATTATAAGTGGGAAGTCTCAAGCTCTTTGCTTAAAAGATTTAGGTCAAGATGTGGTTTTACGTTTGCTACCATGGTTTCTCTCTTAAGCCCACTGATTGAGATCTCCCCCACTTTTGGGCTCCCTTGACCGCCCAACAAGTGATACAAGAGTCAATGATTTGGCTGCGCTCATTATTTGAAAATGGTTTGGCTGGCTGAATATTTTGAAACAGTGGTTAGAGCATTATTTAATACTTGGATCTTGGTTCCATGTGAATATCGGGATAGGTTTCTGATGAGGGGGAGCATACTAATGTTGGGAATCTAACTTGAGGAGGGAAGTGTTGAAATTTTAAATGTAAATGATGAAATCCTACATTGGATAGGAATGGACTGAATGAAGACTAAATAAATGGAAAGACTCGTAGACTCATCGTCTTAAGATTTTGGATCCAGATATAATCTCTAGCAGGCCCACTATCATAGTTTCTCTCTTAAGAGCATTGATTGAAATTTCATCAACTTTGGGGCTCCCTGCTCACTTGACAACCCGAGTTCCTCATACACTCTACATCAAAATCGTCTTTTTCTAACTTGTCAAGGCATACCTCACATAAACACTGATGTACAAGAACAGTTCCGTTGAAGGGTTGTTTGCATGCGATGTCATCTCAACTACACATCCTATCATCTTCAAGGCCTCTCCCGGTGTTTGTGACCAAAACAGCAAGTTGAACTAGGATTTCATCAAAGCATCATTCCAAATGCATGAATCTAAGATCAAATAATTCCAAAGACTTTAACACCCCCTCTTGATCCATACCGGATCTCATTGTCTTAGTTTCCTAATCACTGTCATGAGAACATTGCTCCCTCTACCCATGTCACTTGCCATCCAATAAACTCTAATGCTAGTTGATGCAGCGATTAGTGTAAAGATGAACACCACAAAGGTTGAAGAAACTTTGTATTTTTTATTTAACCTGGAATAGTGAAATGGTCTAAATACACACATTTAAATGTGGCTAGCCTAATTATTGACAAAAATTAAAATGACAGTACAAATATCAATGCCAAAAACATGAGATTTGATGCTGTCAGTTATTGCCCACGATTTTTGCCAATGAAGTAGGCCGACAGTTTGGGCAAACAATTTTGACTTCTGGCAATCAAAATCACCATAGTCCTAAGCGTTGTTAAATGGCGGCCATGGCGGCGCTATCCCGCCATGGCGTGGCGGATTTTGGCCTGAGCGCCATGGTGAAGCGTTTTGCTGGCGGTTTTGCGTGGCGGCCCATGGCGGCCGATATGCTCATGGCGCCATGGCGTTTCATGGCGGCCATGGCGGAAATATCGGCTGCATCTTTTTTTTTTTTTTTTTTAAAGCTTAAAGGTCAGAATGGGAATTTTGGGTTGAAAATAACCCTATTGCCTCAGACCCTCCTTTCACTTTGCTCTCTCATCTTACGTTCTTTAGTCTGCTTCCTTCATCTTGTCCACTGCTTCCTCTATTCAGCCAAAGTTCTCCTTCCGACGACCACACCACCAAGGCATGCGGCTCCTTCCGGCGACACCACCACCAGTGGCGGCCTCGTTCTCGGCGACAACACCACCACTCCGCGCTGACCAAGGTTCTTGTTCTTCCGTTCTTCTTCTTCTCATTCTTCTTCTTCCTTTGCTTCTTCTATTTTTCTTCTTTTTACTTGTTCTGATCTCTTCCCCCCTCCCCTAACATTTTGGTTATGCTTCAACTTTTTTCTTCCCCCATTTTTTCTATTCAGTTCTGGCACTATCTCTCTCAGTTTTTTTTTTTTGTTCTTTATTCTGCTTTCACTTTTTCTACTCATTGCTCTTTAATCCAAACACATTACTCTTTTTTTTTTTTTAACTCTGCTTTAGCTCTTTCTGCTTCAGTTCTTTTTCTACTGCTGTTTAAGCTACCATGTCAACCCAACCTTCACAAAGCTCAAGGACTAGCAAGATCGTCAGACCAGGTTGAAGTATGTCCACCACATTGCGAAAATAACACAAATGATAATCGTGTGTAATTTACTGCGTAAAGTTAATGAAAGGAGGGATTACAAGAGCCAAAGAACACTTGAGGGGACAATCTGGTAATGTTTCCAAGTGTCTCAAGTGTCCAAAAGAAGTTAGAGACGAGTTGTTGGCGTTACATAAAGCAAAAAGAAGCAGCAAAGCGTGTGAATGAAGTTCAAAATGTAAGGGATTTTGATCTTGAGAATTTGGGTTTTGGATTATCTCGAAGATGATCTTTGAAGGATTGATGAAATCCCTAACCCTAAGCCTAAAGAGAGAAAGGGTGCTTTGAAAGGCCCAATGGATTTATTTGTTAGAAACCCGAAAGCTGCGATTGCTAGGAAGAATAAGGAGAAGATTGAGGCAACAAAATATTAGAGAAGCATGTGATAAGAGAGCGGGTTGCTAGTGTTCATCAATACATTGCTCGATTGGTGGTATCAAAGTCGAATTCCATTCAATTGTATCAAATTGAAGAGTTTTGATGATATGTTGATAGCCATTGGAAGCTTTGGTCCCAATTTGCCCTCAGTCTTATCATGACATAAGCGTTCCACTTCTCAACAAGGAGTTGGAGTATCTGAAAATATGATGAAGGATCATAAGGAGCAATGGAGCAAACATGGTTGCTCCATCATGTCGATGCTTGACCGAGTGATAGGAAGCGGTGTATTATTAATTTCTTGGTAAACTCTCCTAATGGGACAATGTTTGTGTGCAGAGATGGATCTAACTTTGTGAAGGCGGGTGAAGTTATTTGAGCTTCTTGATTCTTTTGTGGAGAGATTGGAGAGGAGAAAGTTGTTCAGTTGTAAGCCCGACAATGGGAGCAACTATGTTTTGGCGGGTAAGATGTTGGAAGATAAAAGGTCAGATCTCTATTGGACTCCTTGTGCAGCCCATTGCTTGGATTTGATGCTAGAAGATATTGGAAAGCTTCCATTGATAAAGAAAACAATCAAAAGAGCAATTTCTCTTGTTGGCTTCATTTATAGCCACTCTAGTACCTTGAGTTTGTTGAGACACTTCACAAACAAGACGGAATTAGTGAGGCATGGTCACAAGATTTGCCACTTCCTTTCTATCATTGGAAAGGCTTCATCAAGAGAAATCAAATCTTAGAAAAATGTTTACCGATGAGTGGATGAGAAACAAGTTGTCTAAAGAGGCAAAGGAAAAGAAGCAACAAAGACTACAATTATGCCTTCCTTTTGGAATCATGTGAGATATACCCCTTAAAGTTATGGCTCCTCTTGTTCGAGTGCTTGACTTGTTGATGGTGAGAGGAAACCAGCTATGGGTTATATCTATGAGGCAATGGACAAGGCAAAAGAAGCCATTATGAAGTCATTCAAGAATGATGAAAGCAAATACAAAGATGTGTTTGCAATAATTGATAATAGATGGAATTGTCAGCTCCATCGACCATTACATGCAAATTTGGTCATTTTTTGAACTCAGTACTATTATGGCAACCCCGCATTGGAGTTTGATTTGGAAGTTACAAAGCGGATTGTATGAATGTATTAAGAGGTTGGTGCCTAGCCTGAGGTGCAACAAAAAATATTGCTTGAGCTGCCAATTTATAAGAGTGCTAATGGTCTTTTTGGAACTGACTTTGCAAAATCACAAATAAAAACTCTTGCACCTGGTGAGGAGAATACAACTTTTAGTTTTCAAATTTCTTTTGATTTTAAGCTTTGAGTGATTTGCTTATATAGCTTTCTTTGGATTTGTAGCTCAATGGTGGAGAATGTATGGGCATTCAGCTCCAAACTTGCAACAGTTGGCTATCAAGATTTTGAGCTTGACATGTAGTGCTTCGGGATGTGAACGTAACTGGAGTGTTTTTGAACATGTAATTAACACTTCTTTATTAGTTAGGTACTTTGTTAATACTTATAATAGTAGTCATTAACACTTAGATTATATTGATATTGCAGATCCATTCTAAGAGGAGAAATAGGCTTGAGCATAAAAGGTTGCACAATTTGGTTTATGTAAAGTATAACCAAGCGCTCAAGCGGAGATACAATCTTAGAGATGAGATTGACCCTATCTCACTCAATGATATTGATGAGTCTAATGAGTGGTTGGTTGGAGAGCTAGATGAAGGTGATGATGATGCTGGAGATGAGTTGGTTTTTGGGGGTGATGACACTTTGAATTGGGAAACTGTGTATGTGGCATCTGGGATTGGGGACCCTAGAACATATACTAGGACGCAAAGTAGAAAAAGAAAGGAGCCTTCAAGTGGTGCAACTGCTAGTAGAGCTTCCAAGAAAGGAAAACAAGTAGTGGTGGCTGATGAAGAACCAGAATTTGAAGAACAAGAGGATTCTTCAGAAGAGGAGGAAGAAATTCAATTTGATGACTTAGAATTGGAAGGAGAAGAAGTGGAGGGATATGCCTCACCAGAAAATAATGACAATGATGATTATATTGAGATGATGATGAGGACTAGTGCACTAGCTTAGCTGATTTTAGTTTCCCTTGGTCTTCATGTTATGACTTTGAAGCTTTGATTATGCTATATTTCTATGTTTGTATCTGAGTATGAATATGTTATGTTATGTTGTGACTTTGGCTTTGATTTTGTGATGCATTTGCTGAATTTATTAATCAAAATATGTAATATGTTTCTAATTTTATTGTTCTTGATCTTGTCATCTTGATATATGTTGTTAGTTTTGATTAGTTATTATGTTTAGCAGGTTTTTTTGGATATATATATATATATATATATATATATATATTTGTATATTTTCAGTCCGCCATGGCTTCCGCCATAACCCACCATGCTATCCGCCATAACTTTATGGCGGATTTTTGGCTTACCGCCATGAGCCGCCATCCGATATTGACAACTATGCCTAAATCAACTAGCCTGAAAAAGGCTAATATCAAGCTCAAAGAAATATTTTTTTCTTTTATAAAACCATGAGGTGTCGCTACAAGTTCAGTTCATTTGAACTGAACATGGGACTAATCCTCATTCGACAACAACAATATGAAGCAGTCTCCTACACGAGAGTTACTTTTCTAGTATCCAGATTCCGGATTCATATTGTCCCTAGCGGACACAGTTACATACCTCCTTAATCCACCCTCGTGTGAAAGCCCGAAGAAGTCTAAATTTCCAAGATTACATGTATCAAGACATGGGTAAGCCCAAAGTCATACTCATGAAACTCTTTCAGTCACCAACAGGAAAATAGAAAACCCACTAGTAACTGGGCCAAAGTTAAACAAAAATAAAGAGTGATAGCGCATATTAACTGAGTATGAGATTTAATTGTTTTGGTGATTCAATGAGGTATTTCCACAGGTTAAGCCTATTTGAACAACTATGAGACTAATCTCCATTTGACTATGGAAGCACACTCTAACTCGTGTCCCTATCCAAGGGGGTCAAGGTTACTTACAAGAATGAGATTGATTTATCAAATCTGACATCAGAGATTAATAAGGGGAAAAAAAAAATGCAACTTCAGAGTTGAGAGGCTCACTTCAAAGTATAGTATTTCACAAATTTTGTACATGAACACAAATTACGAAACACATGAACCTGTGTACATGCAAAGTTAGAAAGCACTCACATCCAAAAAAAATCTCTGTAAGCTACAGCTCGCTATAATTGCGCCATACTGCACGAAATTCTTCACGGAATGTGTTCAGACGTGCTTTCAAGTTAGGGGTTCTAAAGCTTGCATGCAGGATGGTAGCTGAAAAGAGCAAGAATAACCAACTAAAAAGCAAGAAGAAAAATGCTAAGAATAATTCAGATTAAAATTTCTCAGTATGCAATTTACCAAGGAGACCAAATGCAAGCGTCCATAGAACAGTTAGGAGACCAGCGGAAACAAACCAAAGGAAGAAACTTGCTGCAAGAAAAGGGGAAGAAAAATTAGAACAGTTGTCTAAATTGGAAAGGTAGCAGGATACAACATCCCAAAAACTATTATTTATAAAAAAAAAAAAAAATCCCTGCTTGAAAGATTTCATTTACCAAAAGAAAATATCAAGACAAAAACCCAACGCGGCCGACCACAAATATAAATTGCTCTCTTAGCTGATGGACGCCCACGAATAACAGGCCTGAAATTTAAATAATTACCGAAGGTGCATTAGAATCCAAAGATCTACAAAGAGAATAAAAACCAAAAAATACTTACGTAAGAGGAGGTCTCATCTTGGCAGCTAAATGTGGTGAAAATTGCCTAACTGTTCTCGTTATCTTCTCACTAAAGGTACCCGCAAAGCTGCAAAAAATTACAAATTAGATTGATGTCCAAGAAATATATACTAAAAAACACAAAATAAAAAAATAAAAAATAAAAGGTGAGCACTCTCATTATAGCATAGCAGTCAATCACGCCGCAATCACACACTATAGCGGAATAACGGCACGGTGGTACATCGCGGTATGCAGTCACAACATTTCGTGCCCGCTATAGTGGCCGCTATTGCTTTGAACGTCCAAAAGCCAATTATGCCCCTGTTTTTGGACTGTTCAGGACAATCTAAGGGGGCTGCAAGGTCAGTTCGATCCTTCCCCTCTTTTCTTCAATCTGAAAGTGAAGTTAGGGTTTATTTTTCTCCTCTATTCTATTCCTCTCTCAATCGGTCTCTCTCTCCCCTCATCCCTCTTACTCTCCGATGATCCTCCAACCTCCAACAGCGGCGGTTGGTTCTTCCTCCATCTCTCTTTGTTCTGTCTTCTGTTTCTTTTTACTCTTCTATGTTCTTCTATCCTCTGTTTTTTTCCCTCTATTCCCTTTATTGTCTCATCTATTTTCTGTTTATCCCCTTCTATTCACTGTTTTTTCCCATTCTATTTTTTCCCCCACGTTTAGCAATGACAACATCATCAACTCAAGTCTCAAGTGTTGCTCCCTCTTCTTGTGGTTTGGTGAAGCCCACTGGTGACAACATTGATATAGCATGAATGGCATGGCAGTGAAATAGCTTAAGAGACATAGGTGTTGTCTTTTATATTTTGCTGCCCTTATGCTACTTGATGGTGCTGTCTTTCATGTTTTGCTATCCTTAGGACTTGATGTTTATGCTTTGGATTGACGGTGATTGCGTGTTTTTAAGACTATGGAATGGATTATGAATTTTCATTATTGATGTGAATGAGTTTAATAGTAGATGATTCCTTATTTTTGAACATTTGTATATGATATATAAATTACACGATAATTATACATTTTTTATCAAATAGCGGCTATCCCGCTATCCGCTATCCTGCTATAGTGTTTTTGGGGTCAGCTGCTCCGCGCTGCTATCCGCTATTGACTACTATGCATTATAGTAAAACTGGGACAGACAAGATGAAGACTTCATAGTTCAAACCTTCTCAGACTCCTAGATTCCCTGGATTGTGTGTAACATTTATTAAAGTATTTTACAACTTGTACAAAGGCAAATCTTACTAGGAAAAGTAATCATTTAGTAGCCCTTGCGTATAATCGAATATTAAAAGTCATATTCACTCTTGCGTAACCATGATAAATTGATGATACCACATCCAAATATAAATGATTTTACTTCGCCTTAAATTTATAAAACTCTCCTTCCCTGCATACAAGACTAGTGGAGTACTAGAGGACATAAATCACAATTAGCATCCAAGTCATGAGTATAGTTGTTTAATATGCCCAATCCAGTCAACCAATTTACTTTATATGTTTATGCGATGCAGATGCCATATGTTGTGGGGGTATCAATGTTAAGGATTCTTGTGCTGCCTTTGGTAGAATAATGAATGCTCTATGTAGTGTTCATAGTGTAATTTTATGCAGAAACATGCTTCTGTGATGTTAGGTGATTTGTCAACAATGAACCGAAACAAGCATAAATTGAAGCATGAGTTACCCTTTTTTTTTTGGGCACAAGCACAGAAATAAAACTACAAAACCTGCCCGCCTAATTAGTCATACCATTGGACCGAAATGTTTGTTAAATCAAGTAAACTCCAAAACCAATAATGTAATGTAATATATAAAGAGAGCCAGAAACACAGATAACCTATCATTTAGAAAAGCAATGCTAAGTGCAGTAAGAAGCGCGGCTACTATGGCAAGCGGCCTCCGAAGAAAACCCAATACTGCAATTCAAAACCATGGATAATGAGACAGGAAGCCATACATCAAAACCTTGATAATGAACAAATGATAGTCATTCTGCTCACTTACTGAGAATAGAAACAATCAAAATGAAGTAGTTGGTCCGGTAGCTGCAAACACAAGCATAACCATCATTATTGTCCAATCCAAAATGCTTTCCCTTGGTGATAAATTGATAACCGAAAAGACAATAATAAGCTATTCACCAAATATATATACAAATTTGTTCAAAAACTCAATGAGTTTATCCTTGTAATTCAAAATTTATCGTTGAAATCCACCCCCACACCCCATCCCCGGGGAGCAAAAAAAAGGACAAAAATGAATACCATATAAATAAAGCCATCAAAAGAAAAATGAAATTGTAAAAAGCTCAAAATAAGATTAAAATCACAAATAAATAAATAAATTTAAAGTTCAGTAAAATAATAATACAACAAGCAAGCCGTATCCCAGTAGCTGGGATCGTCCTATTGTGAACCAGGACTATAGTTAAACCATTAAAATCTATTTTTTTTTTCAATTATTTTAGTGAAAAAAAAATTGTATCTAAGAAATTGTTTGCCTAAAAATTTTGAAAAAAAAATAAGAGAAAGTCCGTTCACCTAATCATACAACTAGATTCCAGTTGCAAATATAATATAAAGTAAAACTAAATTAAGTTAAAAAAAAAAAGGAGAAAATTGGAAATTGCAATGATTGTTAGATAGCGATTGAATTAACAAGTGTGTGTGTGGGTACTAGTATAGATTGCATTTGAGGCGGCTGCTCCATTTGGAGGAAGATCTGGGCACCGTGAATCGCGAGAAGAATTCCGACAGGGGGCGCGGCGGCGACGACCAGTCCACCTCCCGGAGAGCGTCCACCAGATCCTCCGCTGTCACGTTTCCCCAATCCATTACTCTCTCTCTCTCTCTCTCTCTCTCTCTCTCTCTGTGTATGTGTGATGTGAGAGAAAGAAACCCTAGGTACGCCTTAGAGAAAGGAACTTTAGTGTTGATGGTTGTGGGCGATTGAGAACCGAAGTTAGGAAGGAATGAAGGGAGAACGGCGTGTCGGTGAGTTGGGAATGGGAATAAGGAGGAATGAAGTGATCAAAGCGAAGAAGGAAACTGAAAAGGGGAGGAAAAAGAAATGAACAAAAGTTGAGCTTGCCTTCTATTGTGTGACGTGACCTCCTTTGTTCATTTGTTCACTTAAATGAGTAAGTAAATTACACGACACTGTCTGAGCCCGGGTTCGAACGGGGGACCTCTAGTGTGTGAGAGTAGCGTGGTAACCAACTACACCACCCAGACCTGCGACGGGATATAAAAGATTATATACATTAATACCAAATAGAGCAACCTTTGTTTTAATAATTTAAGTTAAATATAGCAACCCATCTCATTTTTGTGCAAGTTGGTGGATTGATCCACCAAAAAATTAGAAAGTATAGAAAATTATTTTTTATATGAATTAATCAATTTTAATTTTAAAAAAAGAAATTTTTAATTAAATATAATAAAATAATAGTCATACAAATTTAAAGGAAATTTTTATTTATCTAATTTATCAGTATCGTATTGAAAATGATCCAAAACATAAAATGCCGCTCTATCAACATTATTTAGCATAAACAATAAGCCACTAGAGGACATTATTTAACAATTCAATATCAAATTAAAACAATATACCATTAGAAGACATTATTTAACAATTCAATACCAAATTGTCCATAAATATAATACATATCCTATTGTTTGCTACACCTATTCAAATGCACAAAAAGCATGTTGGTGTTTCTCCATTTTTTTTAAAGTACCCAACTGCCCATTCCATTCCATGGCAAGTCAAGGGCAAGTAATTATTCCAATTCCCACCAAAGGCCAAAACACAAGATCTCAACATATCTTCTAATGTCTGCATTGTCCTGTCAGGTGCCCGTTTGACTAAGGGTGGAAAGTCGTACTGAGGTTAAGCCAAGTCCCCAAGGCCTTCTGAAATGCCTTCTCGAATTGAGAAGTAAATTGAAGCCTAGGTTTGAGATGATGGACAACAGAATCCCATGGAGTCGGATAATCTCATCCACATAAAGCTTAGCATAATGGGAGAAGGAAATGGGTTGACTTGATCATTCTATCTACTATCACCTAGATAGAGCCAAAACCTTTGAAGATATGAGATAAGCCAGTCACAAAGTCCATAGTAATTCTCTACCATTTCTACTCAGGTGTCTCTATTTATTGTTGTAACTCAGCAGGTCTTTGGTGTTTAGTTTTAACTTGCTAGCAAACCAAGTATCGAGACACAAAATCTCCTATGTCCCTTTTCATGTCTTCCTACCAAAATAATTGCTTCAAATATTGGTACATCTTAGTGAAATCAGGGTGAACTGTGTGCCCAAAATTATGGGTCTCCTCTAGGAAAGTCCTTTTCAGATCGCCTACATCTGGCACACATAAACAATTATCACATCTTAGCACACTTGCTTGGACGAGAGAGAACTTAGGCTCTTTCACTTTGCGGATGTTCTCCATTAGTTTGCATAGCTTCATATCCTCATATTGCACAGCCTTAATTTGTTCAATCAAGGAAGATTGAGCCCACACATGGGCTAGAAGTAGCCCGAAGCCTCCAAGCTCAAAGTGTACACCCTAATACTCCAATTTGTGGATTTATTCCACCAGCGGTCTTTTGCTCAGGGCTATGTGCACCAAACTACCCACAGATATCAGCTCAAGGCATTTACCACCACATTAGCCTTGTCAGAATGGTACAAGATACTACAATCATAATCCTTAAGCAGTTTCATCCACCTAAAATGTCTTAGGTTTAAGTCCTTCTACTAGAAGATGTACTTTAGGCTCTTATGCTCAGTGTAGATATCACATATTTCACCATAGAGGTAGTGCCTCCGAACCTTCAATGCAAAAACAATGGTTGTCATTTCCAGGTCATAGGTGGGGTAATTCTAGTTACGCCTCTTTAGTTGCTTGGAAGCATAGGCAATGACTCAACCATGTTGCATGAGAACACATCCGAGTCCTACCCGAGATGCATCACAATACACTGAATACTTTCCAGACCGAGAAGAAAAAATGAGCACTAGAGCTAAGGTTAAACAAATCTTGAGTCTTTGAAAACTTTCTTCACAAGCATCAGACCACTGAAATAGTACCCCTTTTAGGTCAACTTAGTCAAAGGAGCAAAGATTTTTGAGAAATCTTTTACAAATCTCCTGGAGTAGCCTGCCAAACCTAAAAAACTATGGATTTCTACCATGGTTGTGGGCCTTAGCCACTTCTGAATAGCTTCTAGCTTCTTAGGATCCACCATAATCCCTTTCTTAAATACCACATGACCTAGAAAGGCCATCTGGTCTAACCAAAATCACACTTAGAGAATTTGGCATAAAGTTGATAATTCCTAGTCTGTAGAACAATTCTCAGGTGAAACTCATGCTCTACAATACTCTTGGAATATACCAAGATGTCATCAATGTCCTTCGGCTGGGGTGTTGGTCAACCCGAAGGACATTACTAAGAACTCATAATGTCCATAACGGGTTTGGAAGGTGGTCTTAGGAATATCTGCTTCCCGAATTCTCAACTGATGGTAACTGAAACGAAGGTCAATCTTAAAGAAGCAAGAAGCTCCTTGGAGCTAATTAAGCAGGTCATCAATTATGGGCAAGGGATACTTGTTGCTAACAGTCAATCGGTTGAGCTACCTATAGTCCACATATAAATGTATTGACCCCATCCTTTTTCTTCACAAAAAGTACCAGAGCATCATACGACAATGTGCTTCGGTATTAGCATATCTTGCAATTGGACCTTCAACTTTTGCAACTTGGTTGGAGCCATATGACAGAGAATAATGGAGATAGGCTAGATGCCTGGGGCCAAGTCTATGCAAAACGCAATCTCCCTATCAGTAAGCATTCCCAATAATCAGGAAACACATCTGGAAATTCTCTAATCACAGGAACTTGGTCAAGACTTAGCACAATAGCCTCAACATCCTGAACTATAATAAGGTAACCTTCATTTCCCTTGTTCATCAAGTGCATAGCACTTATTCAGGAGATTAAGTTAATGGGGATTAAGCAGCTATCTCCTAGAACACAAAGGATGGTCCGTCCAAACATTAAATTTCACCGTCTTAGGGTAGCAATCTGCTATGGCATGGCACGAGGCTAAACAATCTATGTCTAAGATGACCTCAAAGTCCATTATGTCTAATAGCATCAAATCAGCCAGTGTATCCACTCCATTAACACTAACTACACATGATAAGAACATCAATTGTACCATCAAGGATTCACCCATTGGGGTGTTGACCAAAATGGGAGGTCAAGCATCACCGGTTACTCGCCAAAAAAGGAGGCAAAATATGGAGACACATACAAGTGTGTAGAGCCTAAGTTAAACAATACATAGGCCTCGAAGGAACAAACATGCAACATACTTGCCACCATGGCTTTCGAAACATGAGCATCCTGTCTGATCAATGCAAGAACTCTAGGTTAGCCTCTCCTTAATCCTCTAACACCAGAGTCTTTGCCACCTACCCCTCTACCCAATCCTCTACCTATAGGTCTAGAAGGACTATCCGAGGATAAAGCTAAATTGGATAATGGAGGTGCTGCGAGATCATGGAACTTTGCCTAAAAGCTCCCCTAGAGTAGGGACATTCCTTCTTGATGTGCCCTGACTGTTCAAATCCAAAACAAGCTCTAGTGGCCTTAAGACATGACCCTGAGTAGTAGTTTCAACAAAGATAACATGGCTATCTGGGAGAATTCAACTACCTGGATCCCTGCATGCCTAGCTGGGATACACTGCCGACCTAGGACTTTGAGGTGGATATGCTCATCAGAGCAGGTCCAAAAAAAGTAGCCCTAATCGATGGTACTTGATATCTGCCCTGATAATTATGTACTCCTATAGACCTAGACCCACCAGAAAAAAGATCCTTTCATCTTCTGCTTCTTGTTGGACTCCTTGGTAACTCTCTGTTCCTCCCTCTCAAACTTAAGGCCATAAGCAACATCCATAATCTCAGCACATGACATCCTCCCAAACATGGAAAATATGTTGGTGAACAAAGGATTTGCTAAGCCCCTAACAAATATCCTAATCTTCATGGTCTCTGTGGACACTGGGTGAGGGGCATATATTTGGGTAGCCTGGTGAATTGCTCTTCATACTTTGTTATAGACATCCTAGGTGACTGCTTCAACCTCTTAAACTTAGTAGCAAATTTCTCCCTCTTGTTAATAGAAAGAAATCTCGTCATAAAGACTTTAGTGAATTCTTCTTAAGTAAGGGGAGGTAGTCCAGAAACATTCCTACCTGCAAAAAAGGTCTCATACCATTGCTCAGCAGGCCCATTCAAATTATATACTACCAACTTCATTGCCCTATTACTCAGACATCTAAAAGTTCTGAGGACCTTGTTGGTACGGTCAATGAACAACTGTGAATTATCCATCAGAGGATTTCTAGAAAAGCTCGGTGGATTTAACTTAAGGCTGACGGTACCCCCTAACAAGAGGATCTGGCTCAACATGGGGTTATGGTTCACCCCTCCTCTATTAGGCTAGAAGCTCTACCAAGGTGTTAACGATCTGTGATCCCCCTCATTTCAGCAACTAGGTTAACTAGCTCTTCCTCAGGGGCTGGCTCCTCGGCTTGCCTGGCCAGTCTCCTACGGCCCCTTCCCGACCACAACCTTTCCCTCTTGGAAAAGGAGAGAGAGCCCGATCAAACTTAGCATTGGAAGCCTTATGGACTTCTGCTCTTACGGAACGAGTGTATGTTGGCGTTTCACATAAAGGAATAAACATTGAGATTAGAACCTGATTGAATTACAAGGTGAGGAACAATATGGTTGCGTATTACTCAAAACAAAAGCATCCAGAATATTAGTCCTAAATACCTCTGGTAGCATCACGTCTTGTGAAAATGGGCCGGCTTCCATTTGCACAATTGTGACCCTATTAAAGGACACTTACTTCATAATACACAAGGAAACATAAGCTCTAATAACAACTTTGTTACAACCCAACTCGAGCCATGAATGGCGCATAGAGGACAAGTGCCCCAGCAAGCCTATCACAAACAATTTCTCAGAAAATCAGACAAAGTCTCCTTTATATTTAGGACAACTCCCAAACATGAATCATTTTCCTGCATAATTCGCATACACACATAGATCATTGGGGATTCAGACATTCTCATAATACATCCTATAGTACACAACATAGGAATAAAAATGTACCAACAGGTTTAATCATTCAAAATATATAAATAATATACATTCCTGGAAAAGTCATATAATAGTATCTAGTTAACTAAGAAATAAGAACACCAACATAAACTAAGCACAGGTTGGACCCTGCTTGTGGTATGATGGAGCTACACCAGTGTAGGCAGTGCACAAAAAATATAAAAGTACATTATGCCCTTAATCAAGAATGGCTCACCCAAAGGAATTCAAAGAGTCACTGCTAAAGGGTGAGAGAATCAGATCCAAATTCTGCACCTATGTCTTAAAAAAAGAAAAGACAATAGGGTGAGTTTATGCAACTGAGTGAGAGATAGGACATCCTTAACCCACATGAAATAATGTGCATGAAAAATGAAACTAACATACTTATATGTAAAGTCAAATAAAAATCATAGCTTCCAAAATATTGTTAAATTTCTTAAAACCCATGGGAAGTTATCTAATCAAGGATACTTCATCAAGATCACACTTAGACGACATTTCCTTTGTATGATCTCATATTTTGTCAGACATCACATTCTATGTGGTTGTGTAAATGATAATCCAATGTGTGCCAAAACTAATGTCTACTACCGTTAGCTGCAAATCTTGTCATAGACTTTTCTAAGCCTTTCTTTTACCATCATACATATTATTCCCATTTCTTTTTAAACATAACAATCACCATGGTTCCACGTAAAATATTTCATTGTCCCATGTGAAAATTTTGGAAATAATATAAATAAAGAAAGATTTTTAACGTCATAATACCTTGATAATTACTAGAATACAAATATAGACAAGATAACTAAGTTAGAGAACTAGTTAAGGATATACTATTTACTCACAATACACAAACTAAGAGGGAGGATTTCAATTCTTCGAAGCCACGAAGCTAAGTGAGCATTCCTTGGGAATATCTAACACCACAAACTCGGTAAATTAACCAAATCTTAGTCACTAATGCAAGGGATTAACACAAATCACCCCCAAATCTCAAAACCCCTAATGTAACCATAGGTTCTAATATCAAACCACTCAAATCCAACACCCATAGTGATATTAAGCTAGATTCATGAAATAAGGAGAGATTTGGGCCATAAGAATACATTTTAAAGCCTAAAGAAGAAGGGAAATAGAGAGGGTATGAATGGGTTAATCCAAGACAGAGGTCGCATTCCTAAACTACCCCAAATCATGTTGTTGGAGGAGGAACCATTACGACTACGACTATGCACAATGGTGGCATCGCCAAGGTGGCTAAACAGCAGTGAGATAAGGAGGAAAAGAGGTGGAGGAAGAAGAAGATTGGAAGCGGTAGAGGAAGACAACGACGAATAGAGAGTTCTAGAAAGAGAGGAGAGTATTTTGAATGCAAGAGAAAGAAAGGAAAATGTAAAATGATATTTCAAACTCTTCTTTGATTATTTGAGGAGTCCCGGGGCTATGCTACAGTGCAGTTCTTGCATTGTAGCACAAGCTCTAAAGACCAACATTGCTACATTAGGCTGTTGCAAGCCCGGAACCCAGAATGCATCACATTGTGTTAGATCACTTTAACTTGGAACCTGGAATGCATCCTATCGAGTAAGATTGCTCTAACTCAGAACCTGGAATGCATACTCTCACATTAATACCCAAGGAACTATACTCGCATGGCTTGACCCCATGACTCGAACCTCAGAACCTAAACATCGGACCTCATCATCCAGTTGCTCATGGTGATTCATGCTCTATGGGAAATGAACGAAGAAGTGATGATCGAACACGAAGCCTAGAATCTGAAACCCAAAACTTGGGGCTTTACACTGGGTATTATATTTGCAATCTTAATATATGGATGCAAATGTTTGGTTCAGAATGAACATCAAAGTATTAAACATTGTAGCTTTAGTAGCCACTGTAAAGAAGGTATGTGATACAATATATTGTTTCGAATTTGGCCCATGCATCTTCATCATTCTCTCTCAAACTTTCTTTTTAGGTTTTTTTTCCTATAGTTGTGTGTTCAATTTTCTTATTGCATATGGAATGAGTTTTCACGGTCGTAATCAAACTTCTAAAGTCGACAAATTGGACACTAGCTTCACTTGCAATTGTATGGTTTTGCATCTAGAAAGTCTACACAGTCGAAAATCAAAGAAATGACATTATTGGATGAATAAGTAATTATTATTTACAAATTATAAACACATAATTTTCCACTTGCAATATATTTCTACAACTAATTATAACTCAAAATTAAAAATTACGATAAATTTAAAAATATTTAATAAAAGTAGATTTTATTATGTTAATAATAATAAAAATAATTAAAAAATATCATTTCATTTCTTTTTTTTCTATTAACTATAAACAATATTCTAATTTAAATTTCTTTAAATAATGTTGATCTTTTACTTTTTTAAAGATATTTCAATAACAAAAAAAGAACTACAATTAAACATTTTTAAAAAATATCAACTAAACAAGTAATTATTTACTATCCATTCTTTCTCACCTTATTAATCATTATCTTTTTTATCACACGCTTACATAGGGAACTCCATAATACATGCATGCATTCTTGTGCAAAAATCTAATCCCAAATTCCAATCATAAGTTACAAGAAGGAAAAAAAATTACACTATAAAAAATATGAAGATAGCATATGCAAATGATAAGAATAGACTAATGAACGGCACAATGAGAGAAATTTATAGCTCACAACTTTTGTGAAGGAAATATTTTGAGTTTGGATTGTTACAAATCCTCTCAAAAAAGAATGGGAGAACAAACAATATTAAAAGGTTAAATAATTAATATTTAAAGCATTTCATAAAAAAATATTGTTCTTACAAAACTAAATAACGCTAACAATTTTTTATAATTATTTTAGTAGTCATTGGAAAATTACATGCATTATGAGATGAAGAACAAGTATGCATGAACAGTAAGCCAACAACAATACAGAGAATGAAATTGATAGTCAAAGAGTAAATGAAAATTACATTTTTAGTATACCATTAAGAAAATTTTATATTGTTGGAAAACTAACATTTTCAACAATGTAATTTCTATTATCACTAACATTTTTCTTTCTATACAAATGTCATTTTAAAAATATAATTTTTATTATTTTGTTAATTTAAGTTAGTCTTTTCAAACATTTTATAATTGATCATGTACCCAAAAACATTTTATGACTAGTTGTGTATGTAATTACAGTCATAAACACAAATATAAGATAGCACATTAATTTTTTATTCTTAACCATGCATGAATATTAATGTAAATTAAAATTCATTGTTCTTTTTATTAAATTTTAATTTTGTTCCTTATTATTAATAAATGAAAATATAGGAAACAATGGTTATGACTAACATCAATGTTAAGTTTAGATTTGATCATGCCGGAGTCATTTCTTGAAAGTGGTCAAGGGTCTATTAGTTGTAATTTTTATTTATCAAACAAAAACAAATAGCTACCAAACATATAACCAAAATTTAGCTCTAACATTTAATCCAAAAGTAATTCAAGAACTACATTCACCAATAGAAATGTCATCAGATAAGGAATTCATATCCATACATATGTCAATGAAAAGAAATCACAAGCAATCACAAGAGTATCAAGATATGGCTAAGAGTAAGAAACGCTCCAAATTGCGAACCAGAATCAATTAAAGCAATATAGTAGAGCTTTCTTGTACAAGGAAGACATTGATACCACATCAAAATCTTGATATAGCAAAGAGAAAAGAACACAAGCTTAGAGAGAATGAATGAATTCTTTCATCCAAGTTTCATCTAATACAAAACTATCTTTATATACATGGGGCTAAGGCTAAGCTATCTCTATGTAACACCCTACCAAATACAATACTATGCTTAAGTCATAATATTCTACCCGGTAGTTTGTTACGTGTGAATAACTCTTATTTTATTTTACCTTAATTCATTAACTTAGTAGAGTAAACTCTTAAATTGAAATGGGGTTTATTGTGTGTGTGTGTGTGTGTATGTCGTACGGGCATGGTGCAATAAAAGAAAATTAAATAAGTCGAGCGAAAATAAACACCACAACATCTTTGACATATCTATATATACAAACATAGTCTCATAGGTTCATGTACATCCAAGAGTGGTGAATACAGAAAGCGGGACCATCGAACAAAATAATCCGATCCATGCTCACGAAGTACATCTCTATATGGTCCTAAAAAGAATATTTCATCTGGTGTCACTGCCTAAGAAAACAAAAAGAAATTATGCCTATGTCTCAAGGTCATAAGAGTGCCAAAAGAAGGCTACACTATACATGCAGTCTGGTGGTTTGATGGCTCCTATAAATGGATTCCAAGGAAAGGAACCCATTTGCCATGTTGGGATTAGTTGGAGCATAGCCATCGTCAGGTACGAAAGATGAGGAGGAGGATGAGTCTGCTATCTCTGAAAGGTCACCAGCAGAAGAAAGAGAAGGAACTAATTAGGGTGGTGAGGCAGGTGATGATATTGGTGGCACTGTTGGATGAGTCATATACAGAGGGATAGCTAAGAAAGAAGTGGCAGGGTCAAACAAAGGACTAAAAAAAGGGAACTACAAAGTTATGGCGGAAGAAGAAATACAAGCGAAAATGGCAGATGGCGGTGATATACAGGGACTCTATCACAGGGTCATAATGGAACTGTAGCTTCGGTAGCTTAGCAAAGAGGATGGCTGTCGCCGCCATGTCCATGGTCTGAGAATAACACGGACACACACAATATGATGAGAATTTTGGAAATTTTTCTGTAGGATTCTCAAAGTTATTCTATATTGACATCGCATTTATTCCCAGTTGCTTCGATTTTTGTGTTAATTATATAAAAAGGTGAATAATAGACTAACTATCTCCATTTATCAGTGTTTAAGAAATATAGCCCAAAGCAATTCACTTAAAGGAAAAAGAGTCAGAAGAACCCATCTAGTAGACAGAGTAAATACCATATAAAATTGTATGCAGTGCAACTAAAATAATAAAGAATCATAAGGAATTATACACAGTGTAGGTAAGTCACAATCAACTACTTGAGCTACATAAATACATAAATGAAAATTCTTTTTCTAAAGTAGCATCCACTTCACTCTCAATATTCCTTAAACATATACTTCATACGTTTCCATACTTAGTCCCCTGGGAGTTCTAGGTAATATAACTCCTGGGTAATAGTATGCTTTTTAGGATCGAGCTTGTTCTTATACAGAGTAGCCGGGTTTACTTTCCCCAACTTTTCCACCAATCTATTCCCCTTAATTTTATTCCGGGGCTAGCCCAAGTACATGGAATTCATATAGTCCTTGTGGAGTATAAAATCATGGTTAAATCAGCTTGAATAACATATGTATTCACATGCATAATGCCTTTTGTGCATAGGTTCTGCTTGAATTTTGGCAGCATAATGAATCAGATTCGCTTCCTTGTGAATAGTGCTTTTCAAACTAGACAATCAACTAAGGCACTAAAAGCAACATAACACATTAACATTTTAGTAACAATATAAAATTTGCAACATTTAAACTTTAAATAGGAATCACTCATATTTTAGGATTCCTAGCACTCAAGTTGGCAATTAAACCTAACTTACTCAATTCTGCCCTGTTGTATAATTTATGCCTTAATTTGTATTTAATTTATTTAATTTAAGCTCTTGATATGTTGAAGTACTGTTTGTGCAATTTGTGTTCTCTTTAGTCCTATTAAGTTTTGATGAGTATAAATCAAGTTATTGAAGTTTAATCTAAGTCTGCCCTACTGTTGGGTAGAATTGGGTTTTAAAAGATAAAAATTTGTCAAAAATAGAAATCTTAATGGATTTATCTAAATTTATATCATTTTAAAGTAACTAGACCATCTTTTATTCCCCACAAGTTTCGTTATATTTGAGTGGGCAGAGCTCAAGTTATGAGCTCTCAAATTTGATTGATGTGGCCTGCTTATTTCAGTCTCATCGGAATATAGGGCAACTTTAGTGAATTATTGGGAAGAATAGGGAAAGAATTTAACTTTAAAATTTTTATGGCATGTTACTCTATATGTTAGCTTTCTAACAAAATTTGTTGCACTTTATTTGAAGTTGTATAGGGCGAGTTTATGTCTTTCACAATGCAATCTGGTCAGGACCAAGGATAGAATTCTAGGGTTAACTTCAAAAATTCATATTTCACTCATTAAGGATCCAATGGCTTATAATTTATTTGCTTGAAAAGCTCTAGGTGGCTAGTTTCATTTAAAATTGATTCCTTCAAATTCTGATGGCCGTAGGTAAAGCCGTTCACTTCGTAGTATGACACATCTAGGGTTTTTCAATCTAACCAATTCTAGTTGGCTACTCTTTTGGCTTTTCACTCAAGTTCCAATCCAAGCCCAATATTTACATGCTAATCTAGCCATAAAAGATCATATGAATATAGTTTATCATCAAATAAATGAGTGGAAATAAAATTCTAATCAGCCACCATATCACAAATAACAAGAAAAAAAAATCATGAATACTACCTTAAAATTGATGTTTAGGCTTGCTAGAGATGCAGGAAATAGATGAAGCTTGAAGATGGAAGGATGATGAAGTGACATAGAAGAAGAAAGGAAGAAGAGCTCAACAAATGGGGGCCGAAATTTTTTTAGGGAGTGAGGAGGAATTTGTGAAATTTTAAAAGCATGGGTGATAAGGACATATTGCTTCCTATTGGTGGATGTCTTGGTGATTAGAAATCAACCAAGTCTCCCTTATTTTGTGGTTGCCCAAGGCACCATTTGTGGGGGTGGTGGTGGCTGAATCTTAGCCATCCAATTTAGGTTTTCACAATATAAAATTCTACTGATTCGGTTCTTGCAGTATAAAATTCCAAATTTTAACCGATTTCCTTCAAATTTGTGAAATATTGCTAATAACCTTCTTAAATTTCCTACATGATTATTTCAAATTCTCTTAACCCTACTCTCTTTATAATTCATTTCTAATTATTATCACATGTCTATTAAAGTCGATTAATAGCGTAAATTAAACATATTGTGATTTAGGACATTGCACTCCAACTGATTGGATCTAATCAGAAACTAATCCTAATCGTTACAACTAATTATGTAACTAACTCATATTTACACATAGGTTAAATAGCTATAAAAGCTATACAAGTAAGAGACTCAAATACTTAGATATATTAGCTTAACAAGGATATTTATGAAGGAGGAAGAAATATAGAAACATCATTATGAGATGAAGAGCCAATCTTGATTAGAAACCCTAGAAGATACGGTTCCTGTAACACCCTCTATCATATAAGCCATGCTCGAGTCATGGAATTACATAAAAAGGTTGTCATAATGCTAAAAAAACTCTTTAAAATAGGGAAAATATAATACATGACCCTTTTATTGTCCACTTTAATACTAACTACTAAACTCTAATACATAGAGAATAAAATAATTATACTTTAAAAGCAATTTGTGACCGATGAGTAAACAAAGTGCATTCGACTAATCATTAGCTAGCTTCGATGGTCTCTTGATCTGCTAGCGCTCGAGTCGTGCTCAAGGAGCGGCCCTGCATTCCGCCTTGCAATCGGATGTCCAACTTAGGTAACCGGAATGTTTACTTTAAAAGAAGAACATACAGCAGCAAAGGAGAACCTAGGGTTCTCAAGAGGTAAATTTGAACAAAACTTATGATGTCATCATAAACATTCCAAATTGCTTCTGTTTATTATGAAAATATGAGCATATATAAACAAATAGTGGTTCAATTTTAAGTTGAAAATGCCCTTCTCAAGCGGGTTATATTTAACCATCACTTACTATATTATATTACGTACATAGAAATATGATTAGTATGATATGCTTCACCGTAATCATGATAATAATAATATGACTTGATGAGATAACTAAGGATGCGCTCATAGATGCTTATGCTTGATCAGATGCAAGTGCACTTGACTTAATTCATATCTTTCTTTAGCTTGCAACTTGATCTTACTTTTCTCGTGCTTGGTCCCCTGAGGTGAATGGCCTTTCTCACCCTGGGCAATAGCACGCTTTTCAGTCCGAGCTCGTGCCTATACATGAGTGACGGGTTTACTTTCCCGACCTCACACCTGGTCTATTCCCACTAATCTGGTCGAGGGTCGCCTAAGTCTTAGACAAGATCGCCTGGCCCACGCTTAGTCGGGTCTATGCCATGCCTGGCGTGGTAGCTTAGTACGTCCCTCTTGAAAGTTCTTATCATCTTTTCTTTCCATATCTTATCATGCGTACAGATGCTTTGTGCATACATGAATATGCCTCATGTCTTATTTCTCATATCATATTCGAATTATGCTTGCATGCATGGCATACATGAACATAACATGTGAATGTAATATATTCAAGGTATAATCTCTCATAACTCATATCATGTCTAAAATTCATCTTTGATAACTCGTATCATATTCAAGTTCATCCTTGCGTGTACACATTTCCTAGTTTCCTAGACTTCACAGAATTCGGCAAAGATAACGGATCAGCTCCGTTTCCCCATGAATAGTGCCAGTTCTCACGAACAATTCAATCATAGCAATATAATCAATTTAACACACATATATAGCAATGTCAAACTGGCAATTCTCAACTCATACCTTATATGTTTTACTAACACTTGTGAAATCATCAATTGGGTCACTTTTGCCCATCTATTCAGATCTGCCCGAATTTCATATGATCCACCTCTATTTCTATTCAACTCATTTAAATCTGAAATTTTGATATGTCATAGCTCTATATGTCTACTTCCTAACCTCTTTGGCCCCATATCATTTTGATCCATATAACTCAAGATATTCAAATCTTACCTCAACCTGTTCAGTCACTAGCCCGAATTACACTCCTGGAAGTATAAATTCACTAAAAATCGAAACTAAGCTCAAATCATACGAAATTGGTCTCATATTGTAGCTAATAGGACAACCTTTCATTTGCCACAAGTTTCATTCCATTTGCTATCGTATAGCTCGAGTTATAAGTCCTGAAAATCGACCTTCTTGAACTACCCTGTTTTGGCTCGGTTTGGACATAGAGTAACTTTCTCGAATTACTGGGAATAATTTGGACCATCATAAACTCGAAATTTTATATTGGGATGTTTCCCTATGTGTAAGCTTTCTAATAAAATTGGTTTCGCTCAATTTGGAGTTGTATAGGGTGAGTTATACCTTCCTCAAGTCACCCTGCCCGGATGAAAGTCCTGAACCCTAGGTCAAACTTCAAAAATTCGTATCTCCCTCAATATTAATCCAATAACCTCATATGATATATCTATGAAAAGCCCTGAATGTATACTTTCATCTAAAAATGGTTTCATCGGATTTGACCGATTGTAGGCGGCGCCGTACTCTCCGTCGTACGGACTGCCGTGGGATTCCTCACCAAGACAGCATCCTGATGCTTCTCTCCTTCAAATTTTCTCTTCTAACCATAATTTCAACTCAAGATTTCCTATTAATCCTATCATAATTCAGCTATTAACTCATCAAATACATGAAGAAGAATACAAGTTCATACAGCCTTAGGGCAAATAATTCAAGAAGAGAAGTAGAATCCTACCTCTTTGGAGTGTGATCTTGAGTTAAGTGTTGAAACTTGAATTATTAGGACCTGGCCAAGCTTGAAGGAGTGATGGAGTTGGGTGAATGGAGAAAGGAAAAGAGAGCTGAAGTGAGGGAGAAGAGAGGGCGCAGAAAATGGGTCTGAATGAGGGAAGAAGAAGGTGTTATATAGGCATGAGTGGTAGTCAACTTGGAGGATTCTGATTGGCCTTAAAACACAAGGCTGAAATTCTGCCAACCTTCCCCTCTTTTGTGATAATTTGCTCTCCACGTCGCTCTAACAGTGGGACTCGTTTCCAATATATTCTGAAGATAACATCGGAACTCGTGCACTTCATGAGATGAAATCGGAACTCGTGGATGACTTGGAAACCAGCTCAAAGATCCGAACTCGAGCCCTTTCTAACTGAATTCCACTTTAATGCGGGACATCGTGACATTTTACTCTAAGTCGAGATTGCACCATTGTGTTAAACTAAAACTTCTGAGGTCGGAAACCATATACACCATTAAGGTTAGATCGGAACTCGGGTAAATTTTCTTTGAGACATGAAGTCGGATATCGTGGAATTACATCATGTTGTTCGGGCTTGAAGTCCAAGTCGGAAGTCTGAAAATGAGGAATTTCAAGTTGAAATCAGAGGTCGGAAATTATACCCACTATACTTTAACTCAAATATTGGAACTCAGAAGCCACTCCAGTTAACTCGAAGCTAGAAAATTAAGTCGGAAATCGGAAAGTCCATGAAGTCGAAATTTTGCAGACCAATTCGGAAGTTGGACACGACATGAAGTCGGGAATGAGGAACATGCTGGGATAAGGTCGGAAGTCGGAATATTGACATGAAGACAAACTCGGAAATCGGAAATTGTTCCATTTTATGTGGAATTTGAGTACGAAGTCGGAAATCATAAAACTAATGAACTCGGAACTCGGAACTCGGAACTCGTTGTGGAGGTAAAGTGGAATAATTTAGCGCAAAGAAAATTGGGATGTTACAGTTCCAAACAACCACAACCTACAACTCGGGGGTGTTCACGGGCTGGGTCAGGTTAGTATGACATTTAATATTTTTCCCCACTTAACTCGAACTAAACCAACTTGATTAATTTCGGGTTGATTTGAGTTAAGTCATCGGGTTGTGCCCTTCTCTTATTAAAAAAAAAAAAGGAATGAAAAGCCATAATGATATATTACATTGCAACAATTTAAATTTTTAAAAAAGAAAAGGAAACAAACAAAGAAGGGCTTGTTTGAAAGTGTTTTTGTCTTTTAGCCTTTTAAAACTGTTTTAAAAAATAAGTTTAAGTTCAATTTTAAAAAACAAAAGAACAAAAAAATATGTTTGGTAACTTTACTTTCAAAATAGTTTTTTAATGATAAAAAATAAAAAATCTATTTGGATAATTATTTTTAAAAACAAGTTTTAAAAGTAATAAAATAAAAACTTGTTTGGCAAATTTTTTCTTAAAAGTTACAAACATATAATAGCATAGTTTAATATAATAATAAATTTGATACATAATATTATCATAAAGTCTCAATAAATAAAATCTTAATAGAACTTGATGCATATTTATATTCATAAATCTATTTATATACTATGCATTATATTCTTGTTGCTACATCCAACTTGCAATTTGGTCATGATGTCTTGCCATTTCCCTTGCAGCTTCATCAGTTAATATTCCTATATTGTCATTATTGAAATTCACCACTAAATCTGTGCTGCCATTTTGAGTTTCAATTTCAGAAAGACCCATATTCCCCCATTCTCTAAATAATCTATCGTGCAGTCCCCACCTACACACATAGTTATGAACCACACAACAAACTATGATAGTAAGGCGTTGCTTGGAAGGCTTGTATAGTGGTATTAGCTTTAAAATGGGGAATCTTGCTTTCAGTACTCCACACAATGCTCAATTGTCATCCTTAAAGATGAGTGCCTAAAATTAAACAACTCCTAAGCAATTCTAGTTTATCCATCTCGACCATAAAATTCTTGTGCATGATATCATTCACCTCTATAAGGTGGGAGAAAGCTTCTAGTACATGGGTAACTAGAGTCCACCAAAGAAAATAAACCTAAATTAATGAGCGAGCATTAACTTTGGCAAGAATGTAAATTAATAATATCATTACATAATAATCATTGAACAAGTAATTTAACATGACACTATCAAGTTTAACACATAACCGATGACTAATTATTGTATTAGATAAAGGTTATCACCTTCAGGAGGCCAAGGAAAATTTTCATCTTAATTAGTAAGTGTATCCAGAAAAACTTTTGAATCATGAGCACTCCCTTCCCAATCTGAATATACATATGTGAATAGCATATTGAAGTTACATATGTACATAACATTTTGTGTGATGGTTATTTTTCTACTTCTACATGATGTTTGCTTATTAACTAGAACCCACACACTTATATGTGTTCTATCAATTGCTCCTATACAATTCTGATACAAACATGATAGAAACATATCAATGTGACAAAAGAAAATAACATAATACACTATATAGTTAACTATGTGACAAAAAAGGACTAACCTTGAACCATGGCTAATATTTTGGATTATTTTTATCAGGCAGCTCTTTGGAATCCTGATTTATGATTTCTTTACCTAAGTGACAAATTGCTTTTAAAACATTCTTGAAGTAGTGAGAAACAGTTTGAGTTGAATGTTGAAATTGATATGCTACTACTCTATGACACACATTATGCCCTATGATGAATAAAAATATTGCTACTTACTCTTCTAAAAATATTTCTCTTGAGTCTTCTAGATAATTTTTGGTCCTTAGCTCAGTGCACAAATTAATATAATGTAACGTCCCGATTTCCGACCTCCTTACACACATTTTCTCGATTTCCGACGTTATTCAACTCCAACAACGGACGTCCGACTTCACTTTCAAGTTTGATCAAATCCCATTCTCGACTCAATCTTCGAATTTCAGATAGAAGGGATTAATTCCAAGTTCCGAGTTCATCTTGCACAATTTTCGACTTCATTTCCTTCGATTTCCGATTTCATCTAATCTTGACTACTCCCGATATCCGACTTCATCTTATGATATTCTTCGATTTCCGAGTTAGTCTCACCTATGTCTACGACTTCGAATTCATTTGGATTACTTCTACAACTTCCGAGTTTAACATTCGAGTCCGAACAACGTGTGATTTCCGATGTCCGATTTCTTACCTCAAAGAATAACGACCCATTTCCGATCTCATAACTTATCTCCAAGTTTCAAGCAAAATACACGCGAGCTCCGACTTCATACCTCATGGATCAAAATACTGTACATGGTTTCCGACTTCATGGACTCGGGCATAAGGTTTCCTACTCGGATACCATTTCCACCTTATGTTTTAAAAATCCCGACTTCCGAGTTCAAGCATTGGGTGTTTGATTCCTTCGAACTACCGAGTTCTGATCTCAAGGAGCCCATTCCCAGCAGTAATATTCCCGAGTTCAAATAGGAGTTCCGAGATCATATGATTGTAAACAGAATGACTCCCGACTTCCGACCTTGCTCCCAAGATTCGAATAAACCAGACGGGATTTCCTCGTCACCAGCAAGATGGCACGAGTTTTGACTTTAAACCTAAATGGGACGAGTTCCAACTTCAACCATAATCGACACGAGCTCCGATTTCAAGTAGAGCGGAAGCGTATCCCACTTATGGACGACGTGGAGAGCAAATTGGCCACAAAAGTGAGAGACATGGCCAAACTTCAACCACAAAACTTCAGCCAATCAATACCACAACTTTCATGTATTTAAGTCAGACTTTCCTTCTCATTCTGATCTGATTTACGTCTCCCTCTCCTTTTGCTCAAGCCTTCTTCTTCTTCTTTTCCTCTCTCAAATCCAACTCCATCAATCTCCAAGCTTTGGCAAAGTTCCATCAATCCAAAACTCAAATTCAGCAAAGTCATACTCCAGAGAGTTAGGATTCTATTTCTATTCTTGAATTCCTTGCACTATGATTGCATGAGATTGTACTCTTCCTTATGTATTTGATGAACTATTGGATGTATTATGATGGATTATGATGAATTATGATTGAATTAATAGAAGATTTTGAGTTAGAATTATGATTAGGAGGAGAAAATTAGAAGGAGTGGAGAAGTGGGATGCTGTCTTGGTGAGGGAGTCCACGGCAGTCTGTACGGCAGAGTATACGGCGCCGCCTACAATCGGTAAAATCTGATGAAACCATTTTTAGATAAAAGTAGACATCCAAGGCTTTCCATACATATATCATATAAGGTTATTGGATTAGTATTGAGAGAGATATGAATTTTTGAAGTTTGACCTAGGAATCAGGGTGTTCATCCGGGCAGAGTGACTTGAGGAGGGTAAAACTCACTCTATACAACTCCAAATTGAGTGAAACTAATTTTGTTAGAAAGCTTACACATAGGGAAACATCCCAATATGAAATTTCGAGTTTGTTATGGCACCAATTGATCCCAGTGGTTTGAGGAAGTTACTATGTGTCCAATCCAGACCAAAATAGAGTAGTTCAGGAAGGTCGACTTTCAGGACTTATAACTTGAGGTATACTTAAGCAAACGGAATGAAACTTGTAGCAAATGAAAGGTTGTCCTATTAGCTTCAATATGAAACCAATTTCGTATGATTTGAGCTTAGTTTCGATTTTTAGTGAATTTATACTTCCAAGAGTGTAATTCGGGCTAGTGACTGAATAGGTTGAGGTAAGATTTGAATATCTTGAGTTATATTGATCAAAATGATATGGGACTAAAGAGGTTAAAAAGTAGACATATATATCTATGACATATCCAAAATTTAGGTTCAAATGAGTTGAATAAAAATAAAGGTGGATCATATGAAATTCGGGCAAAACCGAATAGAATGTGGCAGAATGGCCAAAGTGATAGTCTCACAAAATGACCTAGTTGGAGATTTCACAAGTATTAGGGAAACATATAAAGTTTGAATGGAGGATTGCCAGTTTGACATTGATATATATATGTGTTAAGTTGATTATGTTGCTATGACTGATTTGTGTAACACCCTCCAAAGTACAGTACTATGCTTAAGTCATAGTACCACACTCTGGAGTTATTACTAAGCATTCACCGAGCGGATCTTATCCAGACAAAGAACTTCCGCTGCGTTACTCTGATACCTCTTGAACTTTCTGGAGACAACACGGAAAATAGGAGTGAGAATTATAAATTCTCAATAGGATTCTCTATGATACACATGTAATGTCATCGTTGTCATCTCCAGTTTGCTTCGGTTTATTATGAAAAAGGTGAACATGCTGCACAAACTGTTTAATTTTACCTTTCAAAAAATATCTTACCCGAAGCAAAGTTCATTTTAATCATACACTTAGCATTTGGGAGAACCCATAAAATTCATTCAAATATAATACCATGAATAATAACTGTAGCATATTAAAACACAAATAGCATTTGCACATAACTTTATCTTTTCTTAAATTCATGCATATACATAATATTTGCTTTTCTTTCTTTATCTTCCTTTACTTTTTACATATTCCAGAGTATGATCGCCATGTCATACCCCATCAGAGCGTGATCGCCATGTCACGTTCCTTAGGAATATAATCTCATCATCATATCTTTACATGCCACATTCCAGAGTATGATCGCCATGTCATACCCCGTCGGAGCGTGATCGCCATGTCACATTCCTTAGGAATATGGGACCTTTATTCGGTACTTACACTAGCTAGGTCATGCCATGCCTCATGTAAGTTCTGTGCTTGCATCTACTTTAATCTTTAGTCTTTGATCTTTGGTCTTTTACTTGGCACACCTAGGCGTTACGTATCGCCATCCCTAGGGTGCTTTTACTGCCCTTGGGTAGCCTGGCCTTGGAGTGAGCTCGTCAGCTTCACCCGTGACCGTCGTCACACCGACTCACCCATAAGGGGACCCACTGCCCTAGGTTGGAGGGATCTCATTGTGCAACTGCCTCCAACATAGAGGGACCCAAGTCTTTAGCTGCCTTCACGAGGAGGGACCCATGTGCAACTGCCTCCAGGTGAAGGGACCCACATATTATCTTATTTAGCTGCCTTCACAAGGAGGGACCTCAAATAACTGCCTCCAAGTGAAGGGACTCACATTCAATATAGTCACATTCTTTCATTCTCATACATATTCAAGCATAGTCATACTGAGTGTACTCATACATATACTTCATTTATTTTCATGTATCATTGCACAAATGATTTTCACGTACATGTTCATTTCATATAAAGGCAGTAGTCCTTCCATTACCAATTATCACTCATGCATATGCTATATCACTTACCCTCACATACCTCATAACATAATTATGTCATTCTTGAATATAGGGTTTCTATATACCCATTCATACTTTAATTCATCCTTACATCTAAACATTCGTAGCTTTAGACTTAACAGAATCCGTAAGATAATGTATAAGGTCCGTTCAGGTAACCGTAACAACTCCAGGGTGTGGTACTATGACTTAAGCATAGTACTGTACTTAGAAGGGTGTTACAATTTGTCCGTGAGAGCTGGCACTATTCATGGGGAAACGGACCTAATTGCTATGTCATAATTTACTGTAAGTCTAAGAAGCTATGAATGTTTAGATGTAAGGATGAATTAAAGTATGAATGGGTATATAGAAACCCTATATTCAAGAATGACATAATTATGTTATGAAGTATGTGAGGGTAACTGATGTAGCATATGCATGAGTACCGGTAAATTGGTAAGGAGGCTATGGGCCTTTATATGTAATGAACATGTACGTGAAAATCATGTATGCAATGACGTATGAAAATAAATGAAGTATAGGTACATTCAGTGTGACTATGCATGACCTTGTATGAGAATGAAAAGACATGAGTATAATGAATGTAAATCCCTTTACTCGGAGGCAGTTACTTGAGATCTCTCCCTGTGAAGGCAGTTAAATATAAAGATATGAATCCCTTCACCTGGAGGTAGTTGCACTTTGAATCCCTCCTTGTGAAGGCAGCTAAAACTATGAGATCCCTCTACCTTGGAGGCACGTGGTCAGATGAAATCCCTCTATGTTGAAGGCACGTGGTCAGATGAGATCCCTCAGTTTTGAGGCACTTGACCAGAAGAGATCCCTTCACTTAGAGGCACGTGACCAGAATAAGATCCCTCCAAGACTAGAGGCACGTGGATCCCCTTGCGGGTGAGTCGGTGTGACGACGGTCACAGGTGAAACTGACGAGCTCACTCCAAGGCCAGACTACCAAACGGCAGTAAAGATTAAAGACTAAAGACAAAGATTAAAGTATATGCAGACACCAAAACTTACATGAGGCATGGCATGACCCAGCTAGTGTAAGTACCAAGTGAAGATCCCATATTCCTAAGGAACGTGACATGGCGATCACGCTCTGATGGGGTATGACATGGCGATCATACTCTGGAATATGGCACGTAAAGATTTTATGATGAAAAGGAAGATGAAGAAAGAAAAGCAAGTTACATGTATAGGCATAAATTTAAGTACGAGTAATTTTATGTGTAGATGTTATGTTCCCAGCATATTAATGTTATGTGTGTTTTAATATGCTACAGTTATTATTCATGGTATTATAGTTGAATGAATTTTATGGGTTCTCACAAATGCTAAGTGTATGATTAAAATGAACTTTGCTTCGGATAAGGTATTTTTTTTTTTTGAAATGTAAAATTAAACAGTTTGTGCAACATGTTCACCTTTTTCATAATAAACCGAAGCAAAATGGAGATGACAACGATGACATTACATGTGTATCATAGAGAATCCTATTGAGAATTTATAATTCTCACTAATATTTTCCGTGTTGTCTCCAGAAAGTTCAAGAAGTATCAGAGTAGCGCAGCGGAAGCTGCTGTCAGATAAGGTCCATTCAGGTAACTGTAATAACTCCAGGGTGTGGTACTATGACTTAAGCATAGTACTGTACTTAGGAGGGTGTTACATATAACATGCCTTTTCCATACATAATAATTCATAACAAACTATTCCAGATTCCTTCAAAAGCTCACTAACAAATTCTTGACCACCTAGTGCAGATATTCTAATAGGAACTTTATTGTAAAATTTGTATTCATAATCACCAATAAGATTAAGTATTAGTAATTTAGCAAATTTAGAATCATCATATCAAGAGTCAAATGAGGATGAAGACCTTTCAAAAGTATCTATTAAGATACTATCACTGCCTGAAGGATGATTATCTATTTCCATCACTATAAAACCTGCCATTAAACATAATATGCATTTAAATAAGCAGTCTTAACTATTACAGTTTGTCCTAAATAACAAATGTCAAAGTACAAACCAACAACAAACCTTTTAAAAGTCATACATAACAAGTAATTTTAACAGAAATACATAACTTGATTTAGTTAATCTAAGAGCACTATATAACACAAAACAGTCACATAAGTTTATCAATCCATGCCTTTCTCCTATCCTTGGTCATGTTTAAAAATGCTTCTCTATAATTAAGATCTTTAAATTTGTCCACTATCTTCATGTAAAAGTCATCTAAGTCATTTTCCATGTCATTAAATTCAATTACACATCTAGCCATAGTGTATTCAGATGATGAAACTACAAAACTAGTGGCTTCCACACTCTTAGCCCTATACCTCTTAGTTATAGCCAATGAAGCTTCTACTTTCAATTTAGATGTCTTAACAAAAGCTTCTACTTTTAATTTAGATGACTCAATCCACGCTTGAAGTGTGTCTCCCACTTGAAGGTTCATATACTCTTTCCTTGTCTTGTGATCCTAAACTTTAATTGTCCTCTTACCATGGCAGGTGACTCTTTCTATTATTAGGCTATCCTCTTTCTCCTCCTCCTCATCATCTAAATTTAAATGAATCCCACCATGCAGATATTCATTTTTCAAGCTTATTTTATTATTTGTGTTAAGTGGATCTTGAGTGGATGAATGATGAAGCACCCCAATTACACTACTTTTATTAAAAATCATAACCAACATTTGTAATATTCCAAACCTTTTTTCTTAAATGATGCAGCACTAGAGTGTGCCTATCAAAAATAAATAAATGATACATGCTAAATCTAAGAAATGTGTATATATATGTGCTATGTTCTATTTGTTATGTATCCGAAAGTAGGTTGACCAAACTTCTTCTATAGCAGTAATAATATTAGTTTCTGCATCCTATCCAAATCCAGTTTGTTGTAGCAAATGAGAAAATGTAGCATGTTGTTGCCTTAAACTATTAAACTTTTACTTAATTTGTTTCATGTCAATTGCACGTCCAGTTCTTGCATTAAGTGTTTAGGCGAAAATACATTGTTTCTCGTATTCCCTTTATTAACCTTTTCAACCATAATGTCTATATCAGTTTTGACCATTGATGGAGACCAAAGTAAAGTATCTTTCTTGTCATGTTCCATCTACAATAGTAATAATATATCTAACAACTTTAGTAATGAATGTATAAGAAAACCACAAGTTTTAACTAGCACAATGCTAACACAAGTACAATTGAACTTAAATTAATCCAAGGCATCAATTGAAAATATGCTAATTATAAGATAAATGAAAGTATGCTAATTATAAGATAAGTCTAAACCCAAGAAAAAAAAGTTCAAGATTAGTTAGCTATAGATATATGTTCCATGCAACATACAGTTCTTTACTCCACTTCCTTATTCTCCCCTTTGTTGACAATACAAACCCTTTTGTATATAAGGCAACGTTGAAGTCTATTTCAATCCAAAGGCAAGAACCAAACCCAAAAAACTTATTAAAACTCCCAAATCAATGCACTAATACAACCCATAAAAATTATCACCTAGCAGGAAAAACTTCAAAAAGCAAAGTTGCAACCGTAAGTTTTTTCTACAAAAACTCACCAATCACCAAAATTTGCAACATCTTCCACTAGAATGTTTTTAGAGCAAAAATTAGGAAACTTAAAAAATAACCCACTTCACACCAAAAAAACTGAATACTAAGAGTAAGTCTTCTTGTTTATCTCCTAATTTTCACCAACCTCTTCAATGAGCATAGTGAAGTCATTCCAATTTGGAATGCAATGTAAGAACAATATAAATTTGTTAAGCTCCCATTTCCACCACAACTAAAATTCGATAGAATTTGAGTAAACAAGTTTAAAAACTTACTCCACCTATCATGACTATCCACTACAAAACACCCCTTAATTATCGCCAACCCCAAAATATTATCCTTCCAAAAACTAACCACAAATATCAAACCCCCTAACTTTGATTTCCACCGCAAAACATAACATGTTTATCACAACTTGTCCATTAATCCTTCCACACAGCAAAACAACTTCAACACAATCAACTATATTAGTCCAAATAAGTAACAAAAAATATATACTAGTCTAATTCCTATATCATACATAAATTTTCCAACCATCAAAACAAAAAACCCAAAAATAGCTTACCAATAGTGCTTAAGGCTTGATTTGGGAAAGAGCAAAACCTAGAGGCGGAGACAAAGAAGATCGCGATAGAAAGACTAGCCACCACCACAGAAAGAAGGTGATGGAGAAACTCAGAGATAGAGAGAGAGAGAGAGAGAGAGAGAGAGAGAGAGAGCACGACATGAACGGTGGTAGTGAGGACGATGTTGTGGATGGCGGTGGTGAGCACAAAGGAGAAAACAAAACAAAGGAAGAAAGAGAGGGGGGAGATCCAAAAAGGAGCATGGTGGAAGCCAAAGAAAAGGGGAAAAGGAGAAGAAAAAGAAGCAGAGGGAGGAGAAGAAGACAGGAAAAAAAAGAGTCTAATAAAACTAATATGTGAGAATCAAATAAGGTGAAAACCAATAAAAAAATTACAATGATGCCACCACCTAAGAGGATGTTTTTAAGAACAAAAAATACAAAACATGTCTTAACTATTCTTAACTTTCTATTTCAAAAATTTAGAATCTATTTTTTTTATTTTTAAAAATAATATAAAAAATAGCCCTCCAAACATGTTTTTTTGCTTTTAAAAATCAAAAACTATTTTTGAAAACACTTAGCAAACAAGCTTGAAGTCTTTGAAACTCCTCCTCCAGAAATCATTAATTTGAGATTTGAGAAACAAACCTTCACTTTTCCTTATGGTTGCCAATCTAACCATTACCCTGTCACGACCCGTCCTAGGGTCCGTGACCGGTGCGTAGACTATATCAAATTTAATATAGCCTGGCTAGCCTGATAAGATAAAATGTTCTGCAAATAGTAATATCTCATATATATATATATAATCCTTATTCTCAACGCATGACTCTTGCTAGATAATGCTCATATCTCAAATTTGTTTAAAATAACTAGAACAATCAGTACGCAATCCTATAGCTACAAACTTCGGAATCAAGAGTGGTAGTATCCACCCAAACTATGTTGGAGGCATACCAACAATAGCAATCAATTGAACAACTGACAAATATGTTAATATATAAGGGTGAATCACATAGACTCAATGAGAGTATATAAACAAAGTGGGCGGGAAAGAGAAACTAAAATATGCACGATCTTTTAAAATAAAAAGGAACAACTTAACAAGCATACATTCAATAAAGAAATTGGTGGAGGTGATAGTTTATAAATGCTATGCCTTTCAAATATTTTCTATAAATAGAACATTATTCATAACCCCCATTTATAATAGAAACTCATAGATAGAAACTCAGCAATTGTCAATATGTTGTCTTAGTCATTTTCATAAATAGATCTTGTCAGAGTAAAATCAAATCTTTCATCAAACAATTAAATAATCCATGAGGGTTACAAAAGAAGAACTAAATCTTGTGGGGAGTAATCTCAATCCATTTAATCATAAATGTGAGTTCATCTCAAGCCAGGGGTCTTGCCTCGCTTGGTACTATGTCATCTGAATATACTATATGCACATAGGCTGTTATATCCCTTCTTTAACAGCGAGTGATACTGTTATATCTCTTTGTTGACGGTGAACGGTACTGCTATATCTCTTTGCTAGCAGTGAACGGCATTCTAACTTAGAACCCATCATGGTTTTCTCAAGATAACTTGTCATAAAATAAAATGCTTAAATTAAATAAATCCATCTCTATAAGACTTCGTTCTTCCAAGTAATCAACTTTTGTAAATTAAATTAACTCAAGATAAATAATAGCAATAATATCATGAGATTTCAAAATAATAATAATAAGGAGACTAGTTAAATTCTTACGATAGTATCAAGATCAATAAAATTTAATTTCAATACCGAAGAGAAAGCAATTTAGCAAAAATAGTTATCCAAATAAATTAATCACATAAAGTAAATTAATTAGCTTTAACAGGTTAGTTTCTCCAACAAAAATAAATTTGAAAAATATTGCCACTGAGTAAACATCCACTCACAACTTGAAGAACCAAACAAGTTGCTCCTCTATAGTGCCGGGAGAAATAACTGGCACAATATCTAGAGAATCTGACCATTATAAATATTTTGACAAGTTTAGACAATCTATATAAAGACAAATTGATAATTATTAGAGCTATTGAATAAAACCCCTAAATTGTGAAAAATAGGGCCCCTAAGGATTAGAGTGGGACTCAAAGTTTGATTTACACATTACAATCTAATAGTATTCAAGCTCCTAACTCACTAGATTTCTACTCAAAATCCCCAAACATTTACTTATGCCACCATTTTTCCTACTCACTAGTATTCAGAAAATCTTTAATATTTACTCATAAGTATAAGGTTTGAGATTAAAAACTTGCCTCAACACTTAGAACTAGTGGGCGCCCAAGATTTGATGACAAGGTAGAAGAAAATAAAGCTTTGATGGAAAGAAGAAGAACAGGAAGAAAAGAAAAGAACAAAAGAGGGGGAGTGGAAGAAAGATGTTGATAGAGATATTTTAGGAGAGGAAGCAATCTGGTTCTTTATGGAAAAAGGCACCTTTTTTTTGGGTTTTATTATCTATCATATGAAATTACAAAGATGCACTTACCCCTATTTTTTTTTCCTAATCTGCCTGTGATATTACACACCCCTTCCCATATTTGTTGATCTGGCCTTTACTTCTCCTCCATGGTCACCCATCTGACCTTCACTAGTCACTACTCCTCCTCCATGGTCATTGATTTGTGTGTTCATTTCTATTGGTGGATGGCAACTTGACCGTAGGAACAAACAGAAGTGCAATGGCAATGCGACCAGGCAACACAACAGTGTGACGGCAAGACGACTATCATAGCAGAGGGAGTGTGACGGTAACGCGAGCTTGGCAGTAGTGAAGATCTGAGTTTTCATTGCTATGCAGATTCTTTAGATCTAAGTTGTTTTTATTGTTGTAGGTATTTGGGTTTTGGATGCTTTATTTGATTACAAATTTCAATGTGTGGGGCAAATGATATACTGGATCTGTTCATGGAAGATGGAGAAGGGGAAGTGTAGATGTCGGGTCATGTGTTCAGATTGACAGGTTTTAAAGTGGCAAACCCAATACCCTAACCGAATGTAATCAGGGTTTTATTATTCTTTATCCAATCAAACCTGAATATCGAACCCAACCCGGATATTTACTATTGGATTTTGGGTTAAGGTGCGTTTGTTTTAGCTTTTTAAAAAAAAAGTGATTATGAAAATTAAATTTTGGGTGCATTTATTTCAACTTTTAAAAAAAGTGATTTTAAAGCTTAAATTTTATATGTAGTTGAAAAAGTTGAAAATTGATTTTTTTTTTTCAGAAGTTACTCTTTTCAGCTTCTACAAAAAAGCTAAAAATAGAGTTTTATGAGAATCTGATTATTTTAAAAAAAATTATCCAACTAGCAAAAACTGATTTTTTTTCGATTAAAAAATTGGTTTTTTGCTAAAGAAATCTCAAACAAACACACCCTTTATATATTGTTGAAGAAATAAAAAATTAATTTATTTTAAAAGCTACTCTTTTCAGTTTCTATAAAAAAAACTGAACAAAAATTTATTTTAGATTCTGATTACTTTTAAAAAATTATCAAAATATACGAAAAGTGATTTTTTTTCGGTGAAAAAGTGTTTTTTTGCCCAAATAATCCCAAGCAAACATACCCTTAATCGGGTTCATAGGTTGATTCTAACCCATGAATACCCCTACTACAACCAGTTCAACTAAAAAAGATGATACAAGTACAAAAAAGAAGGGGAGTGCCAACAAAGATAAACACAAAGATAAAGTTAAAAGGAGAAAGATTATTTAAAGACCATACATCTATATGATTTTACTGTATTCAAAATGGCCATAAAAGCCCATATATCTTTGGTTTACTTATATTAATACCCTATCATTTTTTTTAATGAATAACATTATTCTTCATTACATAATTATTAGACTTTACAGTATTGACATAACATATACTAATTTATATCTATATTAGATTAAATAATATCACATATCTCTCTTTTTTTAACCCAAAAAAATTATATTCACTTTGGTAACTTTTATGCAGAGGTCTAAATCTAATTTCTTAAGATTATTGAAATTGGAGAACTTTCAATGAAAAGTTAAATGCAAAAGTTTTGTTGAAATTCATAATTGAAGTCACTTTAGATTTCTTTAAACCTATATCGACTATTTCATTTGAGTATATCCAAAGCTCCTATTATAGATTTTTATTTCTTTTTTGTTTGCTCATAACATGTTTCAATGATTTTTTTTTAAGAACTCTCTTGAAAAGAGTTTCAATCTCTATCTAAGGGGAGAAAGGTGAGATACGGTGGTCGAGAACTAGTAAGAAGAATCAGGAATGAAACTCTCTAGTGAAAAGGGTAAGGGTAGTCTCTAAACAAAAAATGAACTTGCCTTCTGTTGTTCGTTGCGATATTTGTGATCGGGGTATCATTAATGTGGAACATATGTTAAAGAGTAGATAGTGAGATTTGAGTGAGAGATTGGTGGTCAAAACGAAGAAAGAGTGATTTTTCCAATGCACATGGTGGGCTCGAGCGAGGCAGGTCTCATAAGACTAAGTAGCTGAGCTTCCAATGAGAAAAAAGAGTGAACGGTGGCCGATCGATTATAGCTAAGGAAGGGGATAGGGAGAAACCTAGACAGATCGAAAATATTGATTATAAGTTATTCTAATATAAAATAAACTAATCTAAATACAAAATAATATTATTGACTTTATGCCTTATTAATTTTTTTTATAATGGTATATATTCATTAGAGAACAATATTTTATAATAGGTAGCATATTTAAGAAGTGGAGATAATCACTTCCTCATGTATTAAAATCTCTTTCAAATGAAAAAATGATAGTCTTGATCACTACCTCCAATTAAATGAATTCTTTGACTCTATAAAATTTATGTTGTTGTTGGGATTACATTAATTCAAATAAGAAAATTTAACATCTCATGTCAAAGATTTTGAAAGAGAAAATTATTTATTTGTTCAGCTAATCAAGAAGAATTCCATTTCAATTTTCATATTGATTAATTGAGTATCAAACTAGTCTAACCAATAATTTTGTTTATAATAATTAAGTATCAAAATATAGATAAATTATATATTAATTGTAAGTGAATTAGTACTTAAATTATTTTAATATTTTGCTAATTAACATATCAATTGAAATAAAAACTTATTTTACTAGTACTTAATTATGTTTATATTATCATTTAGCTAACAAATTTACACGAGCTGAAATGCAAAGCATTTAGATAGTCGAACTTTCATGTCATCTTCCTTTTTCATTTATAAGATAAATGAAAAGGGAAAATACACACGCACACAATACCAATTAATTTAGAAATTTAATTTTGATATATGGTCATATAAAAAAGTTTTACACAGATATTTAATTATATATTATTATATAAAAAAAGTTTCACCCAACTATTCACTATTTTAAAAATTTTACAAATAGAATAAAACGATTAAATGATCGTATATATTTTTATATTTTTACAATAATATTACATCAAAATTAAATTTTGGGTAAAGTCTCATTTACGTCTCTCACGTTTTACTGAGATTTCAACTTAATTCCAATTTTTTTTTATTTTTTTATATCTCTAACATTTTCAAAATATTTTAATCTTACCATTTCAACATTCAAATTATAAACAGAAAAAAACTTATATGAAGGTCATATTATAATATTAGTGATAATATGTTCATTACTTATCTAAAGGGAGAACCACCAATTTGACCCCTAAAAGATAAAAACGTTGACAATTTAACCCCCCAAAAGGTATTATATTTGTCCATAGTACCCGAAAAATTGCTTTCGTCAGACAAACTCATCTAAATGTCAACTGGCCTCCGTTATTGTTAACGGAAGTGCCGTTTGGCATGTTATTTGCTAAGTTGTCATTTCTAATCTTCACATGTGGCACTCTAATATTAAATTTCAAACTAAAATTACTGAATAAAATCTAAAAAACACTAATCAAACCTTACAGCTTAAATAAAATAAAAAAATCCAAATTAAAAACTCCAAATAAAATCAAAACAAAACTAACAAGAAGAAGTGAAGGGATTGCAAACAGAGCAAGTGAAAACTAGGTTTGATGGTCACAAGGGTGGCGGGGTTGGGTTGAAGGCAGCAATGGTGGTGCTGCTGGCGGTGACTGGCAGTGACTGGTGGTGATGCGTGAGTTTGGTTCTACTAGTGGCTCAGGTTGTGTGCAGTGGGCATGATAGTGACATTCTGGGCTGCAGTTGCTCGTGGGTAAGGAAGGATAATGGTTGTAATGGTGATGTGCAATGGGCAAAGGTGAAGCTATCGATAGTCTAAGTATGTGCAAAGGGGTTGGCCCTAGAGGTGCTGTCTTGATGACATGAATAGGAAGGAGATGTTATTGGAATGATTTTGAAGGGGTTTGGGTTTTTGTTTCATCTTTTGTATGTTCTTTATCTCGTTTGATTTGGATTGTGGGTGGGTATTTGGCTATGAGTGGCTAAGAATAGATGTGAGGTTGCTGTGTGGTGTGTCTTTGTGCAAGTTCATGGGTGGAGCACAGTTGTGTAATGGTTCAAGGGGTTGATGGGGATTTTGGAGGTGTTTAGTGTTGGGATTTTGCTTTGGTTTCAAAGGAAATGGTTTGTATTTTTGTTTTTGGTCTTGGTCTAGCTTTGGGGACTATGGGGGTTTATGGGGCTACATCATATTTTTGGTTATGGCTTGAGGAAGATGAAAATGTTAATAATTAAGTTTTGATTTAGGGCTTTTAATTTGAGGATTTATTTTGAAATTTAAGCATGGGTTCTTAATTTGCGTATAAGATTTAGTTAGGGGTTTTAATTTGAAGTTTAAGGTTTTATTTAGGAGTTTTAATTTGATGTTAAGATTTAATTTAGTGATTTTAATTTGGGATTAAGCTATGTGACATATTAACAATGCCAAATTAGTGGATAACGTGCCAAATGGAACTTCTATTAACAATAACAGAGGTTAGTTGACATTTAGATGAGTTTGTCTGACAGAAGTAATCTTTCGGTTACCACAGGCAAATATAGTATCTTTTACAGGTTAAATTGTCAGCATTTTTATCTTTCACGGGCCAATTGGTGGTTCTCCTTGTATTTGAATGGAATGATATTGTTTATCATCATTTCTCTTATATTTTCATAGGATATAAAACTTTTCCTTTTTAATTTAAATCATTTTAAAGCTTAATTAATTTTTTTCCTACTAAAATTTATATCTAAAACTTTTTTTTGGTGAATTAAGGACAAATCATCTTTATTGGTAGTATTTGTGTCATGACCCGCCCTGAGTCATGGCCGGCGCTTGGAGGTGACGGACCTCCAGCAAGCCTTAAACATCAAATTTCTCATAACAAACGAACAGAGTTCCCTCTATTTTTCCAGCTTCCCCGTAAAAGCCAGACCTATTCCAACAATCAACCAGCATATATATCCAATTTGACATGTATATATATATATTAGGCATTCACTCATTATAATAGCAACATATTTATGTCTATCTACTTACACATTTTTATATATACCTCCCTAACAACACAGTACTCAAGAAACATGTTCTACAAACTAAACGAATTCCTATACGCATATCCTATCCAAACAAAATCTCATGCAGCGGTTCCTGTCTGTGGATTGTGGAACAACTCTAAAGCATCACACATATATACATATTACAACCAAAGTCAACGAAAGGCCCTCACATGTAGAAGAGCTATCAAAGGTGTCTGCACTCTATAAAGCTGGAGAAACTGAATCAGGTACAGTACTAGGATCTGAAACAGGAAGGAAAGGGGGGTAAGTCCAACCGACTCAGTGAGGGGCAATGGATCTATAACATATGAGAGCAAGCTCTAAGAATCAAGCAAACTACATGTAAATAAGAATTAATATCACGAATTAAATATAAGTAAGGAATCATCATTTGGAAAAATATATCAGTAAAGAATCATCATTAAAATTTATGCATGTATAAAAAAAATTAACATTGTTCATAACTTGAAACTATACTCCTCAAATGTATATATAGAATTTATGTTATCTCATAACTTAAAAGAAATATATTTCTCAAATGTAAATTCCAAGGTGGGGAAGCTTCCAATTCAGAGATATTTCCATTTAAGGGATAACCCTTTCAAATCTGACTAAGTCAGCGGTGTGCGTAGGCCTCACACACACACACCGAACTAGCAACACCTCTTAGTGGGTTCGAACAAAGTCTTGTAAATTTAGCGTCGTGACCATTAGCTACCAACTAACTGAAAATCCTCCCACAATTTATATAGGAACTAAAGCAATAAATAGTAATAAAAGCACAAAGTAATAAATAATAACAAATATTAAATCAAATTTTTGAAGCACAAAGTATTCATCAAAGTTTGAAAGTCCAAAATATAATTTACTCAATAAATCAATTTAGTAGTCCAAACAAAATTTAGAGCTTGCCCTTTGTTCATAAATTTCATAGCCTTTTCCAAAATAAAAACTTTCAGAACATTCAACACTTGAACATTAGTAAAATTTCCTCAAAACTGAATCAAAGGTCCACAATTAGATAAATATATTAAACCATAAGACAATTTTATCACTAAACAAAACATTCATAGTTAACTAGACATATATAATTAAGCTATCAATATATATATTAAAATCAAACCAAAATTAATTGCATAAGAAGACCATATGCCATGTAAGCATTGTCACTCACAAAGTGTCGAGAAACGTCCAATCTACGTCACAAAGTGTTGAATTTGTGGGTTGATCTCCTGAGGAATCTGAAATTGACACATAAATGAGTACTCTCGATTTAATTACAAATATTATGATTTAACATTTAACCCCCATCCTCTTCTTCAACCTCGCAACCTAGAATTTAAATTCCTCTTTATTTACTACACTTGCTTTTGAGTTATTTCAAAATCAATTAGAATAATATGTAGTTTCCTTTGACATTATAGCTAATTAATTATTCATACAATAACAATTTCACACATGGCCCAAAAATTAAAACTATCAATTGATATCAATTTAATATTTTTGCTAGCTTGACTTGACTCTACCATTAACCTTTATCAACAGGACTCAAAATTTGAATCTAAGCTACCAAAATCTTATTATCTATATTAACAATCTAAACAATTAGAGTTTAGCAATTCACTTCGATTTACAAAAATAATAGTTACTGCAAGCACATCTTACTTTCTTCTTGAAAAAAAAAATATTAACGAGTTTAAAGTCAATTAGCTCACCCAAGATTATGGCTTGTTCTGGAAGGGCAAAATCAACTTCCAGCCGCCACGAAGGAAGCGAGGCAAGCCAGACGACGCAAAGAGAGAGAAGAGAGAGAGAGATCGCAAGGAAGAGAGATGCAGTTGGTGGTGTGTGGCGGAGAGAGGGAAGTGGGGATGGTGGCTCATGCGAGTAAAGGAAAGAGGAGATTGAGAGAGAAAGAGAGATGAATTTGAGAGGAAGCCGTGAAAGAATGTGACGAGGAAAAAGGAAAAATGGAAGAAAGGAAAGAAATGGCATTTCGGAAGGCTCCAGAACCCAGAACGTGAAATGAAGGAGGAGAGGAGTTTAGGGTGCACCATATCACTTATGGTGCACCATGATCCCTCAGAATTTTTTTTTTTAAAACAATCATTTAAAAAATTTTATCTATATAATTTTAAATTTTTTATATTGCAAATTTTAAAAGTAATTAAAGAAATTGTCACAAGCATAAGCTATAAAATTTTTTAAATATTTTGGTTATCAATATTTTATTCTAAATAAATATTTTATTTATTTATTTATTTATTTATTTACAGGGTATTACAATTTGAACATATTAATATTAAAATTTAATCTTAATATCAATTTTTTCATTTATAATTTGGATGTGATCTATTAAAAAGATAAGATTAAAATATTTTAAAAATAATAAGAACATAAATAAAATAAAAAAAAGTTTTAGAGTTAATTTAAAATTATTATAAAAAATGAAGGGAATAAATGAAACTTTACCATTAAATTTTTTAGTTATAAAGGGTCAAACACAAAATCAATACCTGTGGTGTTTCTTCTGACAATAAATTGACAATGCCTATATAATATATATAAATATCTCACGCGGCCCACGCAAATAATAGACCCCCCACGTGCTGATTCTATTAATTATTGTCGAATAGTATTTTTTCCGTTTCGAGGTATCTGTATTACATTAATTAAATTGACAAATATAGGAGGAAGTATATTTTAGTAACAACCAAGCAGTTCGATGGTGAATATTCGAAGTATATAAGCTCAAGCTGCAACAGCACCACAAGAAGGGGAACTACTATAGCCAAATCCAACCCCCCTTAAGAGCAGTTAACCTCACTCCGCCGCGTATACCTACTTCCTGTTTTCTCTCTAACTCACTGCCACTGTTCCCAGCGTCAGTGACTTCACAACCCTTTACCCAAGTTCCCAACAAGGTAAATTTCTTACCCTTTTTTCCCCTAGTGTCATTTTGCAGTTTTGTATCATGTTATTCAGCTTTTTAACTTTATGCTTTAGTGAGCTTTCATGTGAAAAATTGCATTGCTTGAGAGTTTTAGTTGATTTTTTAGAACATTCCCAGAAACATGCATTTGTTTTGGTTCGGTGGTTGTTTTGTTTGAGTCTGTGTCTGAAGCAGATTTTGCGGTGTGTTCTGATGGGTTTATTTTTTAATTGGTTAAGCTGCTGATAGTTTCTTGCGGTTACTTAGTGGAAACTAAGAATTTGTCGACTTTTCCGGGTAGTTTTGTAGTGACAGAAGCTACAATCTTTGAGGATAATGGCGGGTTGTTCTAAAAATTTTGGGGTGGCTCATGTTGTCAACATAAGGAAAGAAGCTGTTTTGATGAAGCTGGGAAATCAAGATTCAAGTTTGAGTAGGTTGAGTTTTAGGGGTGTGTTGAAGGAGGCTGCATTTCCAGTCTTCTGTGTAAACAAGTGTAGTAGATCTATTCAAAAGAAAGAAACGTTTTTAATAATGAGTATGTTGCAGCCGCCAGCTGAGTCACAATCTGCTGTAACTACAATAGAGTTTTCGGAAGGGGGAGGTGACAGTGTCTTGAAAAATGACAATAAAGTTTGGGGTAGTGAGTCAGACTCCATAACTATAAGAAATGATAATAATGGAGTTGTGTTTGATGGTAGTGGCGGTAATGGGAGTTTCGGAAGTGGTGGGCAGGCAGGGGATGGAAGTGGTGGTGGTGATGATGATGATGGTAGTGACAAAGAAGAAGAGGAGTTTGGGCCAATATTGAAATATGAGGAGGTAATGAGAGAGACACAGGCTCGTGGGGCTACGCTTCCTTCAGATATGTTGGAGGCTGCTAAGAATGTTGGAATCCGCAAGGTGCTTCTTCTTAGATATTTGGACCTGCAGGTAGAGTTTCTAAATGTCAATGCTTTTCTTTCCCATTTCTTTCAAAGTAGTTATTATGTTATTAGAAGTGCCAACTCTTGTGTCAGACAAGATGACAATTACCTTGGACTTGGACCTTAATGTTGTTCTCTATGACATTTGAACTGCAGGGATCTTTTTGGCCTCTGGGATTCGCCATGAAATCATGGGCTGCACTTCGCAATCGAATGCTGGCTGATCCATCATTTCTTTTCAAAATTGGCTCAGAGGTTGGTTGGGCTTGTCTCGTAGTGATCTTTATTTCTATTTTTAATATTATTTAATGGTGGAATTTCAATGTCTAGAGTTATCGAATTACTTAACCTGCTCTGGTTAATTGAGAATCTAGGACATAATTGACTGCTTCTTGGTTTGCTCTGCTTCTCTTGAACTCTAGAAATTAAGGTACCAAATACTTTACCTAGTTAACAAGGTATTTGTATGCCAAAAAAAATTGAGCTATGTCCCTTGTATCTTAGGGGTTGCAACAAGTAGCAGATAATAATTAAAGTAGCAGTCTGCTTTATGTGAAAATTATTCATGTATTATTGGTCCCTTAAGGATTTTCGGATACATGAAAAATGCTTATGTAATTTTACTCTCTTGTGATATGCAGATTGTCATTGATTCTTGTTGTGCTACTTTTGCCGAAGTTCAAAAGAGAGGCAAAGACTTTTGGTCCGAATTTGAGTTGTATGTTGCAGATCTTCTGGTTGGGTTGGTTGTCAATGTTGCTTTGGTAGGTATGTTGGCACCCTATGTGAGAATTGGGAAACCATCAATATCTAGTGGATTCCTTGGAAGAATGCAGAAAGCTTATGCATCTTTGCCTAGCAGGTTACTCATCATGCCATTAAATTGCCTTATTGCATGTCATTAGTTTTTATACATGTTTCTTATGTGTTGAGATATTAACAGTTGTCCATCTAAAGAAGACATGGCAATCATGTTTTCTGTGTCTGCTTTTGCGTCTTTATAGGTGAAGAAGATTTTATCTAAGAATTCATGCCATTAAAAGGCTTTATTTCATGTCAATATTTTCTTATATATATATTTTTTATGTGTAGAGATATTAACTGTTGTCCATCTAAAAAAGACATGGAAGTGATTCTTTTCGCGTATAACTGCTTTTGTTTCTTTACAGCTGGAAGAAGCTATTGTCTAACTTTATATTCTGCTCACTTTATGCAGTGTATTTGAAGCTGAAAGGCCAGGATGTAGGTTTTCTGTACAGCAAAGACTTGGAACATACTTCTACAAGGTGAGGACCGCAAGTTCATCTCATTGGTCCATTGAATTATGGGAAGTTTTCCATTTAGTTCATTTTTATGCACATTTCTAATTTCAGGGTATAATGTACGGAGCTGTTGGATTTGCATGTGGCATTATAGGCCAGGGCATTGCCAATTTGATCATGACTGCAAAGCGGTATGGTTTCTTATCTAGAGTTCATTTTACATAGACTGCATAATTGTAGCCACAAACGTAACTCTCCCTGTTCACATCCCGCCCCCTTCACTCCTACCCCTGGCCCCAAAAGAAAATTTTGAGGCCTTTGTAATCATATATATGATAATTGCCCTTGTGGATCTTCTAATACAATGATGATTATGTTAATAAATTTAACTGAGAATTAATTTTTTTGGTAATAAATGAGTGTGTAAATGTCTGTCCATTTATTGGAATCTATTATTTTGTTTCTAAGACTTAATGATATAAACAAGATTTTAGATTTGATCCACTGTCCATGTAAAACTGTGCAAGATATAAATCAGAAAGCGCCACATCATTGGAGAAACTAATGTTTTTCACTTGATACATATGCTGTTTACAGTGTATGAATCTTTGTTTTACAGAATGATTAATTTCTAACCTGCATTTACTGTATATCAGGAGCATAAAGAAATCAGAAGAGGACATACCTGTGCCACCTCTTGTGAAGAGTGCAGCTCTTTGGGGTATGGAATTGTTTATTGTTTAAAATTGTTTCATGTTTTCTATCTCTTCTCCTCTTTTACATCTAGAAAACAACAGACTACGTTTTCATTGAGTTATTATGACTATTGTCAATTTTAAGCATATTATCAATTTAATGCCAATGAATGGAATTATTAGATCAAATTTGATACCCTTGATTGTCAATTGTCAATACTCATATCATTAGACAATAAATTGTAACCATACCTGGACAACTAAAAGGTTTATTTTATGTTTTTGAATGTGTCTTACTATGAATGTTTGAAACATGATTTATTGAACACTAATTATACTCTTTGAACAGCTTATTTATTATAGTTATTTCGAAACGTTAATTTATCTCATTAAAACTGCTTGGTTGAATTTGAATGGTGGACATTACTTGGCGTATTATCTCTTTGCAGTTTTTGAGCAGCTTGGACACAAGGGAGAAAGGAAACTCTTGCTTGAACATTAATTTATGACTTTGTTGGTTTTCTATTCAAAGATATTGTTTGTTGTATTGTTTCCTGGCATCCTGAATTCAACTTCTTTGTTAGCTTTTTTTTTTTTTAAATCTTCAACCCATCCTACCAAAAAAAAAGTCTGAAAATCCCCAATATCATATTGTGTGTTTAAATTTAACCATAGAAGAAGCACATATGAATGTCACAATTTAACTATCTGTCGCCAAAAACAAAAGAAACTCTCTGTTTTTGCATTTTCTGAATTGCTGCTATTTTGAGCATTACTTGATCATTAACTAACTTGTATTCTATTCTAGTTTGTAATGTAACTTGATTCTTGTCCCCGTGAACACGCAGGTGTCTTCCTTGCTGTTTCTTCTAACACCAGATACCAGATCATCAATGGACTAGAATGTTTGGTAGAAGCATCACCACTGGCAAGGCAGGTTCCCCCAGTTGCTATGGCTTTCACAGTTGGTGTGCGTTTCGCCAACAACGTGTACGGTGGCATGCAGTTTGTTGACTGGGCTAGGTGGAGCGGGGTGCAATAACTGCTTTATCTTTGTTTTTTATTGTAGTCTTGCAGATGTGTTTTCTAGTTTCTTAGAGCTCAAGCATAACTGAACTGGAATCATCAATGAGAACCATATTGATGGAATTTCCGCCTCAGGTGCATTGGCCAATAATTGACCAAAGGTTGTATTGTGCTAGTACCTTGGCTAAGGTTGCATGGTTTGATATAGAAAGTGGTTTTCCTTGTGGGATTATAAATGTTGTTAGGCAATAATTCACGGGCATGAGCATCTAGTTTCTTTTATACTCTCTCACCTCTTTTCAGCATTGTGTCATGACTTAGGCTTAAAGATTCAGCCCTCTGCATTACTAATAAGAATAATTTTGGTCCAAACATGCATCTTACTTATGTGGACAACCAATAAATTATGACTAAAACTGGAAATGTCAAAACTCATGGAGTGGTCAAGATTGTTGTACACAGTTGAGCCCATGCCTTGGCCTCGGGAAATTGTTTTGGTACATTTCTGTTTTGACTCAATTTTGGCGAGTTAATGCTCCAATTTAGATGCTGCCTGGTAGCTTAGGACCTTAGGTGATTGGGCTGGTGAAGAATAGCTCCGGCGGAAAAACTAGGAAAATTTATTCTTTTGGTTTTTTTTTTCCCCGGCCAGCAAGTAGAATTAATTCAGATAAGGGTTTGTAATTGTATGCAATAAAGCAATCCATGCCTATATAGAAGTAAACCTCCAACTAAGTATCTGACAATTTCGGAGTCGGATAGTTTGGTCTCCAATAAAAATAAATTAGTTTATTAGTCTCCTGACAATGACATTTGTTAGACACATTTTAGTCTCTGACGTCAAAACTAACGGACCTAAGGACCAATATAACTAAAGTTTATATATAGCATATTAAAATACAAAAAAACATTTATTTGCATGGAATATCCTCATAATGTTGTTCTAAATGGATATTAGTTTAGCTATATATTTTATTTATTATTTATACAAAGATGCCTTAAGCGGAGAGATCTAACTTGTTACTACAAATACAAAGGAAATTGACTCTATTATAATCAACCATAAAATTAATTGAAAGAAACAAAGGCCCAAAAATAAAAAAAAAGAAGGAAGGAAAGAAAGAAAGCATCTAAATTATGAGAACTGAGAGTATATTGATGTCCCTTTTTATTAAGGATATATGCACAATCATTTATGGGTAAATATGCTGCAAGGCCACATTTTAATTAATCCCTCAACAATATCTCCTTAATTGTATGAGCCAACCTGATAAAGGGATGCCAAGATAGACATAGGAAGAATAATATATTTTATTTATCTAAAAGTGACATTAACCTTGATATTAATACAAGTTCCTCTATTAGATGTATGAATTATAAGATATAATCGCACAAGTTATCATATCAAGTGTATAAATTGTCACATGCGATGACATCATTCATCCCTAAAATATTGGTTAATCAAGTTTGTCATAGTAGTGAAATGACGCATTTTGTTGGCCATTGGTCTTAGAATGGTGACTTCAGCACAACATAAACTTGATTCTACTATATTAAATGTATGAATAATCACTTAAAGACATTCGATTTACTACTTATATCATTATTATCAATGTTGTCAATTATTGCTGCATAAATAATAAAATCAGACATATATATATATATACATATATATATATATATATATATATATATATATATATGATAATGGCTTTATATTATCGACCTAAAATAATGTCAATTTATTTCAAGTTAAACATATATGACTAAATAAATATAATATGTCTCAAACATAAGGTTTGACGCAATTAGGAAGAAATTAACAAAAAAAAAAGACCCAACTACTTTATAGATATAAAATTTAATTTATAAATAAATCATTAATTTGTCTTTTAAAGATTATCATGCTATTATCAGATTAGTCTATCAAAAATTTAAAGTAGATATCAAATTTATCTTTTTCCATTATAACTTTAATCATGTATAAAAATAATATGATGGTATTTTTATATCCTTCAAAGACTTATTTGGTAAAAAAAGTTCTTTATTAAAGAATTAATATGGTAATATTATGATCTTTGAAAGATAATTTATAATTTTTTCTTTTTAATTTATGTTGGTAATATTGATCACTTATTAATTTATATTATTTTATCAAACATGTTAAATAAATATCAAATTATGAGGAAAATTATGTAATATCTATTTTATCTAAATATAATATGTTATTGACAAAGAAGGAAATTAAAATTTTTTTATGTTCCATGCAAATAGCTGCTTTTTTGTATTTTAATATGATATATATAAAATTTAGTCATATTGATCCCTGATAATTATTAATTTAGACACATTGGTCCCTAAGTCCATTATTTTTTATGTCAAAGACTAATATGTGTCCGGCATATGTCATTGTTTGGAATCAATAGATTAATTTATTTTTATTAAGGACTAAATTATTCAACCTCAAAATTGTCAGAGACCTAATTGGGCGTTTACTCCCTAAATAGAGAGCAGGTTATCAGCAAAAGAACTTTTGTGGTGATTCAAGTCATTATAATTTTTTGCCTTTTCATTTAACGTTCAACCTTTCATATTTTTATATTATTATTAGAAAAATACATTTTAGTACGAAATCAATTTTCGTTTACAAACCCTTTAATTGATCATATGTCCACGAAAATTATCCACTCCTGCTTTTTCTCTCTTACTGTTATACTTTTACCCCTTTTTATTGGTTAATAAAATCATGCGTACAATTTTTCACGAATTGACGTCGTATCAAATAGCATCACTGATTTTAAAAAACATTGATGCTATTTAATATGAAGCCAATTATAAAAAATTGTATGAATAACTTTATTAGCCAATCAGAAGAGGGTAAAACTAAAAGAAGAAGAGAGAAATGCAAGAGTGGGCAATTTTTCATATGAACAATCAAATGGTTTGTAAGACTAGTACAAAAATTGATTTCAAATTGAAAAGCATTTTTTCTTTTTTTCTCTTTTTAATTTTGATTAAGAAAAGCATTTTTCTTTTACTATATATTTGTGGCGGATCTATTTTCATTGAGTTGGGGTCTATGCCTCTACTAAATTTTGAGATTTTTTTTTTATGTAACAGTAGTATGTATACATATTGCCTCCAATATTTTATTAAATTTGGCTTCATATTAAGATAAATTATGTGAATTTTTTTGTTATATTTATATATTATTTTTATTTTTATTATTTAAATTTTCTGGATTCGTAACTGTATTCGTTGAAGTGAAATGAAAGTTACCGATATAATGCTATGGTTCGGAAGTGAACTGCACGACATTTACTGAAAATTGATCGAGTACATATACACAACAAATCAAATAACTGTTCCTAGAAAGTACCTATTTGATACAACAGCTACACAAAGGATAAGGATTAGAAGGGAAACAAACTGATTTTGATAGGCTAAAACTATGAAACCAATTGACATAAGCTAAGACTATGCAACTAAACTGATCTTATCATCTAATATTGTACAACGGAATTGACCAATTCAATTTTCAAACTCGTGAGGCTGTATTAACCGAGTCATTTACTATTGTATGATATAACACTCCTCAAAAGAAATCATTTATAGTACCAAAACGAATTCGTATACATCAGTTCCCTTATTTTCTGTCAGAACTCCAACTTTTTTCTTTTAAAAAAAAAAACAATCTTTTTCAAAATATATTTATTTAATTGAACTACAACCATGTAATGCCACGTCCTATTCATGTTATTTTCCTACCAAAGCGATTTGTATAATATACCTATGCTCCCTTAAAAATGGTAATTACGTCATAACCAAATTCTTTTTTTTTTCCCCCTGTCGTGAACCAAGTTCTGTTAGGATAGCTGCATGAAGCATAACGGACAGAGTAACGGACCTAGACCTAAGTCTTTGGACATCTTAAACACTATCAATTTTACATTATGGGCTCGTCATTGGTAGAACCAATTTCAGGTTTTTCTTGACTTTTTCACGCTGGGAAAAAAAATCTTAAAAAAAAATGACAAGTCGTAAATCATACGTAAAATCAGAAAAATGAGAGGCTTAGGTTTCTTCTTTCCAACAAAATGCTAACAACATTTTCAGACATAACTGTGTGCATGAATGAAAACCACCCCAGTTACCTGTCATGTGTATAAATTCCCCATGCTCCTACAAATTGGAAGGTATTTGGCTGTCACATAGTAAGGCAAACAAGACTAAAAGCTTTTTGGCTCAAGAAGAGAGTGGGAAGGTATGGTGGAAGCAATGGTAAAAGAGAACCATTCTTCAGAAGGCCGGGATTCTATAGCATCACTACCACCACACCTTCCTCATTCTATTTCCATCAAAAACAAAAAGGAACAAGGAGGATGGAGAGCAGTCAAATACATTCTAGGTAAATTACTGCATTCGAATATACCATTATCTTATTCCTTTTGATATTTTGTTGTTAACAAGATTTTTAATGGAATTGATGAGTCTTATAATTTTGTGTTTTTTTTGTTTCGATGAAGCGAACGAGACGTTCGAGAAGTTGGCTGCCATGAGTTTGATAGCCAACTTGGTGGTGTACCTGAATACAAAATACAACATGGACACCACAGCTTCAGCAGAGGTGTTCAACATTTGGAATGGCTTCGCCAACTTTCTGCCATTGCTGGGTGCGTACTTAGCTGATGCTTTTGTGGGGAAGTACCATATGCTTATCATTGGCAGTGCATCATCATTTCTGGTAAAGGCCGACATAAATTAATCCTAATGGCTATTCATTTTTTCGCCATTTGAATTGGAACAGGGTGATTCCAAGTGTGGAAGTTTTCTGAAATTCCATTTTAGAAACTGGGAAACATCCATGATCTCAATTGCTTAATTCTGCTTCGAAGTTTAAGCCAATGTGCATGAAAAGAGGCATAAAGCATAAAGCATGACTAGTACTTGCATAAAATAGTAGCAGTTTCAATTTATTTTAAAGTTTAAGCCAATGTCCATTGCTTTTTTCATCAAATTAACAGGTCTATCTTAACTATACGATCCATTTAATATCTTCTTTGTCTTTCCTTGTTGGATATGCTAATTCGAATATTCCATTTCAGAAACTGGGAACCATCCAAGATTATAATTTCTTAATACTAATAGTGCTTTAAAGTTTAACCAATGCACATTAACTAGAGCATTGAACTAGCATGACTAGTGATAAAATAGTAGTTAGCAGTTTCAATTTCTTCTTTGAGCTCACTACTTTAGTTGTCTTTTTCTCTCATGAATAATGAACAAATGAAGACATGCATGCCCCTCAATTTTAACAGGCCATGGGGTTCATAACTCTAGGTGCTGGTGTACCATCTTTAAGACCACCAAGCTGCCCTCGTCATTCTGATCATTGCATACATGCCACCGGGGCGCAGCTCGCTGTCCTGTATATGGGTCTTGGATTGTTTGCAATAGGTTCTGGATGCTTAAGACCCTGCAACATTGCCTTTGGAGCTGATCAATTTGATGTCAGGACAGAGAAAGGGAGGTCTCAACTAGAGAGCTTCTGCAATTGGTGGTACTTTTTGTTCACAATAGCCCTCGTGGTGGCCCTTACTGTTGTTGTGTACATTCAGACTAAAATCAGCTGGTTTCTGGGTTTTCTCATTCCCACTGTGTGCTTTGCCATCTCTCTAACCATTTTCTTGTTGGGACACAAGACCTATGTCCGGTTGAAGCCGAAAGGGAGCATCATTTGTGACTTGGTAAAAGTGGTTGCTGCCGCCACTAGAAAATGCCATGTTGATATCAAGAATGAGTCTGAGCTCTCATTTTATGATCCACAACCTGCTTCAGATCAGTCAGAACCAGGGATGAAAAAGCTTGCATACACTAATAGGTTAAGGTGCCTTGATAAAGCTGCTGTGATTACAGACCCAAGTGAGAGGGACAACAATGGAAAACCCATTAATAGTTGGAGATTATGCAGTGTGCAACAAGTTGAAGAACTTAAAGCTATATTAAGTACCTTACCAGTTTGGGTAGCAGGGATTATATGCATCCTCTCTATGGGACAAACAGGCTCTTTTGGTACCCTTCAAGCATTACAAACAAACAAATCAATTGGACCCCATTTCAGTGTTCCACCAGCTTTCATGGGTCTAGTATCCATGATTGCCCTTTCCATATGGATTTTCCTTTATGAGAAAATCTATACTCCTTTGACTATGAAGACAACCAAAAAGGGCAAAAGGTTGTCAATAGAACATAGGATATTGATAGGAATCTTGTTATCCATTGTCACCATGGTGGTTTCTGGCCTAGTAGAGGTGCGCCGCCGCGACAATGCGCTGAAATGTGGCTCATTTGAATCCCCTATAAGCATTTGGTGGCTTGTGCCACAGTTTGCTTTATCTGGGTTGGTTGAAGCCTTTGCTGCAATTCCCTTGATGGAGTTACTAACTTCACATTGGCCAGAGAACATGAAGACATTGGGTGGGGCAGTGTTCTTTCTCAGCTTGTCCATTGCCAGTTATTTGAACAGCATTATTATTAGGATCATCAAGGTAGCGACAAAGGGGAATGGGAAAACATCTTGGTTGGGTGGCAATGATTTGAACAAGAACAGGCTTGACTACTACTACTACACCATTGCTGCTCTTGCAGTGTTGGATTTGTTGTATTATCTGTTCTTTGCTCGTCGTTATCTACACAAAGAGGTGCTCCAAAGATCGAGTACAAATAAGCCAGAAGATATAGAAAAAGGGAAATATTGTTTGAAGCCATGATAGATAGGGATAGGGATAGTGTAGGTATAGTATATGAATGTATTATATTTTCAGATGAAAAAGTAGTGTATATTTTTGTGAGAAAAATATTGTAATCGAGGTTGAAAAGTTATGTATAAATATCATTGCGGTATGAAATAAACAATAGCATTAATGGTTAACTTCATAAAACAAGTGAATAGAGATGATCTTCTCCTCATTCCCTGCTGGTTTCTGGGTTTTCTCATTCCCACCGTGCACAAAAAACATCAATGAATGAGATTTGTTTTTTGTGCTATATCATGTTGTGACTTATTTTTAGGGAAAAATATACATAAATTTTATTATTAAAAATATATTATTATTTATGAAAAATGTTTTTTTATCTCAGTTTTTACCGATCATTTTTTCTTACCATTACAGAAACACTAATAAGTTTATATATAAACAATGGTAGGTATACATGATGGAACTGTAAATATCTTTCTCTTATTTTTATTTTTGATGTCTCGTTTGTTGATCAAATAAGTGAAATAACGGATTGTGTTACTTACAAGAAAACCCATCAGCAAAAATTTATGTCCTCATTTTTCCTTAAAATAAAAAACTCATATACAAAATGATAGCCAAAGTCTAAAATGAATTGGGTTTCAAATGACAACTAGTTCTCATAAACAAGGCACAATGACAAGCAACAAATGTGGATGCTATCATTGCTATGACCTGTTAACAGTATGCTAAAACATCCCAGCCCATCGCCCAAGTCCCATGTGATAAGGCACATAACATCTTTTTATTTATTTATTTATTTTTGGTAGAAACATCCTATGTATGCTGTTAATACTAGGATTGGTTTAATTAATAACGATGTGTTTGATTATTTTACCGACTTCGTAGACTTAAACTTCTATGCAGCCTTCGTGCTCAGCAAAAACTTTCTTGGAAAAGCTTTGCCTGTACTTTTTATAGCAACCTTCTGGTTACCATGATGCTAAGTATTGATTTTTTTCAAACCACAATAAATATTTAAATTAAAAGTTTATTTCATTTATGTAATAATTAATAAATATCTTACAATTAACCAAATGTATTAATATCTATAAAATATTTGACACTTATAAACACAAAAACTTAGTGCGTTTGATAAACGGTTTTTTCATGACTTATTATTAAATATTATTAAGTATAATATTTAATTTAAAAGAAAAAATTGGCCTTTTAATTACAAATGAAAATTTATTTGACGAAGATTTTTTGTTACTTTTTACTTAGAGACTACTGTTGATTTCTTAAAAACGAGTGAAAATTATTTACATAATAATTATGTAATATTTTTTTCCACTAATTACATGAATAACAACGATTGATAATAAATGTTCGATTTATGGTAATTTAATTATTACCATTAATTACTAAATGAAATATACGATAATTATTCATATGATTAATAAGATATGAATAAATGTCAAATTGTTGAAACAATTGATAACTGTTGTTGATTACTTGAACATAAATTATAACTATTCATCCACGTCAAAAAAAAAAAAAAAATTGTAACTATTCACATATAGTTGTTAATGAATTATTATTAATCAATAAAAGATGAGTAATAATTATTAAAAATAATATTAAATGAAATTATATGAACCTTCTTAGTTTTACTAATTAAAAATAGATTTTTAAAAAATTGATTTTTTATTCTTTTATAGTAAATATCACCTTATTATTAATTTTTCCTTTTTTATTAATATATAGATGATGAATAACTTAGATAAATTTTAAAAAATATAACAACACAAAAGCTTATATCTCATCCTAACATTACTTAACTCATTACGTCGTCATCTAAACATATTATTAAATTATAAAAAATATTTTAACATTATATATTTAATTAAAATGAGCTTTCACTTTGTTAATTTCTTCTGTTTTTGGAAAGAGTATGGTACTATCAAAAGTTACGATAGAGTATTTGTTATATTATAAATGCAATAAATCGAACATGTTTAAATGTTGGTAATTCCTACATTACATTCTCAATCCCTATCATTCATAATACAACAAACACTTATAACTTTGGAGACCACAATTATAACTGTTTTTTATTATACAACAACTAAATATTGTTTCACTACATGAAATAAGATATATAAATCAAACAATGCTATAGTATTTTAATATAGTAATACTTTTCTCATTCTTTTTTATTTGTCACTGAAAAAATTCTTGATCCATAATATCTATTATTCATATCAATAAAGTATTTATTGTTAATTTTTAATTTCACCTTTCATATTATTCTAACATATAAATTAATTAAGAAATATAACGTGACATTAATAAAATGAAGGAAAAACTCTAAAAGTGTACAATCCAAACTTTTCTAAATATATACTTTAGTTCTTCAGTTATGTTTTGTCCATTAATTATTACTAGAAATAGTACATATTCAAGAATATGGTTGTGGTTGTTTTTATATTAGGAACTAAAGTATGCATGATCCAAAATATAAAAGATAAAGTGCACTTATTTTTTATTAATAATGGACAAAAATTTGATAAAAGAATTGAAGTGCATATTTAGAAAAGTTCAGGGATTATATTACATTTTTTTCCCCCTTAAAAAGTGGTAGCCTATAATTGAGGGAGTAAAGTGGAACTTTTCTCGAAATGAATTACTTAGATGTTGAAAATTGAGTAAGAATATTTTAGTAAAAATGTTTTATAATTAAGCCTTAATTTTGATTTTATTTTTTTCAAATTCCTTTGCATATGACTATAGTCAAAGTGACATATGTTCTTACTTGGAGAACTCGGAGGTTGGCCATGGCTTTGCAGATGATGAAATAGCTTTGGTGGGGATCTACAAAGACACGTCAACTTTCAAGTCAAAAGTGAAAAGCTTAAAGAATCAATTTTAAATTGATTATAATTGATTACTTAGCTCTAAGGTGACTTCTTGCTTATAGGTGAAAGTCCCCATATTTTTCTCAATAAATAATAGGGAGACATTCTCAACTTTCTCTTAGTATATCTTGGGATTGTCCTAAGACATTGGATCCTATTCAAAGTTCAGATTTTGTAAAGAATATTAACTAATTGATAATATCAAACATATTCAAATAAGTTCGATAGAGCCTAGATAAGCTCGACCAAGCTTGAATACATCACTTCTGTTACGAGCACGTGGTCAGACTTATGCTACTTGGATAAACTCAGACATGGTTCAAGCCACATTAAAACAAGTCGGCATGGCTTCAAGAAACTCGACCAGGCCATAGATAACCTCGATCAAGTCTTAGACAAGCTCAGCTAATAAGTTTGGCCAAGCTATTTTTTTTTCCATCACTTCTGTGATTAGCACTCATGAGCCCGACCTATTACTTATTGAATAAACTCGGATATGGTTCAGTGCAACAAATAAAGAGAATACAAGGAGCACTTTTATTTAAACTTATGAAGTATAGACATTATATATTAACGTAAAAGTATGTGAATATAGCAATATATACATGTATTGAAGTAAAATAAATGTAATGTATGTATACGTAAAAGTGGTACTGTATTTAGTATTGTTTTGTGATACTTAAAATAAGATTAATTTTAATATTTTATCAGTATAAAATATTTTATATTATCAATTAATTATATTTTATTTTTTATATAACTTTTAAATAGTTATACAAAGGGTCACGCCTCTCAAGCCCTTTTAATAATGTGGCGATATATTATTAGACAAATCTACAAAAAAAAAAAAAAAAAAAATCCTAACACTCACATTTACACATTGTATCAAAATTAGATGCTGTTCAAATAATGCTAATCTTGAAAAGAAAAGAAGAAAAGAAAAGAAAATATGGAATTAGTATTTGTATTAGATCAAAGTTAAATAAATCGACGTGCACTGACCGTACCACCATGCACATGCCCACCTTCCGCACTCGAACAGTCCTACACTCTCCTCCTACTCATCCATTCCCCTCTTGAATCCCTTCCTTCAAGAAGCCTCATTGCACCACGCCACCACCAACCATGACCATCGACACCCTCCGTCGATTCCTCCTCCCTTGTTTCTTCCCCACCACCACCACAACTACCACCACCACCACCTCAACCACCAAAACACCCCTCTCTTTCTCCTCCACCACCCCAACCAAGAAACGCATCAGCACCTCCTCCCTCCGCCACCACCGCCACCCCCCTCCTACCACCACAGCCACAGCAACAACCTCCCCTTCCTCCTCCACCACCTCCTCCTCCACAGCCACCGCCACCGCGGCGCCCCCTCGCCCCTCCAAATCCATGGTCATCGGCACCATCTTCAGCAACTGCGGAGACCACGTCTGGTTCTGCGTCCAGCACGACCGCCTCTCCTCAAAACCCTCCCTCCTCCTCGAGCTCCCCATCTCCACCAACGACCTCGTCCGCGAAATGCGCAACGGCCTACTCCGCATCGCCCTCGAGTGCGCCCCCACCAGCCCAGACCTTGCCACGTGTCCCCTCCGGTCAGTGCCGGTCTGGACCGTCTTCTGCAACGGCCGCAGGACCGGGTTCGCGGCCCGCCGCCGAGCCGGGGAGCGCGTCCGGTCCGTCCTCAAGACCATGCGCTGCGTCACCGTCGGGGCGGGCGTCATACCAGCTGGGTTCGGGTCGGGTCGAAATTCGGGTCCGAGCTCCGGATCCGAGGAGCTCATGTACATGCGGGCGAACTTCGAGCACGTGGTTGGGAGCGCGGACTCCGAGTCGTTCCACCTCATCAACCCGGACGAGGGGCCGGGTCAGGAACTCAGCGTGTTCCTGCTCCGATCCAGACTCGGCGTGGATCGTTGAGAACTCGGAGAGATAGTTCTTGGAAATTGGAATGACAAAAAGGATTTTCAATCTTTTTTTTTTTCCTCTTTTTCGGGGTGTAATTTATTTAATTTGGAGCATTTTACGGTACAGAAATTCAGAAAGAAATTTTATATTTTTCGGGGGAGTATTTTTTGTATTTTTATTTTTTAAATTTGGGGTATAGAAAGAAAATTATTTGTTTTCTTGTTTTTTGAGTGGGTTGGGATTTTCCATTTTCTTGGAAAGTTCTTTTCTTTTTTTAAGTTGGGCTTGTATTACACAGTGTCATTAGTGAGATCTGGGTGTTGTAGATTTTCCTTTTTGTTTTCTTTTTGGTAGGACGGTGAGTGTGCAAGATTAATTGTGTTGCTGCCCATGTGAGCTGTTGATGGGTTTTTCTAGGACTAATCTCAGTTGCCAATATTGTACTGCTTTTTCACATCTGCCTATAGTAGCAATTAATATGTGTATAAAAGGATTGAACAAGAGCACGGAATCTTTGCCATTTCAATTGAATACCTTATCACTTTTGATTCATTGAGATTTCTTTTCATAACTTGTGGAAATCTATGATCTTGGAGCTTTGCAAAAGATACTTTATTGCTTGCTAGGTGTTATCTCAGTGAAAATGTCATCTCCTTTTCTATATTTTTTTTTTTTTCCAGATTTTGGAATATTTGAAGCTGATGCTCATTGTAATTGCTCAGTATAATAAGTTTTAAATTACTTGTTGTCAATCATTCTGAGGACAAGGTGAATTTATTTTCCTTTTGGCCAATCGTGTGGTATAATTTTGTTTGCTGCAACTAGCCCCAAATTCTACTGATTGACTAGTTGTGTGTATAAAATAACGGAGAAATAACAGCTAGGCTTGAAAACTAGGTGCTTAATAAGACGTGGAAGAACCATTCTTTTATGTTGTGCCGGTGGTCTAAGCATGGTAGCATTAATGACCACAATTCGCTTTTTCATTCGAATCTTCTAAGCTTTTAACGATCCTTATTACGTATGATGGGCCATGTCCATGCGATTAGGGGACCACTCGCTTTCAAGAACGCCAATAGCTATTCCTGCAAGTTTTTTGGGAACTTTAGCCATCATTGATACAGCATCAGCACAACAAGGACGGTTGTTATAACTGAAAAATCTTTGCACTTTCCAGCAAGGTGGTAGCAAGTATAAGAAATTAAATACACATGTAATGCATGCCAGTATCCAAATATTGTTAGAAATAGGCCAGCTAAGGTTCATGGCAACTTCTGATTAAACACACAACACAAAATTATTAGTGGTAATTAATGCTTACCATTCATAAAAGATATTTTCGGTTACAACTGTTTAGATTGTAACATCTCCAAATGAGTACAAAATTTCATTTTCTATGGGTAAAGGAAAGAAAAGTAGGAAGACTTTTTGACACCAAAACAAAATAAAGAAAAGAATAAAATGAATGTGGGAAGATTTTATCATCTAAAAATCTCGACCACTGAAGTTTTTTCTTGCTTTCACTAGCAGTGTTTGTGATATCGGCATTGCTCAATATATCTGGCAGCCAGCAACCATAAAACTCTGTTGTGTTTGTGCTACTGCTAGAGTGAAGTGAATCCGCTGCTGCTCAGGAATCAGGATGTTGGAAGGAAAAGCCGTGGTGCGAGAAACAGACATGCCAGAGGGGATGCAGAGCCATGTTATGGATTTGGCTCACCAAGCTCTTGATGCACATGAAGTGTCTGATTGTCAGTCCATTGCTTATTTCATCAAACAGGTCTATCTTAACTATACCATTCATTTAATACTTTTTTATTTTTCCTCTCTTTGTTAGAATGCATAATCATGTTTGCCTTATGATTAACATGTACTTTTAGTGTTCTGATATGGAAGCATGAACAAATTTCAATTCAATGAAATATGCTTAGTTTGCATCTATATTTAAGGGTAAAAGTGAATTTAGTAGGAGTGTAAAAATGGATGTGAAAATTTCATGAATTAGTTTTACATTCAATTTTATCTATAAGTTCAATCCATGAAATTTTCTCCTCTCTTTTACCCCGTACAAAACTGACCCTACATGGTATGTGTGTTTGTGTTTTCCTGTTATGCTGAACAAAAGTGGTAGTGTGACACACAGAAAAAGTCGAATTTTATCCACTTCTATTAAGGAATGTAGGAAAAGCAGATCTGAAAAATGCACATCCGGAAGAATGTTAAATTAAGGTCAGGTGTCTGGCTTAATCATGAAGACTAAAAGGGACTTAAAAAAGTAACCTATAGCATATATCATGTCACCCCTCGAAGACTTCCTGCCACTTCTTTGCTGAGTGGGCAGAATTCTCATGATTTTGGTATAGATCCCATGTCGCGCATAGTAAAAAATTTAATTAATAGATGGAACAATATGCAAAGTTCTTCTATTATTTTACAAATATTACAAAAAAATCTCTCATAATATCTGCTACTATTATATTTACTAGACAAATAATTTCAATCTGTGAGACTGTTTGAAGGAAAAGAAAAAGAACTTGCACACGTAAATGAAAACAAGGAATCACCGATTCATCAACCATATGATACTTCATTTTGCCATTCCAAGTAACAGTAGAAGCTATAACAAAGTGACAACTATGATGGGTCCCAATTTATTCCTTGATATAATAACTCAACAATATCAATAACTAAGTCTTATTTCATTGGGTGGGGGTTATCATACGTACCATTGTGATTTACTATAAAACAAATTTTCAAAGGAACCAGAGATAAAGATATTTTTTTGATGGTTTCTTGTAGAATTTTCTTATTCATCCTTACCTCTTTGATTGGACTATCTTTCATATAATGCGCTTTTCTCATTGGAACATATCTTCTATTTGATCCTTTATTTATTGTAAGAGTGAATATTCAAATTAAACCTCTAAAAATATATGTGACATTAAGTTAGTCTTCTAATAAAGATTTTGGACATTAATTTGGTCTCTCAATATTTAGAATAGACATCAATTTAGTCCTCTAATGTATATTCGGACATTGATTTGGTCCTTAAATTAATAGTTATTCTATACTATGAAGGACCAAATTGATGTAACAATCTTTAAAGGACTAATTTGATACCCGATATATCTTTGGATGATCAATTTGAGCATTTACTATTCATTGAAATAATGACTTCCCAAGTGTTCAACTCCCAACATATTAGAAAACAACAAGCACTTTACTCTATCAAGACTGCTAGTCTGCTACACAGTTACATGCCTATAGTTTTAGTGTATATGCATAACTCATAACTGTATGACTGTGCATGTAAAGACTGAAATCCCTTTGCATTGCAGCATATTATTATTATTATTTTTAATCTTTCATGTAGGAAACTATCTCAGTTAATTAACTTGTTAGACAGAAACTTGATGAAGCATATGGACCTGCATGGAATTCCGTGGTTGGCAAGGACTTTGGATCCTGCATTACCCATTTATGTGGAAGTTTCATATTCTTCCGTGTGGAGATGATGGAATTTCTGATCTTCAAAGATGGGAAGGACTTCAGAGAAAGCCGGGAAGAAGCTATTGGAGTGCTGCAGAAAGCTAGAAATAGTGATTCGTAAATTCCAAAATTCTCAAAGTATGTTAAGATCGCTATTCCATTTGACCTGTGATAAACATGCTTAATCTTGCTAGAAACAGTAGTTACAAAAGGAGCAGACAAAAACAATGACAATGATACTTCCCCATTATTTCTGGTAATCTTTATAGAATAAATTATTTGTCTACTCTTTCTGTGTCTATAAATTTTGTAAGCAGTTTGCGTGTGCGTGTGTGTGTGTAGAGTATATGTGTTACCTGTGAAGTATGTAGTGATTGATAATCCTGGGCATAAACTGGAAATTCTCATTTCCTCTGCAGCAATGCCCCACAGTACATCAGCATAATCTTAAAGGAAAACCGTTAGCAGTACAATCCAATACAATAAACAATAGAGTATATAACTCTTTTTAAGTACATAAAGATGTTGTTATCTTTATCAAACCGATTTTATGTACTCCCCATTGGTCAAAAGGAAGTGGTAATCTGCATCCCAAGGACTAAACACAATAAACTAATTGTTTTTAAACCTCAGGATGCAGATTACCTAATCCTTAACCAATACTCACTCTTCCAAGAAGCTTTGAACCAATGGCAGCGGAAGAGACAATAAATTACAAAAGCAAATAATTTATTAGTATTGAGTTGAGGCCTGCCATGCCTTTGGTCTTAAGAATTTATAGTTGTTCTTAAAGTTAAGAAATATATTCTTCCAATGACATTTGGGTCCATAAAACAGGTCTCTAATATTTTAGAAAGGATCGTATATAAATTCATGTTCTTTTCTAGCCAATAATGTGGTAGGGTGGTCACTTTCCATAGACAAAGCAGTCGTGGATAGCATATAGTGTTTCTGTGTGATGCTTACCACTCTAATTTAAGAATCTTAAGCTTTGTGAAACAACTGTCTGATTTGTTAATATATAGCTCTCCCTCCCAAAATTATGAAATCAATAAGAAAGGCACCATGTTTTGTATTATACCCAGTTTGAGTCCCTGCTGTCTTTTGTTAGTGGCATATTAAATTCTTTTGGCCATTAGAGACAGCTTATAATTATCCCCGGTATAGTCTCTAGTACATCTTAAATTCATGTATGGATTAATGCATGTGCAATGCATGAACCAGTAGATATCAATAGAAAATTGTTGTTCATAAAATTTTAGAAATCTAGAGTTAAGGAAGATAACAATGACATTAATGCATGCTTGCTTTCAGGCATGATAAAATTCTGTTTTAATCTATGCTGCCACGAAGCAAATGCATACTTGCTTTGGTCCTGTTTTAGTCCAGGAGAAGGCTTAGCTTCAGGAACGAATCATGAGGACCATCCTTCTTTATTTCGTGCCTGCACTTTTGTTTCTGACATAGGAATAGATGCCACTGATATAATGCCACAAATGCTGCATCTGATTTCATGCCATCAACAATCGGATTTGCTAGCATCATGGATGAAATATTATACGATTTTTTCCATTTCTACATTAAAGTGTTATCTAGTGTAGTATGTATTATCTTTTTGTTTTTTTTTTTCTTTCTTTCTTTCATTCTTTTTTTGTTTTGGGTATAATCAGTATTCTAAATCTCTTGAACTTCAACTAATCTGACCGGCGAGCTAGATGAGCCCATTACAAGAGGTAAAACTCTTCTAACATTAGTTTTTTTATCCGTAAGACTCGAATTCAAGACTTTGCATGTGAAGAACAAGTGTCGAACTACTTAATCCAGCTAAGTATTCGTTAGTAAGTATTAGCCATCCAATCATTTTTAGGCTAAGTCATTACGGTTCTACCTGAGGGCCATAAGGAAGTTATTCTGGAAGTGTATTTGAAAAGAATAGGAACCCAGTTTATTTAGGGAAAGCTTAGAGTAAACGTTGGGCATAAAAAATTATCAGCGTTTTTTTGACGTGGTTGATTAGTGTTTTGAGTGGACGATCAGCCAAAGAACAATAAAAAATAAAAAGTAGATACAGATACCTTGGTTGTCAACAAATCAAAAACAAAAAATAAAAATTAAAAAGCAAAAAATAGATACCTTGGTTGTCATCAACTAGCTTAATAGTGTTTATCACTGACATATAATTCTAATGAAAGATTCTATAAAATATTATGGATTTAATTTGAATGTACTGTGAGTGTAAAATAATTTTACATAAACATCCAATTATAAATTGTCACACTAGCAAAACTCTTTAACATAATCACTTATTACTTAAATAATGATACAAATAAAAGGTTTTGATTGAATGACAGTGTAAAAAAATTTTATATTATCAGTGCACTTAAATTAAACTCAAACATTATATGCAAAGTGTGTCTTTTTTTTTAAAACTCATATAAGCTAGTCATCCAATGGCCATATATTACTGAGATATCTCATTTTGATATTTCTTTCTCGAGGATGGAAAATAGTGACTTATGGCTTTTGCTGCCTTAAATACAAATTGATAAGTGAAAAGTAGAAACAAGCACTTCAGTGAGCTAAGAACAGCGACATTTTTAATTTGATGAATTATATATATTGATCATAGGCTTCAAATTGTTCGGATATACATCATCACCAACTCAAGCATCTCTAGAGTTTTCCGCCAACCAAAGCAATGCTGTTAAATTATCTTGGTGACTATAATTCTAGGAGAATGAAGAAGAGAAGTGGCGGTATTTATATGGCCATTGCCTATAATCATTGAGGTAATATAAGGTGGTGAGCCAGTCGCTTCATCAATCCTCTACGTAGGCTAAAATTGCAACATATGTGACGTATCTTAATACACCTAATTGTAAAAGTGAGATCAAGTAAAATTAAAAAATGTGGCTAAATTAAGAGGCAGTTATAACCTATCTAAGTGATATGATCAAGTTATACTGTGTAATTTTAAGCACTTATTATACCATTGAATAATTTTTACTAGGGTAATTTTTTACAAAATCTAGCATTGGATCTGTTCATATTTTATAAATCATCTCTATAAAATTTCATATTAATTTAAAATTATTTGATATATTTTTTACATATATCAAAACTAATGTAATATACATATTTAAAATATACATAAACAACAGTTATTTGATCACACTTTTATTAATATTCAATTTTTATAAAATTTTGCACATATGATTTTCATGATAGGTAATTGTAATTCAATATTTGGATCAATAAAAATATATTTTGTAGTATTTGGAAACTACATAATGACTTTGAATTAATGGACACATACGATGGCTTCTATATGTTTAAATTTGATACTTTGGAGGATAGAAACAAGGTCATTGAAGGACCTTAGATGATCTTTGACCACTATCTAGTGGTTTGAAATGGGACTTCGAATTTTGTATCTCTAATTGGGTTCAATTTTTGGTATTAAGCATGGTTTATTATGATGGAAGTGTTCTTTTAATACTAGCAAAAGCAATAGGTGTTCCAATTAAAGTGTCAAAAGAGTATGAAAATGGCAACAAAGCTAGGCCCATATAGTGCACTTGGACAAGAATTTGGTCCAAGAACTCTATGTACCATCGCAAGATGCTCTAGTAATCAAGTTGTTTGGCAAATCGATTGGATTCTAGATGATGAGGGACCAATAAAAAAGCATTTGGAAACTTCAGAATGGCCTTAAATTAATGGACGTACATGATAGCTTCTATATGGTTAAATTTGATACTTTGGAGGATAGAAACAAGGTCATTGAATGAGGATGTTGGATAATCTTTGACCACTATCTATTGGTGCAAAATTGGACTCTAAATTTTGTATCTCCAAAAGCGAAAATTAGTCACACGTTTGTTTTGGTCCGGTCTCTGGGATTAAGAATGGTTTATTATGATGAAAGTGTTCTTTTAACATTAGGGGAAGCAATAGGTGTTCCAATTAAGGTGGATCTCAATACATTGAAATTTGCAAAAGGGAAATTTCCAAGAATATGTATTAAAATTGATCTAACACATCCAGTTATAGGCAAGGTCTAGCTTGAAGGTCATTGGTACAAGGCTCAATATGAAAGTCTTCATGTTATTTGTACTTTTTGTGGCTATTATGGCCATGAAACAAGGGAATGTAATGGCATGAAACAAATAAGTTCTATTAGTGAGGATGACTCTTTAAACACGAGGAACACGAATAATCACAAGGAACTTCAACTTCGGCAGTTAAAGATCCTAGGGAGAATGTTAATGGAAGAGCATATTAGATTCGAGAGGATAGTTCCAAGAAGGAGGAAGATAATGTTTATGGAGGATGGATGATAGTCAAAAAGAATAAAAAAACTTCAAAGACAAAGGAAAGGGTAGGGAAAAAAAGGAATAATCCAACAAGATCCCACACATGCCACAATTGCCGAGATTATGGCTAAGGAGGGGAAGAAGCAAGTTGTTCAATCAAAAACTAACTATTATCATAATGAGGAGTAGACTGGTACTAGACCTAGTTTAGAAACTATGCTTATCCGATGGACAAAGAAAAAAAGGCCTAAAAAGGAAATAGTGGGTATTAAAACCCTAATGGCAAATGTAAAGAAAGGCTTTATGCTGTAGAATGAGAGACAACATATCAAAAACCATGCTTTTCAGATTTCAGAGCAAAATATTACTAATATGATCACTGATGCTTCTAAAGAGATGCTTATGGACTCGAAATTGGAAGTTCAAAATATTTGGGAGGTGAAGAGAACATTCCTTAGCCTATAATTCCATATTAGAAAGTTGATCCCCCAGGTCAGATAAAATGAAATTTCGACAAGAATATAGGATGACAGAATTTCAATCAAGTGGGAAATCAATTACAAATGTTTGTTGAACCCCAAATGGATAGAGGCAATAGTGAAACTATCCACAACATGCAAACCTTAGTGTAACCATAGGTGCTTGTTTGGTTATTGATCTTTGTTTAATTCATTATGATAGAGTTTCAAGAGCTGAAAATCTTACCTTGGTATATCAGAGGTGTTGTCAAAAGGCAAGCTAAAAGCTTTATTAGACAACTAGCTAAGAACCATAAACCAAGTATTTTTGCATTATGGAGATGCATGTTTTATTTTCTACAATTGAAAGTTTTTGGAGAAATTTAGGCCACTATCCTATTGCTATCCAAGAAGCTCAAGGGCATTCAGGGGGCTTATGGGTGATGGCCAAAAAAGACAATAATATATACCAGGTGCTAGACAACTAGAGGCAAGCCATTACTTTTACTCTTAGTCTTAATAGGAAGGAGTTAGGGCTATCAAACAGGCTAGGTCGAGACATTTAAGCTTACGGAATAATGGTGCTCTAGCATCCCGTTTAACCTTTTCTTTTTTTGTTTTTTAGGTTTCAAAAAATTATTTTTCATTAAAAAATTGATTTTGATTTAAAAAATGACAAAAATTCTGATTTTTTGTTAAAAAAAATGAGGATATCCTAAATTTGATTAATAAATAATTTTTTATGTTCTAAATTTATGCCTCTTTCCCTAAAGTAAAAAATAAAAAGCAAGGGTAAATGGGCTGGCTCGTTTAACCTATAGGTTAAATAAGTCATTATTAAAGCCTAGCCCACCTTTTCTTGGCGGTAAATAGGTTGGCTTGATTAATTTGATCCATTTTGATGGCTTTAAAAGGAATAGGTTTGCACTGTTATGTATGGGAATGTGAAATAAGATTACCACTTCTTAGGTTCTTCTGGTTGATTTTAATGAAATTATCTTTTTGTCAGAGGTTAGTGGGGGCAACTACAATACTACAAGAGCTACTGCTTTTTCTTTAGTTCTGAATCATTGTAATTTATTAGATTTTGGATCGGTTGGAGGCAAATTCACTTGTTTTCACAATTGCAGTGGGAATAGGCATATATGCAAGCATCTTGATAGGAAAATTGGATAGAAGAGATTGCAATTCTCAGAAGCCTTTATAAAGCACTTGACTAGATACACTTAGATCATAACCCTATAATGCTTCATTGTGGTCGCAGAAATACGAATTGTCTAAATAGACCATTCCATTTTCTTACGGCTTGGATTTCCTATCCAGAGTACCATCAAGTGGTTAAAATTACATGAATAGGTGCACGCCCTTATGTGATAGCAAAGTTAAATCAAGTTAGAGAAGAGATTTAATAAAAATATCTTTGGTAATATTTATCGTCATGAAAGGCATTTAGAGGCAAGACTTAAAGGATTGCAAAAGTAGATGGAATTGTATCCTTCCTCAGATCTTTTGCGGTTAGACAAACAATTGTAGACTAAGTATTTCTTTGTGTTGCATCAAGAAGAATCTTTATGGTACCAAAAGTTTTAGTACAGTGGGTGAAGTTTGGTGATGGAAACACCAAATTTTTTCATGCTCATACTATAATTAAAAGGAATAAGAACAAGACAGCAGGCCTATTCATAGATCAAGATATATTGAAAAGGGAAGTCGGTGAATTCTTTAGGAATATCTTTTGTCCTAGGAGTAGCAATGTGAGCAATCAAATTCAGCGTCAGTCCTTCCCTAATTTGAGTAAAGAAGCAAAGAATTGCTTCGTGAAAGGTGTGACAAAGCAAGAAGTCTATTAGTATGGATCTGTAAAAGGCTCCCAACCTAGATGCTTTTGAAGTTATATTCTTTAGGGAAAATTTGGAAATAATTAGGGATGATATATGGGGTGTTGTCAATTGAGCCTTCCAAACGAGGGAAATTGATACCCACCTTGCTAAAACACTTGTAGTCCTTATTCCTAAAGTTTCTTCTCCTACCTGCATTGAAGATCTTAGACATATCAATTTATGTAACGTCATTTTTAAGTTGATAACTAATGTTATGGTCCTGCAGTTATGACATTTTCTTGATAAAATTATTGGTTTGTGGTAGAGTAGCTTTATTCTAGGGAGGGGAACCTGGGATAATGCAATCATAGCCTAAGAAGTGATGCATTATCTCTACCACTCCAAAAGGAAAGTTAGGTCCTTGCTCTTTAAGATTGACCTAGAAAAAGCTTATGACAATACTAGCTAGGAATTCCTAAAGGAAGCCCTCATGGAATTTGACTTCCCAACAATCACTATCAATTTGATTCTAAATTGTATTAGCTCTAATTTTTTGACCCTGCTTTGGAATAGGAGTCAATTTGATACTATTAGCCCATTAAAGAGTTGAGGCAAGGAAACCCATTCTCTCCATATCTGTTTGTGTTGTGTATGGAAAGGCTTGAACATTTGATTTTGGAAAAGGTTAAGGTTGGAAATTGGAAACTACTTTGATTATCTACGGGTGGTCCTATATTATCTCATATGTTTTTTGCTAATGATTGCCTCCACTTCATCAAAGCAAATCTACATAGACTTGATTATTATCGCAGACCCTCCATGAGTTTGCTTTAGCCACTGGCATATAAATTAATTTGGAGAAATCTAAAGTGATAGGATCTAAGGATATCCTTAGAAGGAAAAAAGGGAAAATTTGAAGCTATCTCATCCATCTATTTCACAACTAATATGGGAAAGTATTTGGGATTTCCTCTATTGACTAAGAGAGCATCTATGTAGGACTTTGCCTTCATGATTGAGAAAATTCAGGCTAGGCTTATAGGGTGAAAAAGGTGCTTGTTGAACAAATCGAGGTGCATAACATTAGCCAGGTTTGTCTTATCAACTACTCCTACATATACCATGCAGACGATGTGGTTCTCTAGTAGTACTTTTGAAATTATCGATGCTAGTAATAGAAAGTTTATTTGGCGAGAGAATCCAAACAAAGCCAAAGAGTGGAGCTTTCTAAGACATGATTACTTGGATCAGAAACTATAAAGGTTTGGGTATATGGTAAGTTTGAAGGTGCAACACTGCCTTGTTAGGAAAAATGGTTTGGGACCTAATTAACAATTCTGAGAAAATTTGGGTGCAACTCCTAAGTAATAAGTATCTAAAGGTTAGATCAATCCTTGATGTTAAAAGGAAGAATGGCTATTCTTATGTATGGCATTTAATCACAAAAGCTGTTGAGGCTTTAGGTTATGGCTATAAATTTAGAATTAGCAAAGGCCTAGTATGCTTTTGGTAATGATCATTGGTTAGACATGGGTCCTTTATGTTATTGAGTGCCTTATGCGAACATCTACGACATTAATATAAAAATTCAAGATGTTTTTACAATAATAAATGGCAGTTTGATAGCTTATACACTAACTTGTCTGAAGAAATCCGTTTACAAATCATTCCTACTTTGGCAGTTGAATAGGTAGATGTTAATGATATGCTGGTTTGGGCTAGTAAGTCCAATGGCACATACTCAGCTAGCATAGGATACAACTGTAACAAAATCACCATGCTTGGCAGTTTAGTTCACATCAGACTTGGGGTTGGATTTGGAAATTGCATGTTCCTGAAAAAAATCAAGCTTTTTTTTTGTGGTTGATTTTTCAATGTGCACTTCCAAAAAATAATCTTAGAGCTCAAAGGCACATTTTATCAAATAGTACTTGTGCAATGTGTGGTCATTCCTTTGAGGATTCTATTTATTGCCTCATGGACTGTCCAAGTGCAAAAACAATTTAGAACTTACTGGGCTTTTCTCATGTGCAAGACTTCTCTGTGTTTGGGATAAGAGATTGGATCACCAAGTTTGCTAAGGGAGATCGAGCCATTGCCTTCTTGGCTAAAACCTAGAGGATTTGGTGGTTCCGAAACAACCAAGTGATAGGCAATAATAATTGAAAGCTTGCGGATATTCTAAATCCCATCAACTACATGATCAATGATGTCATTAGGGTGTTTAGGGCTTGCCATGTTTCTTCTTCCAAAAATAAAGTCATCACCTGAAAAAAGCCACCTAGTGAGAAGCTCAAGCTCAATTTTGACGTAAGCACCTTGGGCAACCCAGGGAAGGTTGGCTTTAGAGTGCTTTTCTATGATGGGTTAGAGGATTTTCTAGATTCCTAGGCAACACCACCAATGTTCTTGTTGAATTAATAGCCTTAAAGGTTAGCCTAGAAATGGCATGGGACATGGGAATAAGGAGTATCATTTGTGAATTAGATTCCTAATGTGCCATCGATCTAGTGAGGAAGCCCCTAGATAATTTCCATTTGTATGCCTGTGTAATTTGGAGAATTAAGCAACTCTTAGGGGGAAATTAGGAAGTGTTAATTACACTTATAAAAAAAGGAATATGAGTGTAGATTGGCTTGTCAAATTTGGGGCTTAGACTCTCTTGTGTAGTGGAATGTCCCCCTTAGGTATCAATAACTCTTTGTTTACTGATGATGGGGTTAAGGTTCAATAAGAGCTAGCTGCTTTTACTTTTTTTTTTTTGTAGTCAAGCATACTAAAAAATAAGGAAAAAATAGTAGAGGTTGCAGGAAAAGTGAGGAGAGATTGTTGATTTGATAGAGAGAGAAAGATGCTGATAAAATATGGCAATTTATAAGAATAAAGATGTGATTTGAATATAGCAGAGGAGGGGTGATTAAAGGAAGAGAGAAAAATTTTTAGGAGGAAAAAATAAGTAAATTTGCCAAGAAACTCTATAGAATTAAAGTTACAGACAAACTTTACAACATCAAGTGTTGCAAGGATAAGATGAATCATATGTTGAATAAAATCAACCACATATTAACTTATGTGATTGAATAATCACATATAAGTATGTATAAAAAATAATTTTTTTTATAAACAAAAGGTTTATGTTGATAGGTCAGAAGGCTCACCCAATCTAGGGTCAATGGATACTTCCAGGCTCATCGAGTACTTATAGAGGTACTTATATATCATTGATTAATAGGAGAACTTAAAAATTGAACTAAAATCATATTGATGCATGAGTTAAGGACCGGCCAGATAAGTCAATCTCCATTGGCACCAAAAGAATAATGACATAAGTATTTATGTTTACTTATGTAATTTCTAATTTTAGGCTATGAATTACATATATTAAATATTGGGTTGAATAGTCAATTCATAGTGTAAACTAAATGATATTACGATGTGCCAATATGCAATAAAATAGATCTAATTGAACTAAATCTACAAATTTGTATAGCACAATAGTAATGAACATATGCAAAGTGAGTAGAAAAAAAAACACCAAATTTTAATAAAGAGCTCAAATATTGAGAGAAATTTAAATTAAAAGACTAGCTCTAAAAAATATTTTACTGTATTCAAGATAATTATATCATCTTTAGACTCTTGTTCACACAAGAGGTATACATATATTATTTTTTAGTGAGAACCGATCTATTTAAATAATACAAGTTTTTATAATTATAGTACCAAAAGTAATAAACATGACATTAATTTTTTTCTTCATCGTATTTTTCATATCTACACTCAGATGTATTCACACTCATTAATTTTCCCCTCACTCCCATAAAGTATAACCTTCTGCTTTACTTGGTTGTTTTTATGCTTTCTAATAAACCAAACACCTCTATTTATAAAGGCTCATATAATGTGCTCAAATAATTTTAACTTCACTAAATTGTAAATTCAATGCATAGAAATTTTTTTACCACCAATTTAAGCTATAATGCCTTATCATTGTATCACATTGTTTCAATTTCCTTCAATGCTTTGGGTACTTTTTATCTCTTCTAATTTCAGTAGCTAGAATCCACATCAAATGAGATTTATAGCTTTTGTATTGGTAGATTTCAATTGTCTATATATATTGTTTTCAACAACAAAAAAAAAAACTCTCTAAATTATATAAAGTTTAATCCAACAAACAACCATTCTTATGTGCTATGCATGATGACAACATGTAGGTGAAGATATTAGTTTTGGGTCATTGTACAAAGGGTTTCATTTGCGACACCAACCACTTATCACTTTAAGTTTCCAATTGCTTCTTATAATATAGTATGATGTTTTTTGAACATCCTATTTCAACAACATATTGTTTTGCTTAAATTTAGCTAGCCAATTGATTAGTTGAATGTAGGCATGCCAAGAAAATAGTTCCAAGCAGGTTAGTCAATAGTCTCGACTAATGCAAAACACTATCGATTCTACATATCATGGCATTTTCCTGAGAAAGGGGCTCTATCCCTCACCTGCAAGTCCCTAAACTATTCTAGAGAAAGTTTGAAAGCTTGCTTGACTATGAACTAGGCTAAAGCTACTGGAAATGACTTAGAAAGACAATAAATGGCATGATAGTAAAGTAAAATAAAGGCCAAAATAAATGGAGAATGTGAAGGGTAAAGGAAATAGGAAACGTATAATTTGGTTTGTGTATTGATGATTGTGTTACAAGTTTGCACAAGACTATTTACAATGTACAAAGTAGTTACTAGGCATAACACCACTAACCATGTTTTCCCATTTGCATTTCCTTTTCTGCTAATGGCCAATAGTACTTTGTTTAAATAACTATTACCCAGTCGGTTCCTATGTTCCATCATGGTTTCTTTTCTTTCAGAACAACCTTGTCTTACTTCAACATACTTTATGTCATGGCTTTTAGCTGCTTCTTAGTTTCGTTGAGCCAATATCTCCACTTTAAACTCATGTCCTATATTTTGGAAAGTGGTTACCACCCCATCAGTTGAGCTTTTGCTTGTAATGGCTAGCTAATTGATTTGGCCTTTTCCTTGTGTTAAACATAATCTAGCCCAAGCCCAATAATAATCATATGGCCCATTCCATCTTTGATTGAACCTTTTTCTTGGCTATATATTGATTGTCTATAGTCACCTCAACTAAGGCACTCGCTTAGCAATCATGCTTACTTGACTCTTTAAACTTTTTTGAGTGCAAAACACATTGCCTCTGCATCTTTTAGCTAACAATCGATTCTAGAAGTTGAAATGATGCAACATCTCATCAACCATCAAAAATTAAAATGCCTTTGTTATTTTCAAAATTTATTATGATAACATTTATCAAATCGCATTTGGTTCCCAACTGCCTCTTAACTCTGACCATCTTTCAACCATAATCGTTTAGCTCACCTTTTCAAATTTGTTTCTTTTATTGAAATTCCAATTCATCCACTCATTTCCCACCTTTAATTCTCCCATCATCCAAAAAACCTTAGTTCTTTCACTCTTTGCCCTTAGCAAACCCTTAGTTTCTTTGGTTGATCCTTACCAATGTCTTCCAACAATGATTCTCAAAATGAAAGTCACTAAATGAGGATTGACGAGGAAAAAAATCCCATGCTAAAAACTCTTCCTTTTTTATTTCTTCTGGTTCATAAAATGCCAAAACTTCTAACATTGCTAGCTTTATCCCTATCCGAGGAGAATTGAGCCTTCATTCTTGGCCCAATCTCAACTAACCCTATCCAGGGCAACCTACCATACCGCTACCCACAATTTTTTACAAAGACTTGGAGAAATATTTCAAGACCCCCCTTGTTAGTCCTTTTTCAGGTGATAATTCACCATTTGCTAAGCATCTCAATTTCATTTGAGGCGCGTTGCAAGAGAACTTTCCTATTTACCTGGCTACCTAGAGTGCTTTAAACAAATCACCAAATAGAGTGGCCGATTTGGTGGAACTTGAGATTGTTCCTAAAGTTAAGTTGGCTTGCAACAAGTTGGCTCTCAAGTTAGTTAACACTGCCCATGACCATCAAACCTGGTAAGGCCCAAATGGAGAACAATGAAAAGGATCTCAACCGGTTGACTAAGCTGAAAGCTCAAAAACAAACTTTTATGGCCTATTATGCAGCTGTTGAAAGAGAGAAGAAAGAGAATTTAAACAAGCAGACAAGGGTAGTTGATAGAATTGCCTTCATTTGAGAAGAGATGGCCAAGCTTTAAGCTGAGCTAGATGAGCTTATGCCGAAATAAGGCCTCATCTTAGCACAAGTCAAGTTATGCTCTAGGGTAAAGGTGAAGTTATATGTACAGGCCACTGCTTTGGATAGTGAAAACAATCTACTAACTTAGCAATGAAGAATGCTGAAGTGAGACTGTAGTGCTGGAAAGGTTGGTTTGGTTGAGACTAAAGCATCTTAAGTTACGCTTAAAGATGTATTAGCTGAGGGCCTAAGGCCAAGTGCACCCTACTAAATCCTGAGGATACAGAAGCTGGTCAAGACCAAGAGCTACCCTATGTCGATACTAAACCAGTATTATAATTGATAGTTTCTCAACTATTGAACACACACATGCAATCAAGGATTACTTCTTGTACCTCGGATCTTGCGACAATTGATTCTGCTATCGATACTGCTAATGAAATCCCTAACAAAGATACCACCCCTACTGATGACACTCTTGTGAAGTGATGATATTTCTTATTTTATTTTTGGAGACTTGTACTATTAGCTAATTGCCATTTTAGACTTTTTCTCAAATGGTAGGATAATATGACTTTAGGTATTTTGCATTTATACTTCTCTGCAATTCCTTACCTTGCATGTTAACTGGCCAATAAGCATCTCCTAGAATAACTTGGCTAATTGCCAAAAAAACAAAAAAAATCAAAGTTAAAAAATTTGAACCTTTTTTCTTTTTAATTTATATTATGGTTGAATGTTTTTTCATTAATAGAAAAAAATGAGACTAATAGAAACACATCAAGAAGGAAAGAAAGCAAATCGAATAGAGTTAATTCCCCCCTGTTTAGGAGATTATTAAGGGAATGAAATGAAAGTTAATTTATTAAGCTTGTTTGCTTAGTAAGCAATCTTCGTGAGATAAAAATAAGCAGATACCTTTTTTCACTTGTACATGTGCATCTTGCAGTAGAGAACCAATAGGTCGTTAGGAGAAAATTTGTAGTTGTTAGAGTCTGTTTGGATTCTATTTTTATTTTCTTATTTTTCAGCATTTTGTGAAGGAAATAGTAAAATATAAAATGAAAACAAGAAACAAGATTTTTTTTTTATTATTTTTTTTCACAAAACCCTGAAAATAAGAAAATAAAAAAAATGAAAACAAAAGCCAAACAGATTGATTTGTTTTCTGTTTTTATTTTCAATTGAGATGTTTTCTATATTAATTATATCTCATTTTCATTTTATTTCCTAATTTAAGAATTTTGTAAACGAGATAGTGAATACAAAATTTTGTTATTTTTACCATGTTTTATAAAATTCTGAATGCTTAATTTTTATAACTAATATTAAAAATATATTAATTGCAAACAAAACAAACCAACCATTCTCTTAGAATCCCAAAATTTTAACTCAAAACACCTTTCTGTGTTCTCATAAATTTATGACTCAAGGTTATTAATATTCTGAGATATGTGATACGAACATATAGACAAAAGCTAATGCGATTTAATGTCTAATCAAATCAAATCCATCTGATACTCGTTGTCTTTTAACCAACCATACGGCTGGTTCTCACTATTTTCCAAAGATAAAAATGTTTATAAGTAGTGTGATACTTATTTTCTTTTTAACTATCAAATTTAACGAAGAGAGCTCTCCCCTATAGTGAGCTTATCGGTTAACTCAACTCAAACTAGTTGAAGTGCATTGAACTACAGATATTGATGCATACCCCTAAAAAAAAAAGATAATGATACTTTTCTTGACTGCTTTTTGACGAATTATTCTTTATTGAATACTAATCCTTTATAAAAACGTAGCTGTCAAGTGTTTCAGTGTACATGAAGCTTCCTACTGCAATGTATGTAAGAATCTTAAGCATTAGGATTCTCGTTTTTGGGCTTTTACCCGTCATCTACGAAAAAAAAAAATCTTAAGAATTAGGATGTAACTCTTTGTCTCGAACTAACTTGCTTTCTCACTCTCGAGAAGATGATAATGAATTGAAAAGACAGGAAGCTCCATTTGTATTTGTATTCTGTTTGAGGGTCCCCACCGGACAGTAGCACAATCTACTCGTTTTCAAGAAAGCTCCATGTTGTCTCTAGTTCAATTGCATGTAAATCTAAAAGGCATGCATAGATTGATTTAAGCAATCTTGGAATCAGTATTGCTAATGAATGTTGAGAACGTGTAGAACTTGGGTGAATCACATTGTCATTTGATAATAATCTTCTATCATAATCAACAATGTTTAATTATACATCTTCCAAAAGCTTCTGTAATGAAATTCATTATTTAAAGAACAAATGTTATGAAATACAAGTAAACTTATATAGTGGTGCTTAATTATCTAAGTCCGTACCAATTGAGTTGATATAAATTATCAAACAATAGCTTATGGCTATAATGTTGTTCTCAAAGGCTAGCTTCATTTTCAGGATGACATAAGCATGAACCATAATAACATATATTTACGAAGGGAAGGCAAATTGCTTAGGGTGAACGCCACAAACCTGAGAATTTAAATGAATCATATGGACCATCATCCTTTTTTCCGTGGGTGAACTTTCGGTTTCTTACATAGGGAAGATGCCAACATAATGATATAGACAATAGTGACACATAAGGACTATATCAACCTGCATACGCTACCAATGATAAACTTGTTCAGTTTCCCGGCAAGTGTCAACACTTTAACTATTGCTACGTGTACGCATGTTATCTTCTATGCAATATTATACTATTCACCAGTCCATCATTTGTAGATCGTGTGCTGTAATTGAGGACCATAGAATGTTATTCTTGAAGTTGATTCGGAAGGTATAGGATCGCACTTTGTTAAGGATAATGAAATTGAGCATATGCAAATCACGGTCGGCATACCATTGGAGGACCATTTTGAGCCAATTAGTGGTTTCCACAAAAAGAAAGTAAATTCGGAAGCCAGCTTCACTACCATGCCTTTACTCACGAGTAATGCTATTCGTATATAGTGTTTATATATATATATATATATATATATATATATATATATATATATATATATATATATATATATATATATATATGTCTTCATTTTTAATGTATAAACAACCTTATTTTTTACTCTTTATTAATTAAACCATGAGGGTGTAATAATCCCCATATATGATGTAAAGAATTAAGAGTTTTTTTTTAAAAAAAAAAAAAAAACTTTTTTAACTCTTAGCATGCTATATCTATATATCTTCTATTGCAACGATGGCACAAAAAGTTCGAATTTATAACCTAATGTTATATATTTCATGCTATAATCTGATTGGATTTAGAGAAAAGTTACCTTGAAATGCATGACATGGATTTAAAATGTACATGTATATATTTTCTGATTAATTGCAAAATTTTTATAAGAAGATTTCTAACGAAAAGTCTCACATTGCTCAAGCTCAGAAGCTTTCATACCAATGTTAAATTTTGATGTAGTATAACTATAGTAGGCAACGCATATTAAAAAAAAAGAAAGAAAAAGAAATGCCTAGTCATCTGTTATTCACTTAGCTCGATGGCGTCATTTGGAAGATTCCAAGGCAATCATGGTCGTGGATCGTGGCTTTTTCTATGTGCTAAAATGTTTTGTTTGTCTTTTGGTTTGTCCTTCTTCTTATTACCTCTTTTTCCCCCTTTTTTGAATGGATATCCTTACAAAACGTGGCACATTTGTTTCACACCACCCTTTGTACGAATCATAATTTGATGACTGATGAGTAGAGTCAAGTCTAAACAGGAGTATTCTTTGCTGTTTTAAATTTAAATATTTCGGTTCAGGAAAAACTTTTATTATAAAAAAAAAAAAATTTAGTATCAATAAATTGTAGTGAAAATAAACTTTTAATCTCTACCCATTGGAATTTTACAGAAAGTCTATTTAAAACCAAAATGGTTAGTAGCTTGTTTAGTTTGAGATTCTTTTGACAAACAATATCTAGAAAGCACAGGGTCATAAATATGCATGATTAATTTTGAATTGCCGCTGCGCTTGATGAACAGTTTCTTGTAATATTATGGCAACCATTGTAGCTATAAACTGTTATGCATGTCCCATGCTGAAAAATATAGGGAAACACAATATGGTATTTAAGTTATGACTCATATGAGGCTCTCCAACAATTAGCTGATGTATTGAATTACTTTTTCTTTATTGAATGAGCTTTTTCATGATCAGCTTCATTAGGAATGCTCAAGACTTGTTCTGACCAATAATTCGTCTTGATCTAAAGTTCATTGGACTAACTTCAAGTTCTGAAAATTTGACTCAATACATTTTTGTGTTATGTTCAATTCATATTTTGAGTTGACTTTGTTTTACCAAAGTCATATAATTCTTTAGTAGTACTATTTTCAAAAGGTTTGTAATAAAATATGATAATTTTAGGCCTCAATTAATATATTTTATATAACATGATATTATTTTATATATTAATATAATTTATTTTGTTATATATATTATGTACATTGTTTAAATATTGAATTAATCTAATTTGATTCTTTCATTAATTGAGTCATTATCAGGTTGAATTCAAATTTAAAAAAATTACTTATCAAAAAATTGAGCCAAATTCGAATTCAGTAAAGATCCATTATATGCTTCATTTAGTAGCACACCGAGTTGAAACCCTTTCTTATGTACCTTTGGTTCGAGATTTCTATTACGAAAACTTTTATGCGTTGTACCCTTTTACTTTGATTATTGTCCATGCTTAGTGTAAATCAGTACAGTCCTTATTTACAAGTTTAACATTTACTGAATGCTACACTAATGATCTCAATATGGTAGCATAAGCGAACAGATCAATCAATGATTTGAATCTTCTCAGCTACGACTAAAGGTCCTTGTACATGGTAAGTCATGTCCATGCAAGTGGAAGTCAATCACTTTCAGGAAGATCAACAATATATAAGAGGCATCAATCCCATGCAGTTCTAACTTGTAAGTAACTCTTGTTCATGGGGATCTCTAGCAATCAGTCAAGCAGTATTATCAAAACAAGGATACTTCTTAAACCTCAATGGCCCAATTCAAGGTACTACAACTTGAAGTTTCAAGCCAAGTTCAAATGTTGTAGAACATTAACAAAAATGTTCAAATGTTGTTGACACAAAAGAAAGAAAGAATGCAGGTAAAGCATAGCTCATGTGGTCAACTAGTGTGCCTTACAAATATTGCACCTGGGTTTGAGCCAGTTAGAGGCTGGCAGTGGGTTAGAACCCTCTTCCCCCTCCCCCCAGCCCTCACCAGAGAGAGAGAGAGAGAGAGAGAGAGAATCATTGTCACTCAGCTGACATTCTGTTAGTAATGTTTAGATTGTAACATTTGCTGAGGAGTACTACATATTTTCATTTGCTGTAGGAAAGAAAAATTATTTATACCCAAATAAATACACTATTTCCACAATTTTCTAGTTTTAAAGAAATAGAAAATACATTAAAATGTGCGTCTTCTTATTTTATTATTTAAAAAGAAGACTTAGCATAATATGGTATAATAAAAATGTTCTAGAGTTCTTGTTTTCTTTGGTTTCTTTATCTCCTTGTACCAAAAAAATAAAAATGATGTAAAAATAACATTACCAACAAAAAAGTGTTTGGACCGAAACTAAAGAGAGGATAAATACAAGTGACAGGGAGACACATTTTTTGCGACATAATATGCTACGCATATGAGAAAAGTGAATAAAATAACAAAAATGTTTGGATAATAGATCTCAAATGATCATTATTATTTTTGTTCATTTTTTTTAAGAAAGTTACCAATGTATTATTGAAAAATACTGATAAATTTTTTGATAAAAAAAATTGAATAAAAGTCACAATAATTATGTAGGACCCATCATCCAAACATTTTTGTCATTTTGCTCACTTTTTCTGTTTGCGTTACATTTTGTATCGCAAAAAATATGCCCCCCAAACATTTTTGGACGAGAAAACATCAGATAAAACTACGATACTCACAGCAGCTGCATGAGTATTCAAAACTCAAATGTTACAATTTATTTTGGTCGATTGGGGAACTATGTATAGAAATTCACGGAATTTATTTTACCAGTTGGGATTGAAAAACTCTCCATTTTTATTTTTGCGTCATGATATAACTGTAGGGGGTGCGCAACACTGCCACTAGACTATACAATTTGTTGTATTATAATATGTCAATAATAATATATATTATATATTTATTTGAATTATATTATATTTTTATATATTTATTTAATTAAAACCAATTCTAACGGTTGAGCAAGTGACCCAATACCTTGACCGGATCAATCATCGGTCTAGAGTTTAATAACTATGAGTCTTTCAGTCCTTAATAGTAAATTGAATTTCTCAACGTTTCTTATGTGATTTTCTACTAAAATGTCTTCGACGAAAAAAAAAATCAACATTTGTGAGTATTAAATACTTTTGCGCGCGCCTATCATAAGGAACGAAGAAAAAGCAAAAAAGAACAAAATAAGTGTTAAATGGTACTTTTGAGCATTGGGCAACGATGACCTTTAGGTTTACATTTGAGGACTAATCTCACGGCTCCCTGGAGGGTAGAAGCTATGTTGGACAATATAGGCATGCCTGAGGTGATGCTGATGCAGAGTCATGTTATGTATATGGCTCATCAACGTATATGTAACTTATTAAATGTCAATTTGATGCTGATTGGCAATTACATCGAGAAATACCTATATAAACTATACCGGCCATCAAATATATTCTAAGTTACGATGCATAAATGCATAAAACTAGCTGGACGAAAGCGTACATGAGAGTGGTCGGACAAGCGAAAAGCAAGTACTTTTGCCATTTATGTTCTTGAAAGTTTACTTTATTCGACAAATCCTAATAAAGTTTGATTGGAATCAGATCAGATTGATTATATTATTTTTTAAACGGTTAGTTGTCGTATTTAATTATCAAAAAATAAATCAATAACATTGATTACCAAAAACCAACAAATAAAAGGCTTAAAGGAAGGCATTTTGATGGGGCCTGAAAAGTATATAGGATGAATATTGTTTAAAAGCAAAGCATTTTGCACGTCACTCTCCATCCACTTCCCTTCTAATGGGAGTATCAGGAATTGAGATAAGTTTTATTTAGTACCTACTCAAATTTTCTAGATGTTATTGAAATATCTAGGGGTGTCTAAATTTAAAAAACTAATTTAACATTGTATCAATACGTTAATTTGTATAATAATAAATAAGTTTATAATTAGATAGTATTTGTTTGAAAATAACTTAAAAAAATTAGTTTAATTAGTTTTTTAAAATTATTAAAGAAGGGTAAGATAATAAAGAGAGAGAGAGAAATAGAATTAAATAAAACCAACTAAAAATTAATTTTTAAAGAAAACTAGTTTTAGACTAAAAAATAGTTTAGATAAAAATCAGTTTTAAAATTTTTTGTCAATTATCAACCGACAACCTATTTAAAACATGACCCAATTGTACCTACATATCTATTTTTTTAGGATTGTCAAACACCCCTTAGGGAATAATGTATTACTATTTAGGAATTTTAATTATATTAGTAGTAAATCCGTTTGTAGAAAATATAGGAAACCATATATTAGTAACTAATTTAGTTACTTTACTACGAATCTAGTGAAATAATTTTACATTTATTATTAATTATCTTATTACATCCACCAATTTGCAATTGAAATCCCAAGCTATTAACCAACAGAAATTGGGTCTGGTGGAAGTGGCCAGTCCCCCACAATTTGACGAATTAAGATTTGAATCCCAACTACAATAGGTACCCACATTTAGTGTCCAACCGTATCTCAAATAGGATTGCCTCTACTAAAAATTCCAAGTTATTAACACATGTTTCCCAAATGTATAAATGATATCTACGAAATTTGGGTACATAAAACATTTCTCAATTCTATCATATGTGGTAGCGATGTAGAACAAAGGGAAAAAGAGAGCAAAAGAGAAATAATTAGTCCTTGGGTTTCAAAGTCTCTCAAAGCCACTCGGTGCTAAAGTGACTTGGTCTCAATAAAAAGTAATACACCGAATAATCAATAATCTATAATACCTCAACATATACATACAAAGAAAGAATTCATAACCATTTTACAAATAAAAATATACATAACAAATCAAAGAAAAAGGTAATTAATAACAGTATTTTATCCTAACCTAAAATAAATAACGATATCAATATTTATCGTATGCTAAAATAGATAGATATTATTTTTAAATAGATAAATGTCAACAATAAATAAAAAATAAAATCAAAATTTAAAAATATAGAAAAATCCTAAACAAAACATAACTAAAAATCCAAATGCAATGTGTAGGTAGATTGAGGTGTAACCCAAGGGATTCGTCAAGTGAAGTAAGACAGGGTCTCGCATATGAAAAATTGTATGTTCGAGTCCTTACTTATCTCCTTGGGGTGAAGTAAATCTATGTTCCTCTTTAAGTACTATCTGAGCCTAGAGTCTTCCTTGTCTTGCATTAGGGTATCATCCCTTCACTCTAAAATTTTCTCTACCAAAAAAATAAAGGTAGATTGAGGTGCACCAAATATGTTTTCACTTTTTAGGTTTTGGTTAATTGTAAGGGATTTAATAATGAGAACCAATTCAAATGTTATTGAAGATGGAGGTAGCACGAGAAAGGGGGTTGAATCATGCCTTTTCAAACTTTTTGAAACTTGAAAAATTTTGAACAAATTTTCTTAAGTCTTTAAACTTGGATTGCGGAAGCATTTTAGAGTTAGAAACTAAAGTTATTATTTTCATAACAACTTTGTTAAATAACTAAACAAAATAAGCACACAAAAATTTAAACACAGATTGTAAAGGCAGAATGTAAAGAGATAAAGAAAGAAGATCACTCAAGAAGGTTTATATTGATTTGGCCAAATCACTTACCTACGTCTAGTCGTCAATAAACAAGTTGAGATTTTAATATCAACGAGTATTGTTGTACAAGCTTCTCTAAGCTTGTAGCAGAGTAGTCTTTTCCTAACCTTTCAAAGCTAATAACGATCACTATCGGGTCATGTTACAATATGTGATTTGAAGGTTTAAGTTTGTTAAAACACTCACACTAGAGCACTCAAGGTGTATAAATCAATCCAATGCAAAGTGGCATGACTTCTCACAAATCTCACTAAGAGAGTGATCATTATTACAATGCTATGAGAGATTTTTCTCTCAAGAAGCTAAAGAAAGTAACTTTCTGGTTGTATAGAAGGATAAGAAAGATAAAGGCTTTTAAGATTTTCAATTAACAGTATTTCAACTACTTCTTTGTCTTCAAGACTTATATAGACTTCAAAATCTAGCTGTTAAAACTTCAAGTCTTAAGCCTAAAGCTTTTAGATCCAATGGTCTTAAATTGAAGAGAAAAGTAGATTGCTTTTTTTTTTTTCTCAACAAGTAAGTACATTGTTAAAGAGAAAAACTAGCCATTTGAGTTGACCAGCTTTTCAGAATGTCAGCGCCTTTTTCATATCTCTGTCTTGTCACCTTTGACCTTTGGAAAATATCTATGAATAATTGTGCAGGGCAAGTTTTTGAGTGAGGTCTTCTTCACTTAGACCAAAATTCTATACGTTACCTTTCTGATCAAGCCTTGTGGACATATCATCCTTCTGATATGGTTGATGTGCCTTTTGGTGACTTGGTATCCTTTTGATGATATAAAAATATCCTTCTAATGTTTCTAAACAACTTTTTTATGAGAGATAGGATTTTTATAGTATAGATTCTTTTGTGAAAAGCTTTTTCCTTTTAGATTTCATTCGAGATAGAGAATCCATTTAAAAATGAAATATTGCGAGATCCAATTCTCTCAATTGAGCATATAGAGTGATCTTGTGATAATTGAGCCAAACACTCAAAGCAAACTGTTAGTCTATACAAAAGATTTTCACAAGAGTTGGTTTGTTATCTATCAAAACCCTTAAAATTAGATGCATTTCAAAGACCACTTAGTAGCTTCTAAAGAGTGTTGGAGCTTACAATTTCCCCCTTTTTAATGATGGCAAACCAATACTTAGGAAAAGCTTTTGCTCATAATATAAAACTTGAAAGTGCATAAGCATTTGTACAGTTTGTATTGTTTTTGTCTTTTTGATTTCAATACATGCATGCTTTTCTGAAGTTACCTTAAATTTTTTATAACATTCTAAACTATCAGAAAAGTCTTGAAACGACTAATCATTTTGCTCAAAACAAAGGATATGGCAAATATACATGGCATGTTGTCGTAAGAGCAAAGTTAAACTAAGAATCAGAGCATGCATATATATGAGATTTATCAAAGAATGAAATAAAGCAAGTATAAGAGCAAAAGATATAACTCATATAACAAGAATCAGAGATATGATTAAGGAAATAAATACTAGAAGTAGACTATCAGAGCAATAATAAACAAATATCATATCGATAGGAAATATGATAAAAAGGTGATAGTTATATCCAAAAAGATAAAAAAAAAAAAAAAACTATTTTTAAATAGTAATCATGTCAACAAAATGCATAATGAATGTTCTTTGTTTTCCTAGCTCCCCCTCAACCAAAGTTTTACACATCTTCTCCCCCTTTTGACATCAACAAAAGAAATTCATGGATCATGGAAGACCATCATTGATTGTCCTAGTGATTTCCTTTTTGAAGTGCCCTCTGCAGCTATAGCATGAGACTCTTCATCTTGTTCATCCTTTTTTCCAAGGCATGTTGATTGGCCATTATGGTTAGTTGATTAGCCAAGAGAAGATCCAACTGAATCTCAATGGCATTGGGAAAGATATGGGTACGAGATAATGCAGGCTCTTCAAAGGTTAGCTTCTCAATATATGTAGCTGAAGACTAGGTAGATTCAGAAATAACTTCAGAGGCTATTTTGTCAAACTTGGGGCTAGTAATCAACAACAAAAGGGGATTTGCAGGGGTTGGAGTAGCAGCAGCATCTTGAGAAGGTTGCAATGGATTCTAAACAAGAATGGAGATGAGTACAGCTTCTGAAGCAAGGATAGTATCAGCATTGCCTTCTATTACTAGAGTCCTTTATGGTGCAGTTGTCTTAGCCCTTTCATCCACACTAGTGTCAACTCTAGCAAGAATTCCTTCTTGGCTAGTAGGAACAATTTGAAGGGTCTGTGGCAGAGTCTCAATTTGGGCAGCTTGAACCTCAGAAGCTAGCACCATAGTCCTGATCTCAAAAGGAGGATTTTGCTCTTCAAGCAGCATAAAATGTTGTTTTACCTCATGAGATATAGAAGAACTCCTCTGTTTAGATGCTCTAATCTTAGTGGCTCTGTTCCTTTGCTTCTGGAGCCAAGCTTCTTCTCTTAATTTATTTTCTTATTCTTCCCTTCTGGCTCTTCTTATATGTAACGGAGTGGAATCTTGTGAAGGTGCAATAGAAGCTTATTTTTGCTTGTTCTTACCCATGCTAGCTGGAACCTTCTTGGGTGATGGCTTTTCTGGAGCAAGCTTGCTGATAATAATCCTTTTCTCAACACGAGCAAATGTAGTAGTAGGAGTGTAACGTCCAAAAAATTTTATCGTTAGTAACCGAGTTGTTCGGTTTTTATCGAATAAGTGGGTTTAATCGGAATTCAATTAAGCATTTACTTATAGCCAATTAAGTGTGATTTAGAAGTGATTAGGCTTGATGAAATTAGATAAGGAACATAGGAAACCTCACAGAAATTTTCTAAAACCGGTTTGCCGATTTAAGAGAAATCGGTAATATTTCAGTAATTTAAACTGTTGGAACCGGACCAATAGAAATTATACTGTGAGAACTCTAGGACAGATGGCCAAGATTTAGCCAACTTATCCATGCAAGTGGCACCATCTTAGCCCTCCATATGGGCTACCAAATCAAGTTGAATAACCTACTCAAATCCACCAATCACATGTAACTTGCTTTACAAGCTTTTAAATTTTTCCTTTTCTACCTTGCAAATTCGGCCCCTATATGCTGATCCCTCTCCATTCTTTTCTCCTTCATTTTCATCTCATCTCAACTCATATCATCTTCATCTTCCACAAACCTTCAAGCCACAACAAAATTTCTTCAACTCAAACCACAAATCCAACAAGATTTTAACTAGGCAAGGTAGGAATCCTACTTCTCTTCTTACCTTCTTTGGCTTGGAGCTGTGTGTGGGTCTTGTATACATTGTGATATTGAGGTTATGTGGAGTGATTATGATGGTTTATGGCTAATTTTGCATGTGTGTTATGATTGGAATTAGAATGGGTATGAAAGAGCTTGAAGAAAAGAGAGAACTCAAGAAGCTATTAGGGTTTTCCTCGGCAATCCACACGGCGGACTGTACGGCTTTGCCTACAGCCATTTAAATTTCATGAATCTATTTTTATATGAAACTAAACATTCAGGGCTTTCATACATATATAATATAAGGCTGTTGGATCAATATAGAGGTAGTTATGAATTTTTAAAATTTGACCTAGAAATCAGGACCTTCATCTAGGCAGTGTGAGTTGAGAAGGGTATAACTCACCCTACACAACTCCAAATTTAGTGAATCCAACGTTGTTTGAAAGATAACATATGAGCGAACATCTCACAAAAATTTTAGAATCAGATTCGTTGCCAACTATCCCCAGTACATCAACGAATTTACCTTAAGTTCAACCCAGGATGGAATAGGGTAGTCTAGTGAGGTCAAGTTTCAGGGCTTATATCTTGAATTATACTCACTCAAATGAGATGCAACTTCTTTCATTTGAAAGCTTGCTCTGTTAGCTTTACATTAATATAAATTTTGTATGATTTCACCCGGATTTCTATTTTTGGTGAATTTTCTCTTATAAGAGTGCAATTCTGGTTAAAAGTAGGGCAGTCTGGGATAAAACCCAAATAACTTGAGTTAATATCGGAACTCAGAACTTAGCAGACAACGAGCTAGGTCGGGTATACTTAAGGTTGAACTCAGAACTTAGCAGACAGAGAGCCAGGTCGAGTATACTTAATGTTGAACTCGAAACTTAGTAAATAGGAAACTAGATCGGATATAGTTAATGTCAAAAACTTGGAATTTAGGAAACACCCTCATAAAAGTCTTGGAAGACCAATGGTGAGTTAAGGTTGGAGATCGAACGTAACTCCAGAAGTCAGAATTTATATAATCTTGGAGATCGAACATAACCCTGGAAGTCAGAACTCATATAATCTCGGAACTCGAACCCAATTCAATCTTGGAAGTTGAACTCGGGAACATCAATAGAAGTTAAAGGCTTGCAAGATAAATTAAGACTTAAAGTTTTTAAAACTTGCACCTATTGATATTGTTATATTCTTGGTATGATTATGATGTTCTATTTTGGGTTTGCTGTTTGATTAAAATTTCATGATTGTCTGATACTATTCATGGGAAAGCGGATATGATCCGTTATGCTGCCAAGATTTCGGCAAAGATTGCAGTTAATATGAATTTACAAGTTATGCATGCATTGGTCAAAGTATAAGATGAGTAATGCTACCCTTATAAGAATGAGGAGGGATTTCCATATGACTTGAACCAGCCCCTGAACAAAGTTAAGGGGAATAGATCAGTGGGGGAGTCAGGAAAAGTAAACCCGACGACCCTGTATAGGAATGAGCTCGATCCTGAAAAGCGAACTATTACCCAGGAGTCTTATGGCCAATATACTCCCAGGGGACCGAGTATGGAAAAATATGAGTTAAGGTCAAGTGCATTATTTCTTTTGCATATCCACAATTTCTGTTATTATGCATTGAGTTAATTGCACCATTGAATATATATATATATATATATATATATATATATATATATATATATATATATATTCACTTTATGGTTGTCACTTAATTATGTCAAAAACACAAGTCTGATTGTTTATTTCTCTGTTTAATTTCCCTTATTTCCTTAAGTAAAACAAAGCTGTATTTCGGGCTATGATTTCTATAACTAATTGAATAGGACATCCTATTGATGCAACACTTTCTTTTAATTAACCAAAATCCGAAAAAACTGAGAATGATAACGATGATAGATATGTATAAACTTAGGACTCCTACAGAGAAATTCTTATTTCTCACACTACTATATATTTCTGCGTTATTCTCAGATTATGGAGAACGCGGCCACTGGCGTCCTGTTCATTGATTTCCCCAAACTCCATATCCACCTCGATCCATTCTTAGACTCCGCAATATATCAGGTAGATGTCAGTTTCGCCTTTATTTCTTCTTCCAGAAAGACTTTGTGGTACCACTCATGCACCCGCTTTTCGACCCTGCTGTCCCTTATATTGCCATCCCTCTTCACATGGCCCATCCCTTTCCACCTCCACCCGTAGCAGTAGCACTAGTAGCAATACCAACCATGGATCCGCCAGCCTCACCACCATAGCAGATGCCCTCGGCATCGATGTCTGAGGAGGACCCGTCTGAGGCAGTGAGTTCATCCTCCTCGTCTTCTGCCCCGAGCATGGACTATACCCCTGCTGACGACGGTATGGGGAACGGATTCCTCTCTTCGGAGTCCACCTAGAGTACTTGTGCAGCGCAGTCATGAGATATGTATAGAATGGCCCTCTTTTGCAGCATTTGGTCATAGGCAGTAGATGAGTATATACTGCATAGCACATGAAATGTCCTGTGGGAACCAGTTAGGGTACTATTCATGTCGACAGGCCGATTTATTTTGTGAACGTGGCCTCATTTTATTACCTTATATCGATTGTCAACTTTGAAAACAGACGTGTATATATATGTATATGTGATCAAATTTGCAGTAGTTCTGTCTATTTCGTATTTTTATTTGTATTACTTTATTTCTGGTACAACGATTATCTAGAAATTATTCCGCCATCAAACAGAAATATATTGAAGTGACCAGTTAACTCTATATGGGTAATGAATAATGACACAGAAAATGGAATCTAATTAGTTCGCCACACGAAATAACTTATCAGGTAATATATTATGACTGAAGCATAGTATTTTGTCTGGTAAGGTGTTACAAGGAGTAGTAGGAGTGGTGGCAGTATCAACCATATTGATAGGGTCTATAGCAATTGCAGACACTCAATTATCAGCCTCTAAAGAGGAGGATTTTTTAGCAAGTTTCAACATCCTTCTCTTGCTTTTTCTTTCATTTGGAATGGGGGAAAAGCTTATCTTTCTCCTTGTTTTCTTTTTCTTACCTTCCTCAAAAGGTTTTGATTTGGTTTTCTTGGTGCTAGGCACCACAGCAATAGCAGCTTTCTTCTTTTTACTCTCCTTCTCTTTCTCTTTCTCTGGTGCTTAAGGCTTCAGACCTAGAGCTTAGAAGGTCTTCATTGTGGTGGTTGGTCTTTTGTCATCAAACCTCTCACCAGCCAAAGGGAGCTAAGCCTTATTGAAAACCCTGGTCAGAAACATGTCGTAGGGCAGAGTTGCATGTTTCTTCTTTTCAGCACCAACAGCAACAATAATAAAATCTAGAATTAATCTCACAAGATTTATCTTTCTTTTGGTCATGAGACAAAACATGACCATTTGATCTACTTCACTCATTACATCTATGTTGCCATTCCGTGGTAACATACTGTGTTGGACCACATAATATACAACCCTAATAAGAGTGAGTAAGTTAGAGGTTCAAATGTCCCTGACTCCTGTACCTCTATTTCCAGTGAGAGTCTCTACAACATCAACTTCGGTTACACCAATCTCTTCCCACCAACTTTCTCCTCCATGACACAAAATACCATCATTTGGAGTGTTGGTGATTTCAGCAATGTTAGAAGGAAGGACTTAGAGTTCGAAGCTTTGGATGATGCTTCTGAGGGAGATATTGTCTTCATCAAAGGCATTTAGGGTTATGTAGAATGCAGGAACCATTCTAGTGTAGATATCCTCTGAGATTCTTAAGAAATCTCCCCATCCTTGAAACTCAAAGACTTCATGAACCTCAGGGAAAGATGTGAAGTTTTCAAGTTCAAAACTTCTCCCTCTAGCAATGGGTCTTCTATAAAAATAAGTCTCGAAATGCTCTTGCATATTCTCGTCATTAAACATGTAAAGGGTGCTAAAGTTGCTTTTTTCCCCAATTGTGGGTTTTGAGAAGTGTTGGAGCTTAAAGAAAAGGGATGTGTTTGGGATGACGTTGAAGATGAAAGTAGAAAGGTGTCTGAAGTTTGAATTTTTTAAGAGGATGAAGAGGTATGAACAGAGTCCAAGTGGGTTTTAGTAAAAAAGAGAAGAAAGTGTGGGTGAATAAGTGATCTCGTTGGGTAAAAGTAATTACCAAGAGTCACTTATACTATGAAGCAATTTAGGGTAAAACGATGACGTTTTAATTGTAGGCTTTCCTGCTTTATTGAAACATGGCAACGAGGGAAATTACTAAAGTCACCCACGTTCCAAAACTGTCTTGACTCTTCATATTCAACCTTCTGACCAGAAGCTTGAGTCATTTTTTAGAATGAATCACCATTTTGATCTTAATTTCTGAATTCTTGTCTGAGCATATATCTGATAAACCCTTTCTGAAACACCATTCTAAACTTAACTTTCTAAACCAATTCTGAAGACTTTTCTGATCTTGACCTTTCTTAACACTTCTTGATATGCATTCTTTAGAGGTGAAAACACTTGCCAATGCAATCTTAGTTTTTAAGCTTCTTCTGAGGCTTAAGAGGGATATGCTATAATGAATGCATATATTATGAATGCATGATCAAAAACTAGTCATGTTCAGAAGGTTCTTAATACAATAGAAACAATCTCAGCTAGAGGTTTTATAAATATATTAGCTATTTGATCTTCTGTATTTACAAACTTAGCTCGATATCTCCTTTCTGAGCATGATCTCTAATGAAATGATGTTTTATATCAATATGTTTTGATCTAAAATGCTAAATAAAATTCTTTGCAAGATTTATAGCACTAGTATTATCACATAAAATAGGAATTTTTGTATACCTCAAGTTGAAATATTCCAATTGATGCTTAATCCATAGAATTTGAGCATAGCAATTTGCTGCAGATACATATTCAGCTTTTGCAGTTGAGAAAGCAATTGTGTTTTACTTTTTACTTGACCAAATGATCAAGAATTTCCTAAAAAAGTAGCAACAACCACTTGTACTTTTTCTCTCAACTTTGTCTCCAGCAAAGTCAACATCACAATAACCTGTAATATCACATAAAATACCATTCTCATGCCATAAACTAAGATTAGTAGTACCTACTAAATATCTTCGGATTCGTTTGACAACATTTATTTGTGATTGCTTTGGGTTAGATTGAAATCTAGCATAAATGCCTGCACTTAATTGTATTTCAGGTCTACTAGTTGTGAGATAAAGTAGTGAATCAATCATATCTCGATAAAGTTTATTAAAGACTTTATCTCCATCTTCATCAGCATTTAGAACTTGAGAAGGATGCATAAGAGTGTTAATGCTCTAAGCCTTGTCCATGTCAAATCTCTTAAGCAGATCTTTAGCATATTTCTCTTGATGAATAGGGATCCCATCTTTCTATTACTTAATTTGCAGTTTTAGAAAATATTTGAGCTTTCCCATCATACTCATATCAAATTCTTCCTTCATAAGCTTAGAAAACCTCTTGCACAGATTTTGATTTGTAACACTAAATATAATATCATCTACATGAATCTGAACAATAAAGAAATCATCTTTCTCATGCATGATAAACAAGGTTGTATCAACTTTCCCTTTTTTAAGCAAAAAAGAACTGAGTATATCATACCAAGCTCTTGGAGCTTATTTCAGACCATACAATGCTTTTGACAGCTAAAGCACATGGTGAGGAAAGGTCTCACTTTCAAATCCAGGAGGCTGTTTAAGATACATTTCTTCATAAATAAAACCATTAAGAAAAGTAGATTTTACATCCATCTAATAGAGAGCAAAACCTATGTATGCTGCAATTGTAAGTAATATTCTAATGGCTTTTAATCTTGCAATAGGAGAAAATGTCTTATCATAATCAATTCTCTTTTATTGATTGTAACCTTGAGCAACAAGCCTTGCCTTGTTTTTGACCACTTTTCCATTTTCATCCAGCTTGTTTCTGAACATCCATCTAGTGCTAATGATAGAATATCCTTTAGGCAATGGAACTAGAGCTAGACTTTGTTCTTTTTAAATTAGTTAAGCTCTTCTTGCATGGCTTCTATCCAACTTTGATCTTGAAGAGCCTCATCAATACATTCAAGTTGAATCTCAGAGATCAAAGCCTAGTTTGATTCTGTTTTGAATGAAGATCTGGTTTTGACTCCTTGAAAAGGTTCACTAGTGACTTGATTTTGAGAGATGGCTCTCAAGTCTCTTGTATCAGTGTATCTTCTTTTCATGGGGATCTTTCAGAGTCTTCTGGAATGTTATCAGAAACATGATGAAGCATAAAGGGCTCAGGATTATCATCTATAGTGGCTATTTGAAGGGAGTTTTGTTTCTGAGATCTATCATTCAAAGACAAATCGTCCAAGTCTTCTTCTAGGTCATGAGTGTATAGAATATCCTTTAGGCAGTGGAACTAAAGTCTAGACTTTGTTCTTTTTAAACTGGTTAAGCTCTTCTTGCATGACTTCTATCCAACTTTGATCTTGAAGAGCCTTATCAATACATTCAAGTTGAATCTCAAAGATCAAAGCATGTTTGATTTCGTTCTGAATGAAGATCTGGTTCTGACTCCTTGAAAAGGTTCACTAGTGACTTGATTTTGAGAGACGGCTCTCAAGTCTCTTGCATCAGTGTATCTTCTTTTCATGGGGATGTTTCAGAGTCTGCTGGAATGTTAAGGATAAAACATTCTAATCCAAAGACATAAAAATAGGATATGATGGGTTTTCATCCTTTCCATAATTCATAGGAGGTTTTCTTGAGTGTTGGTCTTAAAAAAATATGATTTTGTATATAGTAAGCAGTGTTAGCTGCTTCTGTTCAAAAACCTTTAGATAAACCACTTTTTGAAAGCATAGTTCTGGCCATTTCACAAAGATCTGTTTTTCCTATCAACAATTCCATTTTGTTGAGGAGTTTAGGAGAAGAGAAATCATAAGAACTGTCATGTTCATTACAAAAGCTTTTGAAAACATGATTTTCAAATTCACCACAATGATCAAATTTGATAGATAAGATATAGAAACCTTTTTCATTTTGAGCTCTTTTTGAAAATATTTTGAAGGCCTCACAAGCTTCATCCTTATGGACTAGGAATATAACCCATGTGAATCTAGAAAAGTCATTCATAATGACCAAACTATATTTCTTATCACCTAAACTAGCAATTCTAGTTAGTTCAAAAAGATCAAGATGTAAGAGCTCAAGTGGTCTTATAATTGAAACTATATTCTTTCTATAGAAAGAACTCTTGATTTGTTTACCCCTTTGATAGAACTCACATGTTAAGTCATTCTCAATGTTTATTTTAGGTAAACCCTTAACTAGCTCTTTTTGAGAAAACTCAAAGATTAATCTCATGTGACCATGAACAAACTTCTAATGCCACATCCACTTTTCATCCACAAGGATGCTAAGCATTTTATATTCTAATCTAAGAGGTCATCTAGATATAACACATAAGTATTGTCACGTCTTTAAGTAGTAACAATGATTTTATTTCATTTGGAGTCTTTTACGATGCATCGAGAATGCTCAAACACAACCTTATAGCCTTGGTCATAAAATTGACTAATAATTTGAAGGTTGTAAGTCAATCTTTCAATTAACATAACATCAGTAATCAAGTTAGAGTTGTTCTTATTGACATTACTTGTACCAATGATCTTTGACTTAATTCCATCAGCAAATTTTCCAAAACTAAGATCTGTTTCTAGTTATGTGTCTAGAACAACCACTATCTAGATACCACTTCAACTTTTTTTGAAGTTGTGATTTAAGACACACTTGCATCAGAAATCACTTTCACCTTAAGTACCGATATCTTCTTGGGACCCTTTTTAGTTAGTTACCTTTTTAGGGTTTTTCATCTTTTATTTCTTTGCTTTTCTTTGAGAAAAGCATTTCTTAGAAGAGTGACTCTTCTTAAAGCAGTAAATACAAATAGGAACTTTGCTTTAAGAACTCTTGGATAGTTTTTCATTCTCTTCCTTCTCATACCTAAGTCCTAATTTTTCAAAATATGGTCCTTGACTAGCAAGCATCAAATCAAGATTCTTGGAACTATTCACTATCTTCTCAAGATCATATTTGAGAAGTTTAACCATTTTCTAAAGTTCAAAAACATCATAAGTTGTTTTTTGAGTATTATGCTTTTAAGGCATTTATATCCTTCTTGAGAAGTATATTTTCTTTTAAAAGCTCATCGTTTTCATGCCTTAGCTTCTTTTCTCTAACTCAAGGTTTTTAAACTCAAGGACAATTTTTGAAAACTTTTCTTTAAAGAAGCATAATGAGAAGAAAGCATTTGAGAATCATCCTGAAGTTCATCATAAGCCTCTTGAAGATCATCATAAGAAAGTTCTGGTTTAGAATCCATTACCTCAATCTTTTCATCAGAGACTATATCTACCATGAAGCAGATGTTTACAACTATCTCCTTTTCTTCTTGAGATTCTACACCTTCTTGCTTTTCATCCAGATCTTCCTAGGTAGCCATCATGGTCTTTTTCTTGGGTGCTTTCTTTCTGGAGCTTTTCTTTAGCTTTGTACATTCAAATCTTAAATGTCTAGGCACCTTGCACTTACAGCAGATGATCTCACTCTACTTTGTCTTTCCTTTCTTATCCTTCCTAGGAGTGAATCCTTTCTTCTTTTTCTTTTTGATTCATGCTTTGGAGATCTGCTCAGCTAGATGAGCAATCTCATCTTTTTATTCCTCATCCTCATTATCAGAGGATTCCTTTTCTTCTTCAGTTTCTTCTGAAAGCCTTTATAGCTTTGGTAGAGTTAGCTTCCCTTTCACTAGACTTAAGAGCAGTTGATTTGCCCTTTCTACTGCTCTCTTCAGAAGCTTTATTGAGCTCAATCTCATGAGTCTTCAAAGACCCAATGAGAGGATTTAAGCTGAGTACATTCAAGTCTTTGGCTTCTTGAATGGCTATTATGTTAGGGTGCCAAGCCTTTGACCGGCTTCTGAGGATCTTTCTAAACATCTCAACTTTGGAATATCTTTTTTCCTAATGACTTCAATTGATTTATGATATGCATAAATCTAGTTGTCATCTTATCAATATTTTGATGTTCCAACATCCTGAACATTTCATATTGATGCTCCAGCATATTGATATTTGTTTCCTTTACTTGATTAGCTCCTATATGCAGAGTTTGGAGTCTGTCCCAAATCTTTTTGGCAAAGTCACATGAGATGATTTTATCATACTCACTTTTGCTGAAAGCACAAGTGAGAAGATATTTAGCCTTGGCATTCTATTGGACTTTAGCCTTGTGTTGGTAGTCCACTGGCTCCTCAGAATCTCTGGCCACTATTAGAGGAGGCTGGTTTGGATTAGCAACCACATGAGGTACAGGTTGCTCAATGGTTGTAATGTAAAGTCCTCTTTCAATGATGTCCCACATGTCTAGATTTGTAAACTCAATAAAAGCATCATTCTATCCTTCTAATACAGGTAGTCCTCTCCATTGAAATATGAGGGATGATTGATGGAATGTCCTTCAGCAATATATGTGATCTATTATGCCATTATTTTAGGATTGTTTTTTCCTCTGCAACTATTAGGAAGATTAACCCCAAAGGCCAAGCTCTGATAGTAATTGAAAGTGGAAGTAGCATGAGAAGGGGGTTGAATCGTGCCTTTTAAAACTTTTTGAAACCTGACTTTAAACAAATTTTCTCAAGTCTTTGAACTTGGATTGTGGAAGCGTTTTAGAGTTAGAAACTAAAGTTATTGTTTTAACAACAACTTTGTTAAATAACAAAGCAAAATAAGCACATAGAAAATTAAACATAGATTTTAAAGGCAGAATGTAAGAGATAGAGAAAGAAGTTCGGTCAAATCACTTGCCTACGTTTAGTCCTTAACAAATTAGTTGAGATTTTAATATCAACTAGTACTCTTATACCAGCTTCTCCAAGCTTGCAGTAGAATAGTCTTTTCGTAACTGCTCCTAGCTAATCAAATTGAGTAGTATTGTCCCCGCCTTTCCAAGTTAACAACGACCACTATCGGGTCAGGTTACAATATGTGATTTGAAGGTTTAAGTTTGATAAAACGCTCATATTAGAGCACTCAGGGTGTAAAAATCAATCCAGTCAAGAGTGGAGTGACTTCTCATAGATCTCATTAAGAGAATGTTTGCTATTACAATGCTATAAGAAGATTTTTCTCTCGAGAAGCTATAGAAAGTAACTTTTTGGTTGTATAGAAGGATGACAAAGATGAAGGCTTTTAAGATTTTCAATCAGTAGCATTCCAACTACTTCTTCTTCATCTTCAAGACTTATATAGGCTTCAAAATCTAGCTATTGAGACTTCAAGTCTTCAGCGCAAAGCTTTTAGATCCAATGGTCTTAACTTGGAGAGAGAAGTAGGTTTCTTTCTTTCAAGAAAGTACATCATCAAAGAGTAAAACTAACTGTTTGAGTCGACTAGCTTCTCCAAGTATCAACACTTCTTTTGGATCTCTATCTCGTCACGTTTGGCCTTTGGAAAATATCTATGAATTGTGCAGGGCAAGTTTTTGAGTGAGGTCTTCTTCACTTAGAGCAGCATTCTAGAGATTACCCTTCTGGTCGAGCCTTCTAGACAAATCATCCTTCTGATATGCTTGATGTGCCTTTTGGTGACTTGATATCCTTCTGATAATATAAAGATATCCTTTTGATGCTTCTAAATAGCCTTTTATGAGAGATAGGATTTTTAGAACATAGATTCTTTTGCAAAAAACTGTTTCCTTTTAGATTTTGCTCGAGATGTGAAAGAACCATAGAGAATCTATTTAAAAATGAAATATTGTAAGATCCAATTCTCTTAATTGAGCGTATAAAGTGATCTTGTGCTAATCAAACCAAACACTAAAAGCAAACTATTAGTCCGTATAAAAGATTTTCATAAGAGTTAGTTTGTTATCTATCAAAAGCCTTAAAAGATGTATTTCAAAGACCACTTAATAGTTTCTGAAGGGTGTTAGAGCTTACAGTTACAAGATAGGTGTGGCTTGGTTAGGTTACAAGATTGGTTTGGTTCAAAAGTTTTTTTTTTTTTTTTAACACCCCTAGTTAATAATAAGAAGAAATCAATAGGGATTAGATGTAATGGAATAAAGGGTTAGTCCCTCACAAATAAGGAACCATGATTTGAATCTTAACTACGAGAAGTATTCATATTTAATAATTGACCATATTTTGAATAGGATTGTATTCAATGGAGAATACATATGAGAAATTTTTGAAAAAAAAAATGAAAAAAAGGGTCAAAAAAAGGGGGGGAAAAAGCAAAATTCTTATTTTGTGTTAAAATTAGTAGAAAATATAAATTTTTGTCTAATTGGTCACTGATTAAATTAGGCTACTTCAGGTAATAGTTAGGCAGCTAGGGTCCAAGTACCATAGCTGGCGGCAATGAAACTATCATTCTGCCCTTGAATGGTGGCTCAAAGTCGTATCAATTGCCTTTGAAGCCTCTATCAAGCAGTCTTGCTTGCAATTTTTTTTCATAAATAAAAAAAGCTCAACCCTAAAAATAGAGGAGCAGGTAAAATATATTATACTTCTCAAAAAAGAAATACAAAACATCACAAGCCACTTTCACGAAAAATCACAAAATCCCACTAGTAACACCTTTCAATGCGGTCCCTGATGCGGCCATCATAGATCTACCAATGTTGAACCACCATAATGCAATCCTACCCATCTACAACTTGCTCCACCACAATAGCACCAGTCGCAGAACCAGGTCACGCTCCATCACCACCTCAATGATATCGGTGAAGCTACACAACCCTAGCAGTGCGACCTCTTGCTCCAACCCTGAAACAGTTTTGCTTGCACTTTATCCTACTTAATTTTCCTTCGCCCACACCAGGACCAAGTTATAAATTTCCTTTTTAACAAATAAACAAATAACCAACCATTGCTCTATCAAGTGATATTGTTGCACATATTCTCATGCAGTAATGTCGTTAATGTGTATATTTGTTCTTGTTAACTTAAAATTTATGCTTTGCCACATTGTCGATTATTATTAGTTTTTTTGGTAGGAAGCATTCTCTTAGTTAAACGTTAGGAAGTTGGAGAAGCATATGGATCTACAAAATTGTGTTATGGCCAAAGACATTTAAGGTCTTGCATTAAGTAGAAGCTTCATGTGCTTTATGAAGAGATGAAAGAAATTTCTAGTCTAAAAGCATGAAAGAAGCTGTTGGAAGCTTGACTTCATTGAATTGAAATCCAATTGAAACCTTAATGAGTTACTCATAATTGGCCTATGCCAAACAAGTCTATACTCAAAAGAACAGAAGCTACATAATAGTGAGAATGCCTAATTAACTAGTCAACAAAAAATTTATATAGACCAAGTTCTTCCTGTTAGCTTTACAGGTGTCTGAAACTAGCTACATAATACATTGTTATTGCCAAATGTGTCGATTGGTAAGCAGTAAGCTGTAGTATAATTTCCTATACAATATGCTCTCATGAATATTCTCTCTCTGGACTGTCGATAATCACACCCAATTTGTCACATTTTGGCAATGGACAATCTTAGTCTCCATAGTGTGTAAGTTTCATCATTTGATACTAAAATGGTCCCTAGTTGCACCAAAATATAAGAGCAACTACCTCAAAGATGCAACACCTAACAAGTATGGTGCAATAGCAAAATATAAAAATAAGTGACATTTCCTTCTTTTTTGGACTTTAAATAAGTAACTATCATAGCAAAATACAAAATACGTGACATTTGTTTCTTTTGTGGACTTTAAATTAAGTAAGCATTGGTGACTAAGAAGAGACAATATGCATCCCAATGGCTAAAGACAATAACATTAATATTTCTCTAAAACCTCAAGATGCATACTATTTGATCCTTACCCAATAGTGAATACTCTAAGAAGCATTGGACTTGGAAGTTATCTAATTGATTAAATTAAACTGTTGTACATTGGCAATAAGAAAGAGATAATCTGCATCCTAAAGGCCAGATACAATACAAATATTGCTCTAAACCTCAGGATGCAGATTACCATATCCTAACCCAATATAATATTTAACTCTTCCAAGAAGTATGGTACCAATGGAAGTTATATATAAATTGGTTAAATTTTTAAGTATTGGTGACAAGGAAGACGTAATCTACATCCTAAAGGCTAGATACAATGTAAGTATTGCTCTAAACCTCAGGATGCAGATTACCCCATCCTAACCCAATAATGACTCTTACAAGAAGTATTTAACCAATGGAAGTAGAAGAATGAACTCGAGCAAATAATCTACAGGTAGGAAGTTTTGTAGTGGGTTGGATTAAGGAACATTTGCATGATCATTGGAATTTATAATGTTCTCAAAGAATATATTCATTGAGGTCAATTTTTATTCTTTTAAACAATCATATGCTGTGGTCCTTACTCTGTCCATGTGGAAAATGATAGCTTGACTGCTTTTTTGAGCAGTACTTATCACTTCATCATGAAAACCTACGTTTTTAATTTCCCTTGAATTTACCAAGTTGTTTTCTAAGAATTTGCTTTATGATGCATCTACTCCATGCAGAATTATCTAGATATTGGTCCCAAAAAGATTATTATGAATTGAAGAAGAAAGGTTTCCACATTAGCATTTTGTATCTTGTTTGATTCCCCATCAACTTTTATACTGGTGAACATAGTAGCTCCTCCTTGTCTTCATCTCGCAGCATGCTGGTTGCTTCTATTCAGATACTTGTAAGTTATTAATTATAATTCCCAATATAGTGCAGAATTTAAGCAAAAAACATGCATGTAAATTATCTTTTAATCAAATTCACAATGACAAAGTTGTTTGATCATATTTATTATAAACTTGCCAGTTGCATGAAGGCTCTTAGGAAATAAAACAATTCGCTAATTTACATTACATGTCACATTCGACTTTGGCTTAATCAGGGAGGGGTTACAAGGAGGAAATGAATCGTAGACCATCTTTCTCTTTCTTTTGCCTTCTTTCATGCTTGTACTTTTCCTTTGAATAGATAACACCAGATGCAGAGCCACAAGGACTACATCAATTTGCATGTGACTATGAATAAAATCAGCTAACTTCCTAAAAACACTTCATTCTGCCAAGAATGGCACCACCAGATATTCTACATTGCTAGGTATAAATATTATCTTGTTAATTGTGTCTAAATCTAATGCTTTTCCAGAGCATGATGTTATATACTTGAGGACCATAAGAGTGTTATTCTTCAAGTTAATTTGAAAAGTATAGAATCTCAATTTGTTAGGATAAGCCTGTGATAATGTTTGAGCATACAACATGGTTTTTGTATGAGAATAGAGGAGCACTTTTGTGCCAATTACTGATCATCACAATTATTGAAACCATGACCATCATACATCAACCTCATGCTAGGCCGTGTGCAGATTGTCTTGAAATGCATGGTGACTTTGATAGAAAAATTTATTCTTCCCATATCAATCATTAGCAACTTCAAATAATAATCTTTTCATTTATGTGCATGAATGCTAGGCAAAATTCTTCCCCATGCACAGGATTTAGTATTTTGATTGGAACTTATGCTCTGTTTTGTATACACATGAAGCCACTCCATGAAATTTTACCCGCTATTTTTACCTTTATACTAAACACAAGGTTGTTCATTGGTCTTTGACCATCATCCTCATAAACATTGCTATGATACTAATGCCAATGACTATCACGATAAGAAGAGGTCCTCAACCAGTTTCTTCTCCAAAATTTGATCCTTGATTTTCTCTTGCTTCACTTGCTACTTTATCCAACTTTTAATGGTAGCCTATGCGAGGTTTGATCATGCACCATTTTGAGGTTTCCATCATTCCATTGGGTGTAAGTTTATTCATGGAAATTTATTAGACTTTCTTTTATTTGTTTATAAATTTGGTTGAATATTAACCTAATGGCTCATGAGATTCATTACTATATAATTATCATATGTAATCAAGCGTATCATTGGAAATTATATGTTGGGCTTGGATCCAAATATATTTGTGTGTTTGAATATGTGTTGACACAGTTGTTTGGTCTATTACAGGTGAAACAAGACAACCTTTCATAAAATTACATGGCGGGAATCCATTTACTCAAAGAGTAAAACTTTTATACTTACTCTACTTAATAACTTTTTATAAGCAATAAATTTCATCAATATAACTATTGAATCATGTGATATTATGTTGATGATTAAGCATAACAAATTTCAAAAAAAAAAAAAAAATTGGACATTGATAGATATGTAATCTAATAGCTAATATTTACTTTATATTTTCAAATGCATATTATATGTCAAAATAAAATGGGAGATAAGGTCAAAAATCATTTTAAAATTATTTTTGAAATTTTACACTTGATCTACTTAGTGGAACCTTTGAATACAACAATTGGGTTGATGAAATTCAATGTTTAGAAAAAGTTATTTAATGGAGTAATTATAACAAGATTTAGGGTATGTTTAATTTAACTTTTGAGAAAATTACTTTTGAAAGAATTAAGTTAAAAGAATTGCTTTTAGATGAATTACTTTTAAAAGAATTGATTTGTATTTGATTTGATTATGTCAAAATAAGTTTAAGACAATAATTTTTGTTTGAATAAGATACAGTAAAATTACTTTTAGTTGTTAATATGAGAACAATAGTAAAATTTCAACTCAAAAGTATTTTTCCCATAATAAAAAGTAACTCTAAGAGTACTTCTCCTAAAAGGACTTTTAGTTACTTGAAAAGTACTTTTAATTGCAGGAAAAACAAATCAAACATGTTGAACACTATGTAATCTAATTTCCATTCTTCTCAACTTACTTTTGGGGCTTGCAAAATGCAAACCAAACTGGCACTTACTCTTGGGGTAAGTGGATCTCCACCCATAAGTTTTTGAGACACTTATAGTGTGACTATTGGCGTATATTGCCCATCAAATTCTCAAGAGAGATAATGGAAAAGATCCTGTTATTGACATGTACATGTGTACATGTATATTTTCTGCAATTTTTGAAGCAATTTTTCCATGCATTATAAGAAGTCTTAAAAGATATACATCCTTGCTTTATATATTGGGATTCTAATATCATTAAGATATGAGACTTTATCCTAAATGAATTTATTTTCAAAAACTTCAAATTATAAAACCTAGATAGCCATAAAGTAGATATGACAACAACGTTGAAACATTTTACAATCAAACATTTAATCAAGGCATAGATCAACATGTGATTAATAAAGTCATAAGCATACATATGTTGGGCTTTAGATCCAAATATGTTAGTGTGCTTGAATATATGTTGACCTAGTTATTTAGTCTATGCTGGGGGTACAAGATAATTTTTCACAAAAGGGCAGGTCCTTCACTACACCCTCTATATATATGTGTGTCTATTAATGAAACTAAACACTTTTTGAAACATTTTTGGTGTGTTTGGTCAGGGGGTAAAATCGGGGTTAAAAATTTATACATAAAACTCATTCATAAAACTTTTACATCCATTTTTTATCCCCAAACTAAATACACCCTTAGTGTAACTATTGCCTCATATTATCCCATAATGGAGAAGATCCTTTTACTAACATGGACATGTGTGCATGTATATTTTTTGCAATTCTTGAAGTCATTCTTCCGTGTATTAAGAAATGCATATATCCTTGCTTTATATATTAGTATTCTAATACCATGTATTTTAATCTTGGGTATTATAAGGACATGAGATTTTATCCTATATAACTTTTGTTCAGAGTATTCACCCCCTTTGTTTCACTGCCGGTTCAAACCTAACACTATAGAGATCCCTCAATTACTGACCTCAAATTTCATTATCACCTGAGCCACCCCGATAGAAAATTAAGGATGAGAAAGAAGCTAAGTTACCATTACTTGTCATAAACATTTGGTTTTAGCTCTATCATTCATTATCAGTAATTTTATTTAGTGCGAATTATAATTATTCGTAAAAAGTGTTGTCAACGAATTTTAACCGATGGATGTAAGAGATGGATGTAAATAAAAAAGAAAAATTAACTTCATTCCAATTTAATTATCAAAATAAACCATTCTAATTTTTATCGCACTAGAATCTTGTAGAAATGATATCAATGTTTGGAAAATGCTTATTATACGAATGGAATTTAATTTTGTGGAATGCCGTACAAAATGGGTAGCATTTAATAAATGCTTTCGTTCGATGAATTTATATGTGCAATATCTTGAATGTTTTCTCCTCATATGTACATATTCATAAAATGAGTTTTGATCAAAATGAGTTAATCAAGGTGGTAGGTATCTTGACTCCTTAATTAGAATTCTCAAATTTAAGTTTTGGAAATGAAAAAAAAAAATGTTAGGAGATTCCTACTCCCTTCAGAGACCTCTGTTGGTTCAAATTGGATTAGCCAAATTTCTAGTAATAGGACTCGGATATCAGTGGTTCCATCGAAACTAACATAAAATGAGTTTTCGAATTGAAAAATGCTACTCTGCCCAAATTTGCCTGAATGAGGTGGAATTGACATGTTATTAACTATTTTCACTCAAGATTTGTGGAATCTCCCCCTACTCAATGCGAGCGCCACCCTTTTTGCCACCACTATTAACCTTTATGTTCTACCATTGTCAATTTAGCCTTATCCAAACAGATTTGGAACTCACCAATTATCAGAAGCTTGGCTACTCTATCTGAAAAAGAAATAATATAGGCCTTCTCTTTGAGAACCAAAATATGTTGCTTAGAACCATCACTAGTACCCATAACCAACCAGCTTTAGCCACTCCAACTTCCTTAGCAGCACCTTTTTGTCTAGTCTGAAACACCAAAGTGCTCCACTGTCCTCAATACATAACCTAATAAAGATGCACAACTAATAGCAACCTGTGAGCTACCTCCAGCACCAAAGTGTCTACGCCAATCGCCTTCTGCACCAACCACCATCGAATGCTTATCGCAAAGGTGTCGCCGCAATCAACCATAACCCAAATCTCTAATGAAGTCAATGGAGTCGCTAGCTGTACCTCCATATTTGGACACACAACCATTTGAGTTATTCAACCTATTTTCATTTGTTGATAATACAACATCTTACCAGACAAAATATTATGCTTAAGTCATAATATATTACCTGATAAGTTATTACGTGTGGCTATCTGTTTAAGTTTCATTTCGGTTCAATGATATTTACCCATATAGAGTTAATTATTCAATAAATCATTTAATTTGGTGGTGAGTTTTGCAACAGAATTAATAAATAAATAAATAAAATCTACAAAATAAATAGAACTATTTGGCTGCATCATATATATGTACAATAGATGTCTGTTTCCAAAGTTTGCCAAAACATACATAATCAATATAGGGTATGTAAAGAATGAGGCCGCTGGAACAAAATAAATCGACCTACCACCATGTAACAAACCCTATAATGCACCCATGGGACATTTCATATATAACCCCTAACCACTATACATCTGCCCATGGCCCAGACTGCCAAAAGAGGGCCACTCTATACACCTACTCCTACTGCACTAAAAAACCCCCTAAATGGACTCCGAAGAGAGGAATCCATTAGCCATGCTGGCGTCGGTCGGAGCATAGCCATCACAGGGTGCCGAAGATGAAGAGGATGAGCTCACGGCCTCTGACGGGTCCTCCTCCTCGGAAAGTGAAATGGACGAGGCCTTCTGAGGAGATGCCGCTGGAGGTAAGGCTGGAGCTGCGGCTGTTGCTACTGCTAGTGGTAGTGGTGGAAAGGGATGTGTCATGTATAGCGGGATAACAATATAAGGTGCGGTGGGGTCAAAGAGTGGGCGAGGCAGGGGAATAGCAAAATCTCTACGGAAGAAGAAGTAAAAATGAAACTGACATCTACTGGATATATATATATATATATATATATATATATATATATATATATATATATATATATATATATATATATATATGTATGGGTCCAGGTGGATATGCAGCTCGGGGAACTCAATATAGAGGATGCCGGTCGCCGTGTTCGCCATGATCTGAGAATGACGCGGAAACATACAGTAGGGTGAGAAATAAAAATTTCTCAGTAGGGATCCTAATCCTATACACATTTGTCATTGCCATCATTCCCAGTTATTTCGATTTTTCTTAATTTTAAATAGTACGACATAATGGTAATATTCAACTTAAATTTTTATTATAGAAAACATAAACCGAAACAAACTAAATTTTAAATTGGAGCAATGAAAATATAGTTAAACAGATATGCTAATATAATTAAGATAGTCACTGTAAATCAATAGTAACATATCATGAGAAATAAATAGGTAATTATAAAAATCAATTAAGAATTATTATACAGTGCATATAAATGTACAAACATAGAAAATGCATCTTGTCTTTGAGGGCTTTCGCCTTCTATAACTTATATTTTTCATTCTTGGTCCCCTGGGAGTTATTGGTCATATAGTCCTGGGTAATAGTCTACTTTTTAGGACCGAGTTCGTTCCTATACAGGATTGCCGGGTTTACTTTCCCACTGATCTATTCCCCTTAAACTTATTCAAGGGCTGGCCCAAGTGATATGGAATCCTTTGCAATTTTCATACATTGCATGTACACTAACATTAGCCTACTTAAATATCTTGTATTCATGCAAACATCCTGTATGGTATGTGAATTCTTTGCCGAAATTTCGGCAGCATAATGGAGTGAGTCCACTTTCCCATGAATAGTGGTAAGCTACCAGTAAAAATCACTCAAGCATTCAAAGTAATATGGGATAGCAAGTATATAATCACAATATCAATCATCAAAATCAATACAAGCATCAACAAAGTTTTCTACTTACTCTATCCTCTTTTGCCCGAATTTTGTAAAATTCACCTTTACTCCTATTCAACTCATTTAAACCTAAATTTTGGATATGTTATAGCTCTATTCCTTTTGATCCCATCTCATTTTGATTTGTATAGCTCAAGTTATTTGTATTTTACCTCGGACTGCCATACACTTAGCCAAAAGTGTACCCTTATAAGTGAAAATTCACTAAAAATAGAAATTTTGGTGAAATCATACGAAATTTATACCAAATTAAAGCTAACAGAACAAGATTTTAAATAAAATAAGTTACATATCATTTTCATAAGTATATCTTGAGATATAAACCTCGTAACTTAACCTACTGGACTACCCTATTCTAGCCTGGTTTAAACTTAAGGTAACTTCATTGATGTGCTGGGAATAATTGGCAACGAATCTGACTCTGAAGTTTTTATGGAATATTTTCTTACATGTTATCTTTCAAAAAGCATTAGTTGCACTCAATTTAGAGTTGTGTAGGGTGAGTTACACCCTTCTCAACTCATACTGCCCAGATGAGAATCTAAATTTCTAAGTCAAGCTTCAAAAATTCGTATTTAATTCTATACTAATCCAATGGCCTTATATTTTATATGGTTGAAAAGTCCTAGATGTCTAGTTTCATATAAAAATAGATTTATCAAGTTTTGATAGCTAGATTTTTGTTCGTACAAGACAGACGTACAGACACCGTAGGGTTTTCACCCAACAGCTCCTTAATTCTTTCTATCTTCAAGTTCTTTCATTCCAATTTCAATTCTAATCACCACATACATACAAAATCGACCCTAATTCATCATCATCACTCAAAATCACATCAGAATCACTAGAGAAACAGCAACCTCACATAGCCCCAAACCAAGAAAGACAAGAAGAAAAGTTGAATTCCTACCTCCTTTAGGTGAAATCTTGTTAGTTTGGTGTCTTGAATTGAAGAAATTCTTGATGAAGCTTGAAGAGTTGATAGAGAAGGAGTGGAGATAAGTTGAGATGGAAGAGAATGATGAGGGGTCTGCCCCTTCTTGATGGCCGAATTTGTCAAGGAAAAGGAAAGGATTAATCACAAACTTTTGAAGCAAGGTTTAATGTGATTAGTGGATGTGTTTGGCTAATTCAATTTGATGTGGCTGCCACTCTCTAAGGCTGATTGTGGCGCCACTTGTATGGATGCGTTGGCTGAATCTTAGCCATCCATCCTAGGATTTTTACAGTATAATTTCTATTGGTCCAGTTCCGACGGTTTAAAATACTGAAATCTTATCGATTTCTCTTAAATTGGTAAACCGGTTTTAGAAAAATTCTATGAGGTTTCCTATCTTCCTAATCTAATTCTATCAAAGTTAATCCTTCTAAATGTTACTTAATTGGCTTTGGGTAAATACTTAATCGAATTCCAATTAATCCCAATTATTCGCTAAAAATCGAACAACTCTGTTAAAAACGATAAAATTTTTCAGATGTTATAAATAGAGAAACATATTTTAATTTGCATAAAAATATAATTTGTAGATAATGATATGTTAATAAAAATGAGTTGGCTTGTCACATCGATATGGTAAAGTATCCAGCTATTTTGGGTTGGGCAAATTTTCTGATTCAGTAATACTACTGAGTTCCATTATTTGTACCACTCCATTTTGTAGGACATCCAACACCTAGAAATAAAAAGGTGTGAGACCTACCATCATCATTCCCCCTTTTTTTTCCCTCTGCCTCTCCCTTTTTTTCTTTTACAGGGTACCCACTCCCAAGAGTCCAAATTCTTTTTTCCATCGGATTATACAACAATCCAGTAAATACTCAAATAATATATTAACAACTTCTTCAAATATATATATAGGGAGCCTATCACATGAGATGAGTGGTTTATTATGAGAGTGAGAGGAGTAAATTTAGGCCATATAACCATACATAGATAGTCAAGATTTAAAGTTATTTAAAGGTTACATGATCACTTAAAAAAGTCATGTGACTTTATGTTTTAATTTTGACCATTCACATAAGATCCAATGGTCAAGATTTGCTCCTCTCACTCTCATAATAAATCACTCCTTTCATGTGATACGCTTCCTCTATATATATCTTGATAATGAACGATGCCTAAAATCTTAGTATGGGAACCTCAGTGATCTACAAGTTGAAATGCCACATGAACGTAACTGATTAAGCATGGAAAGAAAGATGTAGGTCTAAGAAAGTAATACTTCTCAAAAGATTCGTTTTAAGCTAATCTCTACGTGTGTTGTATCCTCTTATTTTCATTATTCTGTCCTTTCTTAGTATAAAATAGTAAACTATACTCATTTACGAGTTCAATTCTAATGAAAGAATCATTATTAACTATGCTATACGTATTGTACTTTTATTTTTATTTTTCTGAGAGCTATACGTATGGTCTTTATGTGGTAGCATAAATGCCCACAGATCACTTCATGATTTGAATCTTCTCACCTACTAGAGGTCCTTATAATACATGCCAATTGCCGAGAATCGTCCTTGCAATTGGAGATCAATTCTTTTCAAAAAGATCACCCATATAAAGAAAGGCATCATATCATGCAAATATTGTAACTTTTGTTCAATCTTCTGGGACCCCTAACATCCAGTCACGCAGTGTCAGCAAAACAAGGACACTTCTTAAAACCCCCAGGTGCCAAATACAAGGTACTCCAACATGAAGTTTCAATTTCATATCTTATTGATGAGTTCAGATCACCCCCAAAATAATAATAATAATAACAATAATAGAAAAGAAAAAGATTTTATTGACGAGAGAAAGAGTCACTAATACCTATCAGGTAATCCCTTAAATGCACCATATTAAATACGGTGCATGATGCACCTTGGGCATTGGATTAATTTAAGGCATCCTTAAGTGCTATTGAACGGTCCGAATTGTTGCTAGCAACTTTGGAGCTCGGTCACAACACAACACCCTCTCTCTCTCTCTCTCTCTAACAAAATAACATAACCAAAGGCTCCACAAAAGAGAATCTCAAATCACAGTAACATAACATGGAAGATGAGAAGGAGAAAGAAGAACAAGCTCACAGTCTCGACTCCCCTCCTTCCCGCCCGCCCTTCTATGGCAGCCTGCCATTCTCCTCGGACGAACTACACTGCAAGTTCTCGTCTGCCTACAGCTGCAAATTGAACTCCATTGCTTTCTTTAGTCCCTTGCACCTTAGCGCCCTACACTTCCTCGATCACATGTGTCGCAACAGAAATCGACGACCACGATTTATGCACTGAATAATGTGAAGAACCTTAGGAGCCATGAGATCAAGAATTGGTGGAGGTGAGACATACATAGACTATGTGAGGAGGAGGGAGAGTAATCTGAAGATGTAGAAGAAATAGGAGGAGAGGAGGAATGCACCAAAGAAGAGCTCCACAACGGGGATGAGGAGGTCCAAGGCGGAGAAGGGAGAATGCTTGTAGCTGCACGCTTCCCCCTTTGCAGCTATACTTGAATTTCACGTCAATGTCACGTGTCCCCTCTTCCCAAATGAGACTCAGGATGATGGTTCACCAACGCATCAATGAAGGAGTTGGAACCACCAATAATGATGAGCAACCTGCTCCTCTCAACAATGGAATCAATGGCCATGGAGGCGTGGTGGCAGAAATCATTGGCGGTGAAGTTGTGTTCGGGTCAATTGTTCCTTGAAGGTGGTGTGGGACCCCACAACACTATTCCTGGGTGACCTTGTTGCTGATGTCTAGGTTGAAATATGAGATTCGATTGACAAGATTGACAAGACAAACAGTGGGCAGTGTTTGGTGAAAAGGATTTGGTTGAGAAGAACTGACAGTGTCACTTGTGGGGAGAGTAGCCACTGGCAGCGATGGTGGTGGTGGGCAGTCGGAGAAGCTGGGAGTGGTGAGGATGTGGTCAAAGTATAACTGCTAATAATGTCACTTGTTGTTGTTGTTTTCCATCTTTGTTGATGATGATGCTTTTGCTTTTGGTTGATGACTTGCTAGGCAATGGTCACGAGGTTGGGTTGGTGGCAATGCAGATGGTGATGGGTCACCGGCAGTGGTGTGTTGGTGGCAGCCATAGTGAAGGGTGGGCAAAGGGTGGAGTTGAGAGAGGATGACCGAGGGGCATCAAACATAGGATAGAATTGTAATTTTCTATAATTTTAATAAATTATCAATAATTTTATTAATTATCAATTTCAACCCTACATTTTAAATTTTTTTTTTGGATCTAACTATTCAAAAGTGTGATCCATTGCATGGTCAACCATTGTAATCAAAACCCCAAAAAAATATTAAAAGTATGAAATAAACTATTTTTGAAAGACAAACCTCTAATTACTAGTCGCATATCACATTAAGGATATAGTAGTACACGACACATCAAACATCTTATATTGTAAAGTGCATGACAACATGCATCCACTCAGCAAACATGTTGGCATTTGGGCTTTTGAGGCTGTGTGCAACTAATTTGCACATGTACTTTAGGCTAGTACTGGATAAAAAAAAAAATTCAGACAAAAAAAATGGAAAAATTAATATTAAATATCGCTAACAAAGAGTATTTAATTTCAAGACATATTAAATATTATATAATAATATTAAAGATTAATTTTGAATTATTATCAGTATAAAATAATTTTATATTATCATCTAATTATATGCTTCTATATGTAAGACTTTTAAAGTAGAAGGTGGTTGAATCAAATATTTTTATTGATATGATAATATATGATTAGATATTTGTGTAAAAAAAATTTATATTTACAATGCATCAAAATTAAATTTATAATATTTTTAGAGGGTTTTATATAATTTATTTCAAGAGAAGGATAATTATATTTTTAAATATATAGATTAAAATATTCTTAATAAATATGCTAATTACTCAATAAAAATAAATAACCACGCATTGAAAAGTAATAAACATTTACTAATTTTTTTTGTAACTTTATATATCTTAATTATAAAAAATTATTTATTTCTATTTGTCACCTGTTAAGAACAAACAATCATTTAATAACAAGCAATAGTCATTAACAAAATTCTTCTTAATTATATATCTATAGTATAAAATTTTTATCTAAAATGATCAGTCACTCACTTGAAATAAATATTGTAAAAATAAATACCCGCTCAATAATAAACAATATTACTTATAAATTTATTCTAAATTTAATGGATTTAATATAAAATATCAGTTGTAATTGTTAGCCATTCAATGAGAACAAATAATCGTTCAACAAAACACAATATTCATTCAATAATTAATTATAAATTTCATAAATCTAACATCAAATTTCATTTATATTAGTAAGTCACTCGATGAGAACAAATAACTATTAAAAGAAGAATTTAATTTTCATACATTGTCAATGGCAAAAAAATTTATACAGACATCCAATCATGTATTGTCATATTTGCAAAATAATTTGACTAAATTATCCATTACCTTAAAAGACTTACACATAAAAGTATATGATTAGATGACAATATAAAAATATTTTACACGGAAAGAAAAAGTAATAACCATTCATAATTTTTCCATAACTTCATATTTCTAACATACACATTTACTTATAATTATTAATCACTCATTAATGAGTAGTGATCATTACAAAGTTGTTTAGAAAAGTACTTTTGCCTATTAAGTAAAATTTATTAGTTTCGCTCTTTAAATAAATTTTATGTAATTCTTCATATCTAGTCAGTCGTGTATGCATTGAACAATGGCTTGCTGCCTACTGGCTGACATTTGACGAGCTATATAAGTGATCGAAGCAGATGCTCACGAAGCAATTAATGTATTTGGAAGTTTCAAAATGTCAAGTTATTGTTCATTACATCAAACAAATCCTAATCACTCCTAACCATCAAATGGAATCCAAGTTAGGATGCATAAACGAGTTTTTCATTATGATTATCCTTTTTATTGTAACTGTAAGTACTCAGAATTACAAGATAACATGAAGTGTTCTCAGATCTTTAAATTCTGCATGATTAGCATCTATATTTAGTCACAAAATTTTGATGCTTAGATACCCTATCTGAAGATCACCTTGAATTAAAAAGACAAGAAAAGAATGTAAACTACAATTCTGTGATGCTCAGATACCATATCAAAGTATATGAAGATCTTAGAGCAAAAAATTCAAAGAATAGAATACGAACTGTAATTTTTTCCCCATCTATTTACAAATTAAAACAACTGCTTTGCCAGCAGTAAAATGGGAAACATCGTATGCTATCGCAAGTTGTTTTCTTCTTAAGCAGGAAAAACGTGGGAGTAGTGGGACAAGCAAAAAGGAAGAACTTTAACCACATATTTAAAGGGTTGAGGATACCAAAAAATATGTTCTCGAAAGTTTACTTTATTAAGAAGATCCTAATAAAACTTCTTTGGGATCAGATTTAAGCTTTAATTATGAAGTCAAAAAAAGGTTCAAGAGCCAGATTAAAGATACAAACAGCCTTCTGATGGAGAAATTATTATATACTTATATTGCATAATACAGATTGTATTCATATTTAATAATATAATGATATTTTAACTTACACTTTTTAATCTAAAATGTTATTATTATTGATAGAGGATAATCCACCTGATATTTCATAAATATCTAAAAATCTACCTGCTGATCCAAACAGCCTTTTGACAAGGCTAGACAAAGTGTATTGAATTTAACAATTAATTTTCTCTTTTGAGTACTATTATTTATCGATAGTGATGATGGATGCCCTTACACTATATCATATATAGCAGTAGAATCATGTATAAATAAGTAGATATTTTAATTAAGTAAATGGTGAATCTAATTGTAAAAATTTATGACAAACTATATTTTAATAATTGTTGATTTCAATAATATATATAAATGGTGAATTGGATGAAAATATTTTTAATATATTATTATCTTACCATATTCATCATTTTTACGAGAAACATAACTAAAATGTCAATTACTTCCATCTCCAAATATCCAAAGAATTGTCTAAAACCTATATACAGATAACATTTTCTGTTTTTTCATAAAAGGAAGGCATATATCATATCGTTCTCCTAGGACCCACTGGCCACTCCCCTTTGTTTGCTAGTAGCCGGAATTGTCTAGTAGACTGAGTAATACGGAACAAACAGACGGAACAAACAGACAAAATCCACTTTTGCCTTAAAAAATAATAGGAAAAAAAAAAGTTTCTCTTTACATTTATCTTGGATTCCATAGTAACCACCAAAAAAAAGAAAAAAACCATTATTCAATCTGGTGTTATTGATCATGTTATGCTTACTGCGTAGCTGAAATTGATATCTGTGCTTGTAAAATTAAACCTCGTACTTTCAGCATGTTTTGTTCTTATTAGTTTTTCTTGTATAAAACAATCCCAGTTAATCGTTGAACAGAAAGTTGAAGGAGCTTATGAACCTGCACAATTCTGTTGTTGGCAAAGATATGACCCATTTTTAAGAAGAAGCATTACATGTGCGAGTTATGTAATGACTTCACTAAAACCAGGCATGTTATGTAATGACTTCACTAAAAGCAGAAAAGAAGCTGTTGGAAGCTTGATTTCACTGACATGGTATCCATTTAGAACATCAGTTTTCTGTTCCAACTGGCCTGTGCTAAACATGTCTCAACTTTGAAGAATATAAGTTACGTAAGAACAAGCATGAGTAACCATCAAAAAACTTTATACCAAGATTTTCCTGTCAGCTTGTGTAGAATGCCTGTCCACTCTTCGTGGAACTAGCTAGATTGGCTTAGCAAATTGATAAACTGTAGCTGATATTCAGTTTTAACATGCTCTGATGAATATTGTTTCTATGAATATTATTCACATAATGCAATGGTCCTAAGGTGCACAAAATATGAGAACAATCTCAAAAATATAACATCTGAGAAGTATATGATATCCAACAGCAAAATAACTGATAAGTAACAATGCTTTCGTTTTGGTTTTCCCATTAAAATAATAACTATTCATTAAAGAACAATTTAAACCACATCATATTGATTGAACTGTTCTGCACAGGTGACAAGGAAGAGATAATGTGCATCACAAGGAGTAGAAATATAAAATATTGCTGTGAACTCAGGATCCAGATTACCAGATTATAGTCTAATACTGTTCCTCCAAGAAGCATTGAAACAATGGAAGCTGTTAAATTGATTAAACCACTCTGCATTGTTGATAAGGAAGAGACAATCTGCATCTCAAAAGCTAGATAGAATAAAAGCACTGCTTTAAATGCAGGTTAGCATATCCTTACCCAATAATAGCTCCTCCAAGAAGCATTGAACCAGCAGAAGTTATCAAATTAGTTAAACTGACCATTCTGCATTGGCGATAAGGAAGAGGTAATCTACATCCCAAGGGCTAGATACAATTAATATATTGTTCTAAACCTCAGGATGCAGATTACCCCATCCTAACCCAATATTGGTTGTTCCAAGAAGTATGGAGCCAATAGATGTTACTCAAATTGATTGAATTGTTATGAATTGGTGACAAGGAAGAGGTAATCTGCATCCCAAGGGCTAGATACAATACAAGCATTGATCTAAACCTCAGGATGCAGATTACCTGATCCTAATCCAATAACTGGATCTTCCACGAAGTAGGAAGCCAGTGGAAGTGGAAGAAAGAACATAGCAAAGGTAGGTTGGATTGAGGGTCATTAGCATGAATTTATAGTGGTTCACTGAGCTTGATATCTAAAGGTGCACTCTGTATATTTTAAAGAGGAAAGTGTACAATCATAATCGTTGATGAAAAACTCAATGGTTTGAGATTTCGTTAGATAAATCATAAATATGCATTAATCATTCCCTCGTTGTTCTCATCAACGGCTATAATTATGCACTTTAACCTCATCCATGCAGAGCCGAATCCGATTTGTATTCTCGACGTAATCACGTGTTATTGTCTTTACACTTTGCATGTAGACAACAATGATGTTTTTATCTTGACTGAATTTTCAAAAGTATAACAGGTCATTTATTTCACGAATACCAACGGTTTTCCAAGGCCCTTGAAGCTTATCAATTTTTAATATAAGAATCTACTTTATGGTATGCATCTCATCCCATCGCTGCAAAATTCTCTAGAATCTAGATATCATTCCCAAAAGGATGATTAAGAACTGAAAATGAAAGTTTGCATCATTGGCTGTTGTATCTCGTTACCAACTTTTATGCTTTGACACATAGTACTCCTTTGGACTGCTCCTCATTGCGTTCATCTCACGAAATGCAGTCTACCTTGGTCGTGGATACATGGATGTTTTTGAAATTTTGAGAGTATTTCCCCAGTGTAGTGCAAAATTCAAGAAAATATCTGCTAATGTTGTTTTAATCAAATTTACAATAAGAAACTTGCAGGGTAAGTGGGTAACTTTTATTAGGAAATTCATTATATTAGAGCTTGGTGCACATTAAAGTCAGAACTTTTGAGTTAATATAAAATATACATTTTCAAGGTTAATTGGTGGTTGCAGGAAGGATCAAGCATAGGCTATACAATCATTAACTGAAATCACATGTCACAATCAGTTTACGCCTAAGCTTGAACTTTCTGTCTATTACATCAGAATAAATACCACAAGATGCAGAGTTACATAGGCTGCACCAGCCTGCACGCGACTACTAATAAGATTAGCTAGCTTCCTGGAAACGCTTTATCCCACCAAGAATAGATACCACCAGATGTTCTGCATTGGTAGGTATAAGTGTTATGTGGTGTACTATTAACTAAATATAATAATTTCAAGAGCATATTCTATACTTGAGGACTATAAAATATAGAATCTCAATTTGCTAACTACAAGCCTATAGTAATGTTGAGCATATAACATGGTTTTTGTACAACCATAAATAGTACTGAATTTGTCTCATAACAATCATAACCTCTTTAAGAAGTTTCTGTCCATATTTGAAAAATAATAATAATAAGATTACACATGATACAAAATATCCCAAGGCAATGAAAGCATGCATAATTAGTTTAAACATGCTATCATTTTCGTTTTGTAAAATTTGATTCTATAACTTTTCGGTGGAATATGTGGTCCAAATTCTCGATAGCAAATCCGAATGGCGTGAAAGGTGGCATGGACCCATCAGGAAAGTGGTCATATGTCGCGCATATAATGATGTGTGTTCAAAGAAATGAATGCCTAAGATTCCGTCGTGGCCCACAAAAAGGGGGCAACTAATTGTTGCAGAATTTTAACGGGTGAACAGTCAAGTCGACATATTTTGACGAGGGTTGTTTGGAAAGCCTTAAATTGAATTCAATGTTTTGGATTGAAAGTATCCAATGGCATGGAATTAAAATTAAAAAAGAATTGAATTCTATAAAAATACTCAAAAGTAAATCAAATTATTTATAATTTTTGATCTGGTGGATTTAATGTAAAAAATAAATATACCAAAAATTTTTTTAATCCTATATAATATCTTCACTCTTTCTCTTTTTTCTAATATTTAATTAAAGGTAAAATATTCAAGATAAAAAATTCAATTCATTTTCATATATATTCTAAATTGTATAATTGAATTCAATTATATAATTTACTAGTTTATTCCAAATATAAGAATTCAAATCATAATACAATTAAATTTAATTACTAGTAGAATTAAATTCAACTCTATCTCATTTTTCATTCCAAATAAGCAGGCTTTTGTTTTCCAATTTAATGTAACCTTATCAGTACTACAAATTTTTAATTATTGTTACATAAGATATAGAGGCACCAAGGTATAGATGAACTAGTAAAAGATTAACCCTCCAATATCAGCATCATAGTCAATTTTTAAAAATTTTAAGCTATTTACCAACTGAGCTACAAGATCATTTATTAGGGAAGGGGTTCTTTTAAAATGTGAGATGTAAGTGTTGATGAAAAATTTCGAATATAAATTTTTGCATATATATGATTTATCATATAATGCTTATAAAATGTTAGACTTCTGATTTTTTTCATCAACAACTATGGTTCTACATTACACTTTTTAAAGTATATTCTACACTTAAAAGAAGAACCAAAGAATAAAGTACGCATTCTTAATTAATCGTTGACGATGAAATTAAAGAAATAAATTATTCATGATCCATTATAAAGTGCTTGTATTTTATGACAAAAAATACTTATATACTATTGGAGGGAGAACTTTTTCTTCCTCCATGTTAATCTAAGCCATCAAATATTTTTTTAACAAAAAAAAAGTAAGAAAGAGCAAGAATAATAAAAAATATGAATGGAGTCCCCCAGGACAGGCAACACCTACAGCATCGCTATACAAAAGATCTTGGATACAAAGCAGAGGTTGCTCAAACCAAATCATTCGTAATTCAAAAGAGTATTGGCCAGCACATGCTAAGGCATTCACTGCTTTATTGGTTTCTCTGAAGATATAAGAGAAATATACTTCCCACACTCTCTAGAGCAATCCCACAAGCTGACTGAAAATGCAAGTCGTTGGAGGTGTGCCAATGGGAGGTATAAAATTAAGTAGAGCTATCAAAATAAGTCATAACGCATGAGCCAACTTAGCTCAATTCATCACAACAATGAGTTGATTTGCCAAAAAGGTGGCTCATTTAATTTAGACTCAACCTTGAGCCAGGTTGAGCAGAATTGGCCCAAATTTAACAAACAAATTATTACATGCTTATTGTTTTGGGCCAATGGCCTATTTCTCAGTGTCTATTCTTTGTAACCCAACTATAGAAAACCTTAGCAGCCCACATTTAGACACTTCATAGATAACAAGCCATCGCCCACTCATCCATTATTCCCCACTATCGTCCCTTCCAACCTTCCCCTTCGTCATCATTCCATAGTGTTTCAAATTGCGAACCGCATCATGTGATGTGGCCGCAATATTGCAGTTGCAGTCACTGTCGCAACCGCATCACACCGCAATTGCGGTGTTTCACCAATTCATGTAAATTGACCGTAACGTAACCGCATCAGAGCCGCAACAGACCGCATCAGAGCCGCAACAAGCCACATCAAAGTTGCAATGGGCCGTAACGAGCTTAATTTTCAGTGACAAACCAAAAAAAAAATTCACACCGCAACAGCTGCAATGCGCATCGCAATAGTTGCAATGCCCACAATCGCAACAACCGCAACCGCGACCACATTCGCAGCCGCAACCGCAATTTAAAACACTATCATTCCATCGCTGCTGATCTTCGAACTCTCGCAATAACACAACCGTTGTCATATCCTTTCTACCATCACCGTTGACTCCTTTCCCTTTCACAACCAAACCCTTAATCCATGACCACCGCCTCCACCATTAGCCTCGCTAGTTCTTCTAACCACCAAATGTCTAGAACTAGCCAGCAATGCTTCCTCCGTTTCCATCTGCCACTATTCTTTTTGGCTCTATTATGAAATCGTATTCACCACGGTTCACAAAGCATCAATCCTCAAGCTAGTTTTAAAAACTTTGTTTCTTCATTATGAGTCTTTTGACAGATTTACGGTTACCATGGGCGACCGGTGATAAGGGTTTATGAAGATTCTAACTGGCCCATGCATGAACGTCTAAGGAGAAGAAATATGAGACTAGATGATGTCCAAGTACTCAACCCTATAAGTTTGCACTTCCCAAACAACCCCTTAAAGCATGTAGACTTCTTTCCTCCTTTCCCATATTACACCTGGTGCGGAAAGGAAAAGTAGATAAGTTATGTTGGAACCGTCTCTGATCGATGAGAAGACAATTTTTTAATAGAAGCCAAAAACAAGTTTTAACGCGCTCGAGTCCACACTATTTCCAGATTCCTTTGAACAGCGAATCCTTCACCCAGCTAGAATTGCGAGCAAGCTCGTCGAAAAGCAGTTTTTAATAGAAAGAGATCCATCATGGCTAGGCTCCCAAGCTACCACGTTGCTAGTAGCATCAGTCGAAGGAGGACGAATGCCTACATATGATTTATATGTATCTAAAAGGAGAACTTGATTTAAGATACCCCAATTCCACGTCCCTTACAAAACCACACAACCAACAATTGATAATTAGGTTTCGTCTACTGATATAGCATGAGTTGCAAAATTCATTAGATGGGCCATTTTTGGAACTTATCTATCCTTCTAGAGATTCACCAACTTACCATCATGCGCTCTGTAAATCATGTTATTTTCCACATGATTCTAAGCCTAGGTAACTCCCTTAGAAAGATTAGATTGTGACGGCCTACTATATTAGTTATAGGCATGATATCATTACCATATTTGTACCTACTTCTCAGCCCTCTAGCCCAAAGATAAGTAGCCAAACTCAACTCCATCATCAATGCCAAATTCACATGTCTATTGTAGCACCCTAATAAGACCACACTAAACTTAAGTCTCAATGTGATAATTATTAGTTGTTATACTTGAATTAGCAGAACATTTTTAATTATAAATAGTCAAGTAACAAAAATAGTGTATAAATTTTAAAAAAAAATGTAGTTCTAAAAACTGAGCCCTTGAGCATATAAAATTGATAAAATCATTGCAGCATACAACATCAAAATTCGTAATTAATTCACATCATAGTAAAGTAAAATAGAGAGACAATATTAATTATATGAACCCAACTATGTCAAATTAGCAAAATTCTAGACCATGCTAAACAAAATATATTCAGTTATCCTAAAAGAATAGTAAAGTCAACACTACTTCCTATCCATTAGTTGATTCCCAAACATACACAAATAAACTGTGACACCAAAATATACAATTTCAAAGCCATAGTTACATCAATTAAGCATATGCATGCAACTTAGAACCTCTTAGCCTAAATATAGGGGTATATGGACAAAACATTGCCCAAAGTATAAACACATAGCAAACTACATGGCATCAACACAAGCGGGTCGAGGGCAAGATCGCAATGTCAAGTCCACTCAAGGATTTCCATGAAGATCACGATGGACGTCATTGCCTTCATCTAAGGACGACATGGGAACACAGGGATAAGAAATAATGATTTTTCAGTAGAGAACTTGGCTAAACAATTAAATATTATTGTTATCGCTTTAGCCACTTCGGTTTATTATAAAAGCAGTAAGTATGCTAAAACACGAATAAATGTTCATTTTAATGATTTTTAAAACATATTTCCCTGAAGCAGATTACTTTTGTTTAAACACTTGATTCAAGAATTGTAACATTTCTTATAAATAATAATGGTGCATGGTCATAAGATAACATGATATCAGTAAAAGATGGATGAAATGCTTTATAATAAATGCTTGTCTTTCTGAAGTCTTCTTGCTTAATTTTTCTTACTTCCATAAACCTTAATATAGGGGATTTTGCCCACCTTTGGGTGATAATCTACTTATCATGTCTGAGCTCATTCTTATCAGTGAATCATTATTCACATAAATCTACCCCTAGTCAAATATAAATTCCTTGACTCGAGCAAAGTTGTCAGATATAAATTTCCTGACTCAAGCAAGGTTATCAAGTATAAATTCTCTGACTCGGGCAAAGTTGTCAAGTATATATTCCCTGATCTTAAATAAAGTAATTAACTAGATATAAATTCTTTGATTAATCATCATAAGTCTTAAAGCTTTGGATTAATTCAAAGTATCTTTCTTGATTCATGGGTTTGTAGAATTACATAATGCATCATGCAAACTTGTGAATATTGCTAATTCATAGTTGTAATTTTGCACAATCTTATAGCATGTTCATATTATGAGGCAATTAATTCATCGAAATCAAGAAGGAGTCTAATGAAAAATCCAACAGTATAACAGTTGTACCGGAAGAAATCCAAAATTTTGAAACATTAAATAAATAGTCAGAAAATTCCCAGTCATAGCATCAATTCAACAAATACTCACAAATCCATAATTCCAACTCATTCTTTTCAACAAATAATATCATTTCCGTCATTTCTAAGTGTCATCATCATAAAGTCCTAGAATAGAATAAATCAAAATAAAACCATCAATATTCTAGGATTCAAGAATAGGAGCACGTACATTAGCTTCCAACATTGGCCTCAATGGCTATAAGCCAACCAAAAATTTCATTTTCAAGTGGCTTGCCACCATATTACACATATCATATTCCATTATAAATACAAAACACAAGAAATTAAATAGCATAACACTTTCACATAAGATTTCTCAACCTCAAAATTAGAATTTAGCATAAAGGATACCATTCCAATCTAATTAATATTTTTGTCATAGTTAAATTTTAACTCTCAGTCTTAATTCACACCAATGAGGTATTCCACATGTTTCCCTTCCTAATCGTGGTTAACACCCTTTTTACTTAGTGTAAACTCCTACTAAATCAACTCCAAACTTTCTCTAACTCACCCCCCCATCATTATATATGGTCTAAGGCACCTAAAATCACCATAATAACATCAAATACTCAATTTAAACATGGTTTTGACTAGCCTCAAAGCATGTGACCGAAAATCACCCTAAAGCCCAAGAAGTTTGGCTAGTTAGCACCTAACTCTCCAATATTTCATCTTAAATCAATTCTAATCATTCAAGGATATTTCTAATGTCCATATAACTCCATTAATCACAACTAAAAATAGTTTTGCTATCCATTGGGAGATAGGAATTGAAATTCACACTTCTAATGACTTAAAGGAGCTAGTTTAGGTCCAAAATTGTTTCTACTTATCCCTTCACCAAACCAACTACTCAAGGACAATTTTAACTTCAATATCATGTATTTTAATGGGTAAAACCAGTTTGCATTGATTCCCTTAGCTTAAGAATTAAATTCCTACCTTTCTTAGTGGTTAGCGTACGATTTTAGCTACCCTTTTTTTGACAATACTTAAGATATTGATCCTAACAAGTTTATGCTCATAGATTCACTCATTTTTATGGTTAACTAAATTATTTAAAGCTATAGGAACTTTAAACTCACGTTAATTCTTAGGGTTTCAAGTCTAAACACAATATCCTACTCTAAGCTAGTTTATGCTATAGTCTAGTTAAATACCTTTCTAGAGTTTTATCTCACAAAACCCATTTTAGAGGACTCACATAGGCTAACATAAGCTAGATCTAAGCTCTAAATATACCGCTATTTGTAAGCATAGGAATCCTAGAATAGTGACAATAAACACCCATTTATGAGACAAAACCAAGAAGTTTGACTCCCTACCTCAATTCCAAACTCAAGACAACCTCAAACCTTTCTTCTTGATGCTTCAAGACCACCAAACAACAAAGAATAGCCCCTCCGCAGTTCACAACCCTTAGAGCTCTAATGGGGTCCCTTTTGCTCAGTTTGTGGTTTGGAGATTTTAAGGGTTAAAGGGTTTCTTGGGTTTCTAGAGGAGTGGTGGAAGCAAAAAGAAGAAAATGAAAACAAATGGAGAAAGGAGATAGAGACAACTTCAGTGCTAAAATGAAGAAGGAAAGGGAAGTGTATTGTTGTGTTTCTTGTTTGGGATGAGGGGGTGAAAAAAGTGAAGTATTCTTGGGTTTGATTGCGTGGTGAGGCTTAATTCTTTATTAGTAAGTGAGGTCACCCAATCTAAGCCACTTGAGATTACTCTTGAAGTGAGGTATCACTTTCTAGACTCACTTGATGTATTTTTGTGACATGACATTAGTACTTTCTTATACTTTAAATTCTTAAGTTAAACAGTTACAAGGGCTTTAAGAGATTCCATAAATAATTCTAAACTGTTTCTAAATATTTTTACTAGAAATATAATTTATTTAATTTTTATCTCTGATAGGATTTTAACTGTGTAATTATATTGTTATTATTTTATTTTATTTCTCTATTTAATTTATTAACTACATTAAGTTAATAAATCTTCTGCCAATTCTTTATTTAAAATTTGTGGCCTCTACATAATTTAAATTTTATTTAAATATATTTTTGTCCCTTAATGATTAACACAATATTATTTGTTTAATTATTAACACAATATTATTTGTTTAATGCAGGGCTACAAATGTTGCAAAATTAGGGATGTCACATCTATCATCTCTCACAATTATCCCACTATTTCCTTTTGGAGCTCTCATTAACCCCCCGGTCCACCAATGGAATTTATTTTCTTTTCAACAATAGATCCGCAAAGAAATTGCTTGCTTAAACTATTAATATTGCCACAGACTAATCTGTGCAAAATACTAGTTTGCATGGCAAAGGAAGGAGTTGATAGCAACAATAGATTGACATAAGATTAACCTCCCTATTACAGATAGGGAGTTTGCCTTCCAATTGCTAAGCATTGAGAACAACCTTCTTGTATTCCAGTTGAATTCTCTGTTGGAGTGTCTCTTGTGAAGCAAAGGAACCCCCAAATACCTTCCAAGGTCACTAACTAACTGGAATCCCAAAGCTCTAGCAATCTCAATTAATCTAGGAAAAGTTTGAAAATTCCCTCTAACTATAGATCATGTGCACTTTAGTCCTTGAACTAAAAAAATGTGCAACTTGATTCCTCAAACTTTTTTGAATATGCACTTTAGTTTGTCTATTAGGGTTTTGTCCATTATTAAGAAAAAACAAGTGTAGTTTACCTCCTAAACTTTGGGTTGTATGTACTTTAGTCATTAGACTAAAAAACAAGTGCAACTTTATCCCTTAAACTTTCTTGAATGTGTAATGTTTCCATTCATAATGCATGGAAATTTAATAGAAGGAATAAAACGTATAAGTAGAAAAGTTTGGAGGGATCACATTGCACATTTTTTTAGTTCAAAGACTAGGTGCACATGAGCTATAGTTGAAGGAACTAAAACGAAATTTTCCCATTAATCTATTATGATTTGCATTTTTTGAGAAACAATTTTGAATATTCTCCAAACTAACTTTTCAACTAGAGCTAGCACAAAAAATGTCTTATTGTCTTTAATAATCGATAGTTGATCCATAGAAGCCTCAACAAAAAGTAACAGATCATCTGCAAAGCACATATGAGAGATAGGAGGACCACCCTTCAAAAGCACAATAGGTTTCTGATGATTTAGATTCACCGTATGAATAATAAGATGGGCGAGTCTCTCCATACAAATCACAAAGAAATATGGGAAGAAAAGGTCCCCTTGCCAAATGCCCTTGGTAGGCTGGAACTTCATTATACACTCATTATTCAAAAGGATATCCATGGAGCATGAAGAAATACAATGCCAAATTAAGTTAAAAAGATTCTCCCGGATACCTACCTCCCTTAATCAATAATAAACTGTTACTTCATATAGTCATAGCTCATAGGCCTTTCTAAATCAATGTTAATTACCATATACCCTTTCTTATCATTCATGGATCTCATTTTATGAACCACTTCTTGAGCAATAGTTATATTATTGGGCCCTGGCAATGAAGTAAAAAATTGCATTGATTAGGAGAGATAATTGAGCTCATCACAGTTCTCAATCGAGGTGCTAAGATCTTTGTAACCAATTATAAGCCACAATGCTTAGGCTAATAGGCCTTAAATGTTTGATGTGCTTAAGTTGGTCAACCTTTGGAATCAAGAAAATAAAGTTTTTATTTACCTTTTTCATTCTCAGGAGTTTGAAAAATCTCATGAACCAATCTATAGACCCATTGAGACTTTAAAAAAAAAAATAAAAAACATTGCATAAAGTCTATTAGGGTCTAGAGCTATCAGAGAACCCATTTTAGATTGCTTAATATCACCATTAACTAATAGGGCGCAAAGAATATGCAACTGGTCCTGAGATAAAATATTAAAGTAACTTAAAAGATAGAAGGATAAAAATTGATGAGGATTCTAGTATAGCTTAACAAAGAACTCCCTTGCTAATTTCTTAATAATCTGATCATTATGAACCTACTCTCCACCATCATCTTTAAGAGTGGAAATCTTGTTATTCCTCCTTTTGAAGATACTTGACAAGTGAAAATAATGGGCATTTCTATCATCAAAAAGGATTGTCTTGAGCTCTTGTTGAAGATTGTCTTAAAAAGGATTTCACTCTTATCCTAAGCTTCTAGCAGTCCTATCAAAGCAGCCAAGCAACAAGGAAGTGATAGAGTTTGTGGCTTCCATGTTGCACGACTAGCTTATCAAGATGAATCCACAAGGCAGTGTGATTGGACTTGAAGAAAGGAGGTGAAGAACCAATGAATTAGGAAAAAAAGAATTGCCAATATACATTACTCAGGGTATGATCAAGTCTCTCCATTAGCTAGCCTTTGTTCCACATATAACTAGGCCTATGAAACTTCAAATCCATCAACTGAAAGTAGTTAATGTACTACTAGAAGGCCCCACAAACTGGGGAAGAAGCTTTCACCAAACCAATTCTTTTATGAGTGGAGACTATTGAGTTAAAATCCCCAGCTACACACCAAACCCCTTGAATTAAGACTACAAATATTTAAGTTGCCTTCGAAGTTTTTAACTTAAAGCCCCTTCAAGACAATTATAACAAGTTTTTAGGAACCAAAGTATAACCTGTAACATCTTCATGTCCACCTTCACGGGTTTCCCCATTACAAAGGGTAAGACCAAAAAAACATTCGTCACAAACCAACATATTAAGTGATGAGTGTACAATAAAAACTCATTTAGTGCTTAATTTGATATGCTTTTGTGTTTTAATAGTTGCGAAATTGTCCACTATTATATAGAATTTGGACTTTTGTGAAATTATTGGAACTAATGTTGGTAATTTTTAGGTGAATTTGATAGCTAGAAGCTTATTTTTATTCAATTTTGCAAGAGAGACATCTTTTGGAGCTAAATGAAAGAGTATTGGAGCTTATTTAAGATGACTTTCGAAAAGCACTATAGTGAAAAATTCTTATCTCTCTCTTTATAAAGATCAGATTGAGACAAATGAAGATATTCTGGAAAGCTCAAGAAGTGCTCTACAACTTTGATCTTTAACCCAAAGCCCATTTCTTATAGTTTCTTGATGAAAATCCAATTGCAAGATTGAATATTGTTGCTGTCTTGATGCTATTTAGCTTGACCTCTACTAAATGTTTTGTCAATATCTTGATCTACAAAAGTCCAATTGAGTGCTTCTTATAGTGTTGGAAAGCTTACTCAAAGCTCTATAACTTCTATTTCTCAGGAGCTAATTCCAATGACATTGAGTGATACAAAGCCTAGAAATTGATGATTTAAATAATGTCTAGTGCCAAAACACGAGTAGGGCTAATCTTGGGTGCAAAGGAGCACGAAAATTACTTGTTTTGGGCTCCTTCATGACTTCAAAAGGACATCAGAGTTTGCCCAGACCCAAAATAGGAGAACATTAGAGGGATCTCTTAGAGATTAGAGATATGATCTTATCATATCTTAGAATTCAAATTTGGGAGACACAAGAAGATTGGGAGATTCTCTACAGTTGGCTCTGATAAGGTTTGATTTCCTCACTGAAAGAAGATTTATACCATTGGATTCATCTTTTCTTCTTCCCTTCTCTTGATTCATATTTGTCATGTTCTCTTTCTTTTTTGAATTTGGATGTTGTAAACATATTAAATGGCTAAACTCTCTCTTAGCTGGGGTAATAATAATACCAATTTGAGGATGATGAATTATTATTTTCTTTAATCTAATGGATATTTCTTTCTTTCAGTTAAGTTTCTATCTTTGTTTTTAATGTTTTCTTGGATTGGTCATCCATAAATTGATATAGTGAGTTGTATAGACAATTGTAAAATTAGTACATAGCTTACAACAAGGGATAGGAAGCCTTTAGCTCTAAGGTTCAGGCTAAGGAATTAACTGAATTTTAGAAATAAAAGACGATCAATATGCCAAGGAATTGGGTATTAATTAAATTAGGAAGTCTCCCATCAATTAAATTGATTGAATTTCATTAGATTAAGAATTCAGTGCTTATACATGGGAACAACTAGGTTAATCAAAACCTTAGCATCTCATACTTTATAGAATTTCCCAATTACTCCTTGATTATTTGCATTCCAAGTTATGCGATTAGAAGTTAGTTTATATTAGATTTATTTTAAATTTGATTAGTTTAGATTAGATTTACTTTAAATTTGATTAGATTTGCTCCATAAATTCTCATTGGATTTTGTTATTTCAAATTTGGTAGTCTAGATAGTATTTGAATTTTAACATTAGTACTTGGTTTCTCAATCCTTGTGGAACGATATTCTTACTCACTTTTATTATTTATACGACCCAGTATACTTGCCGATTTCACTATCATTAAGTCAAGGAAATCTTACAGAGATTTGTGTCCTATCAATATCGCATCCAAGGCCACAAACTACTGATCCACCATCAAAGGTCCTCCTTCCATGACCTTAGTTTCTATCCTCTTCCTAGTCAAATTTGACCACGTAGAGCCCATGCCCTACATCAATAATATCAAATACTGCCTTTAGTTTAGACTTCGTCAATCGATACCCTAAATTCTTTCCCAAAATCTTGACAAGGAGAGCCTCCTTCCAAGGGATTAATAACTCTTCCGCTACCTTCCTATCAACAAGTATTGGTAAAAGGCAGTTCCCATTAATGTATTCAATGGAAACCAGCTTTACCGCAAGCTAATTCCTTCTACCCTTCTTTATTGGTGCACTCCTATTCCTCATGAGCTTCCCTCTGAAATCCCCAAGAAGTAGCCTGTCAATTATAGCCTCCATCGCACTCAAGCCGTCCCCCTATCAACTGAGGATCTGGTGGATCCCATAGTGGAGTTATCTAGGATGACATCAATGGAGACGGGGATGCCATCTCTTCTACTCTCTGTATGAAATTTTTTTTGTTGAGGAAGGAATACTTTTTGCTAATGTTTTTTCACAAAGGAGTATGACAATAGCGAAGTTCTCATATTTTCCAAGACTTTAGGCCTTCATTTTTTCATTAATGATTATACTTACACGTTTTATTTTCTAGAATACATCTTACACTTCAAATAGTCAAATCCAATATAACTTATTTTCAAGTTTTACTCCTTAAATTTTTAAATTTCAAACCGGTCATTATAAAAGCCTATTTATTTCTAATATAGTACCAACTTATATGAAATTCAAACTTTATCTTCCTAAACATTCATTATTGAATAAATTATTGGTATAATTTTTTCTAAAATTCACTGTTGAATTAGAAATTTACATCTTATAGATCATGTTTATAAAATTTAATATTAATCTAAAATCGTTTAACATACTTTTATATACATCAAAATCAACTTAGTTTATATGTTTAAATATAAATAAATAAAAGATATTTGATTATATTCTTATTGATGTTCAATTTTTATAAAATTTGGCACAAATTATCATAATGACAAGTAATTGTAATTCAACGGTTAGATTAACAAAAATTATATTTGATAAAGAGTAGGGGTGTGAGGTTTGGTTTCGACCGATTCTGAGTGAAAATCAATCCGATCCAAATAGTATAATTTATTATGATTTAGATTGGATCAATTTAATTTAAATTTTGAATTCAATCCAATCCGATCCGATCCAATTTTTATCGATTTGGATTGGATCACTTTAATTGATTTTTGACAAAATAGAATTTTAAGTTTAGAATATTATTAAATAAAAATAACTTAGGTCAATAAATGAATAAATTAAAATAAAAAATACAAATAACTCATTCAATATTTATAAAATATTATTTAAGAGAATGATACATGAATAATAAAAATAATGTAATAAATTAAAATTATTATAAGTAAAAATATAAACTTAATAATAAAAAATTATATTATATAACACTATTCAATTTGAATTTGATTGGAATAGTTTTGAAAATTAAATATGAAATCCAATCCAATCCATATAGTTTGTCAAAAACAAGATACAATCCAATTCAAAGTTTTGCTATTTTAATCGATTTTCGGTTTGGATTAGATTGATTTAGCGATTTTAATTGAATTGAATTGGATTTAAACACCCTTAATAAAGAGTTATTATGTGATGTAACTCAATCCTAATCCACACACACACACACACACACACACACACACACACACATATATATATATATATATATATATATATAACTTTCTATAGAATATACTTTTTATCGATCTAACCGTTGAATCACAATTATCTATGATAAAGATCGTTTGTGACAAATTTCATCAAAATTGATCAATAATAAGAGTGTAATCAAATAATTCTTATTTATGTATATTTTTAACATATATATTACGTTGATTTAGAAGTGTATAAAAATATATCAAATATTTTTCGATTAACATGAAAATTTGTAGAAATGATTTATAAGATATAAACTTCTAATTCAACGATAGATTTTGTAAAACCTATATATTTACTCTATGGAATAACTTGTTATGGATTGAATTTCATGAATCTAACCGTTGAATCATGAGATATCATCTTGCTGATCAATCATACCAAATTTCAAAAAAATCATATATTAATAACTATATAATCTAATAGTTGACATATTTTTTAAGACATATTATACACTGAAATGTAATGGAATAATGAAGAATCAGGTCATTTTAAATTCGTATGAAATTTTATATGCTTGATCTATTTAGTGAGAACTTTCAATTCAATGATTGGATTGTCTATAAAAAGTTATTCAATGGAGTAAGCATGCCAAGACTTACTCTTGGAGTAAATAAATCCCCATCATCTATGAGTGTAGATCTATTTAATCCAAGTGTAAGTTTAAAAACTTATTCCTAATCCTCACCCTCTATTCTACTAAATCCAATTACATTAAGTAGCCTACTTATTTTCTCATGCGACTTTCCTAACTTTTCTTTCTATCTTTCAACTTTCATCTTCTTCCTCATTAGAAACATCACTCCTCCATCCCTTTGTCGTGCCTGTGACAGCACCTCCTTCCTTTATCTACAAACCGTTTTCCCCCATATTTCAAGTTTTGAATTGTAGTTGACACTCAGAGACCTCGCCATTGTTCTTGTGACGAATTGAACATAAACCACCTTTTTGGGTGTTATTTGTGATCTTCAAGTCACATGAGAAGATAGCTAGGCTACTCAATATCGTCGGATTTTAAGAGGGTGAGGATTTGAACTAAATCTTTAAATTCACACTTGGAGCAAATAGATCTTCACACACAAACACACCATGCAGCGCGCACACATGAAACCAATGAGGGTTGGTTTTAGCGAAAGGGGTTAGTCCCCTATATATGACAAGCCACAGTTTGAACTCTAATTAGGAGAGGTGTCCACTTTTATTATTTATTTTTTTAAAAAAATTAATTCTTTATATTACAAATCATCTCCATTTTTGACCCCTAGTTGTTTTTTTATCACATAACTAATGAAAAATGTTAATGTGGCAGAGATATGAATGTGATATGAATTATGTCATATCAACGTTTTCTGTTTGTTGTGGAACAGAAAAGTGACTAAAAAACCAAATTAAAAACCATTTGTAATATAATGGACCAAATTGAAAAAAGTTAAAGATAAAGGATCAAATTTAAAAAACAAATAAAGTTAAGGGATTAGAAAGTTAGTCTCTTTTTTCAACGTTAAAAATGTTTAAAAATTTGAAGCAAACTCAAGTTTTATGTGTTATTTTCTTGTTCAAATTTAAATGGCATTATTTTGGTTGTATCTTGCTTTATTGAAGACCAACCAAAAATTTTAAATTGAGCATATACAGACATGTATCACCAAGGTGTCATACACAATCTAAAACAAACATGTCAAACATGTGAACATGTCACCCAGACAGTGCATCCTACTTCGTATATTCAAGTTTTCAAACAAGGGGGGCATTTCTTTGTGATTCTGAATCCAAAATAAGTACCCTTTTTTTTCCAAAAAAAAGACCTCTAAAATTTTTAGTATTACTTGTTTGTGCTTTTGAAACAAAAAAAAAAAGAAAATAATCAATTTTCTACATTTTTTTTTATCAACACATAAAGAATTACTTTTCCCAGAGGCAAAAGGATTAGGAGAGGGTTTTTTCATCCTCAAATCTCAAAACCACTATTGTACCAATTTATCCTTAAAATCTATCCAAAAAATTATCACTCCCTATTCTCGTTCTCACCCTCCCTCGCCCTCTAATTCTCATGCTGCGATAGTAAGTTGTCGACGACTAGATCACAACTCATGGACGTCGTCTACCAACTTCTTCCCCCTTAACTATCATCAATTTCTTTGCAATCAAGCCCTAGCTCAGTGCCCCTCGCTGTAGCTTAGCACCCAGCACCCCTTTTGGTTCCTATTTCCTCATCCGCAAGCATTTGCAATTTTGTTGTTTTCAATCATTTGACACGTTCAATTTTCACATTTATCAATCTTGATATTCACAAGAAATTTTCAAATACTGTGTGATCCACATTTTTGACTAATGGCTGTACTTGAAGAATAAATTTATCTAAGAAATTGCTTTCTTTTTCTTTATCAAATTTTATCAATACAAGTGTTTTCTTTTCTTCTTTTTTTAATTATCTTAATTGTTTTCGTTTTCGACTTTTGATTTTGCAAGCTTTTAGATTCGCGAAGCATGTTTTTGTTTATCTTTATCACGGATTTGAAGTAATTCTTTTCTTTTTTTCTGGTTTAATTTAATTTTAATTTGGTTAATCAATAGCTCTGCAAAGTTGAATATAGAAGAGAGACTGAACAATAGTTATCAAACATTTCTACCATGCTATGGAATTAAATCTATTTCTATGCCTTTAAAGCTCTTCTTTATTACTTGGTTTGAAAGAGATGTTCCATTTTAGTGCAGCATAATTGAGTGTCGTAGGTTCTCATGCTAGAAACGTTAATACAATAAGAGTGGAATGAGGATTTGTATGCTGTACACGTGTAAAAGTTTAATGGACCAAGTTAAATCATGCCAACACACATACCAAAACTTTATTGTTTTGCCCAAAACTTCGTTACGAGTACAAGGAGGAGGAGGAGGAGGAGGAGGAGGAGGAGGGGAGAAGGGGGGGGGGTTTAAACTGGAATTTTCCTGTTCTCTTTTTTTGGTGGTCATGGACATATATTTACTTATCAACCAATTGTATGATTTACTTGCATTAGAGAGTAATGCACTTTATCAAGTATGGGTGCATTTTGTGGATAAGGCATGTTTTCTCTTCTCCTCTCTTCAATGGGTTTTTAGCGTTTTATTGGTCATTTGTTTTTATAATGATTTGCTTAGTAAATTAGAATGATTTCTGATTAGGGTCTTCCATGTCTCTCATTTAGCCATTTATTTATTGGTTCGGTTGGATTCTTTTGTGGTGGTTTGATTCATGAGAGGAATTCGAGGCAACAAGATTATAATTGAAAAATATCATGCTTCTCTAACTCATTCCTCTGTCAATAAGTATTGCTTTTGTATAGCAAGGATGATTAGCAAAGATGAGGGCAAGATATTTGTACTATCTATAAACTAGACTATGAATTGGCATTGGAATGAAGTCCACTTTGTCCAACACTACATTTTAAAGAGCTTAAACTGCATTAATATCATATTTTTGGTACAAAGCCAAAATACAGAAATATTCTCCATTTTGTTATTAGTGGACATGTGGTAAATTGCATTAATACCTCATTTTATAACTTAGCTATTCTTCAATTGTCTAAATATCCAAATCTAGTTTTCAATGAACTTATATATATATTTTTGCTTGGCAAAATATTAGAGTGGCGACCAACAATACAATGAGACATAGTGAGAGAGAAGAAAAAGATAAGGTAAAATCAGGTGATAACAAAACTGAAATATTCTTAAAATGGTGTACTGAAGAGATAAATATTAGAAACAAGCTAGGCACACAATTTAGTAGAGAAGGATAATTTAGTAGAGAAGGATGGAAAAATCTGCAATAGAAATTTCAAGAGAAAACGAGTTTTTGCTTATGACAAAACCAAATTGAAAAATAGGTGGGATGCATTGAAAAGAGAGTGCACATCATTTGCAAAACTGGTTGAAAGAGACAGGTCTATGATGAGATCATGAGGGAAAAAAAAATCATACAAGCTCCCAAAGATTAGTGGATTGATAAGGCTAAGATACGCTTGCGTTCGGTGTATGGTATGAATGTTTATTACCATATTCTTTTCTTGTATGTTGATTTATTTATGTTATTTATTTCATTGGATTACTGAGATTATGAAGTGGAAGAATCAAGGACCCATATCCTGAGTTACAACAGAAATGTTTCATGGGTATGATAGCAGCAATATTTGCTCTTTTAATGTCGTATTAGGATCCAGCATTAGATGAAGGGGATAATCATGGTGTGGACATTGAGGATAGTCAACCAAATCCAATTGATGATGATGAAGATAGTGATGAGGTTCTATGTGGCAGGAACCTAATCCATCTATGGTGCGAAGTTCTTTGAACATGAAATCAAAAGAGACAAATAGTGGGAAAAGAGAGAAAAAGAGAGAAAAGGGTTGGGGTAGCAGAGAACCTTCGACAAACTCTTGATTGTATTGCTGATGGGATAGATAAGATGAGGTGTCGGATTTAGTAGAAAGAAATTTATTTAATTGTTGGCCTAGAGAATTCTAGCCAACAAAAAATAGAATAACATTTTGTCACTACACATGTAATATAAGTTTTGGTTGAGCTATGATTGGTTGAATACTTTTATTAAGAATAGCATCCCATGCCCTCATCAATTTAGTTAATAATGAAGTCTTACTTTAAACTTTATAAAGATATATTCATTGGTGTGTTTGACATGTACTTTCAAGATTTTTAATTTTTATTCGACCTATACGTTGTGTTGAATATGTAATACTGAAATTTTATATTTATTTAATGTTGTCTTAGCATAAAAAATTCTTTATATTACAATTAATTGTAAGATATTTTATTGCAAGATATTCACTCATTTTTGTTTTTCAAATAACATTTATGTTCATTATATAGGATGACTAATACTAATACTTCAAGTGATAGTGATGATAGATCTGAAATGGAAATTAAAGAAAATAACAATGAACTTTATCTTGTAAAGAGTTTAGCTACTGCTTTAGTGATGAGTTATCTTGTTTTGAAATGTGATGTAAAAGAACAAAAAAATGACTTCAATTATATCAGGTCATAAGTGAGTACTCGAGTTGAGAGGGGGAAATGAGAATAGATTTCTCGAGGAATTCCAAATAAGAAAACATGTATTTTAACAATTAGTACAGGACTTAACCCAAAATTATGAATTGGTACCTGCAAAGCATATTGAAGCAAATGAAAGTGTAGCTACATTCTTACACATGATAGATTATGGAGTAATATATAGACATGTTGAAACGCGATTTCAACATTCTAGTGAAACCATTCATAGGCAATTTCATTGAGTTTTAACAACTGTATAGATATTAGGAAACCAGATTATTAGGCATGCTGATCCAATATATTTGGATGTCCCTAATTATATTAAGGATGATAATCAACATTGGCCTTACTTTAAATATTGCATTGAAGCAATAGATAGCACTCATATTACTATTCATGTCTCACCAGATAAACAGATACCTTTTTTTTCAATAAGAAAGGTTATATGAGCACAAATGTTGGCAATTTATGATTTTAATATATGCTTTACATTTGCATTATACAATTAAAAAAAGATTTATTCACAATGTAAAATTTTATAGAGATTCTTCACAGGTTATAAAGGGAATTCTCTTATCTTCTTGAAGGTTAGTGCAATATAACTTGAATTATTATTTTTTATTTATAATATATCGTCTAAATTATATATTTTTAATTGTATAGGCATCCTGCATGCATTAAATATTTTTAATGAATAATTAACCTTAAATAATGGGAATCCAACATCAACAAGATAATATTTACTTGCACATTAAAAAAATATATATTTAGATAATATACTATAAATCAAGAACAAAGTAATAATTTAAGCAATATTGCACTAACCACTTGCAAAGAATTTCCATAAGAACTTTTGCATCATAAATAGATCCTTCTCAATCACAGAATACAAATATAAAGCACATATTAAAATCACTAACTATCAACAAATTTGTGCTCGTATAGCCTTTTCTATTAAAGAAAGGTATATGCTTATGTAGTGGGATGTGAATAGCAATAAGAGTGTCATCTATTGCCCCAATCTAACCTTTAAAGCAAGAGCAATATCAATGATCACCCTTAATATAGTCAAAGACACTCAAATGCATCGAATCAGCAAACCTAATAATAATTCAGCTTCGTAATTTATATATAGCCATTAAAACTCGATGGAATTGACTATGAATAATCTCACCAAAATGTTGAAATTGCTCTTTAGCATTTCTATATGTTGCTTCATAACATATCATATATAAGAATACAGTTACACTTTCATCCACTCTAATGTGCTTCATAGGCACCAATCCATAATTTTGTGTTAACTCCCTACCTTTTGTTGAAATACATGTCTTTTCATCCAAAATTGATCAAAACTATTCTCATTTCCCTGTCAACTCGTGTAATCACTTATAACAGAATTGAAGTCCTTTCAATTCTTTTACCGCATATTTCAAAATGCGATAATTCGTCACTAAAGCGACAACCAAACTCCTTGCAAGATAAAATTTATTATTATTTTCAACTTCCATTTCAAAGCTATCATCATTATCACTTGAATTTTCAGTCATCTTATATAACAAACATAAATGTTATTAAAAGACAAAAATGAGCAAATATCTTACAATGTAATGTAAATATAAAGGATATTTATGTCTAAGACAACGTCAAATAAATATGAAAAATATTTCAATATTACATGTCTAACATAACATATAGGTCTAATAAAGATTCAACTCAAAAGTACATGTCAAACACACCACTTAATATGTCTTATAAAATTTAAAATAAGGTCTCACTATTAACTAGATCAATGAGGACATGGGATGTGATCCTCAATAGAAGTATTCAACCAATTATAGGTCAACCAACGCTTATATTGCATGTAGCGACAAAATATTATTCCATTTTCTTTGTTGGGTAGAATTCCCGAGACTAACAAACAAATAGAACTTCCTTCTACCAAGCCTGGCACTGCATCTAGCATTAACAAACATTTGTCTAAGTTGTAGGGGTCATCTACTTTTACTCATATGACAGTAACCTGAAACTTCTTATCCATCCCATTGGGAATACGATGAAGAGTTCACTAAAACTTCTTTGCTACACCAACCCCTTACTTTCCTTTTCCCACTATCTTCCTCTTTAACAAACATGGTTTTTTTCCCCCTCATGATCCATTCCTAGACCAATCTCTTTTTCAACCAGTTTTGCGAATGGTGTGAACTCTCTTTCAATCATCCCACCTATTTTTCAAACAGTTTTGCAAATGGTTTTGTCAGCTTATTCCTAGCATTTATCTCTTTCAAGATCATTTCAGTTTTGTTATTATCCCCTTTTGCCTTATCTTTCCCTTCTCCCTTACTGCATCTCATAGAACTTTTGATTATCATTCTAACATTTAGAAAAGCTAAATATATACATAAGGTCATTGGAAACCAGATTTAGATATTCAAACAACCAAATAATAAAGCTATAAAATGAGATATTAATGCAATTTACTACGTCCACTAATAACAACGAAGTACATTTTTGTTTTGTGATACTGATTTGTAATAAAAATCCGATACTAATGCGATTTAAACTCTTTAAAATGTAGTGTTGAACAAAGTGGACTTGCTCGAATGCCAATTTACAGTGTGTACAAATCTTAGTTGATAGCTCTTGCTATACTAAAGTTATACTCTGACAAAAATATGAGCTAGAAAAGCATTATATTTCTCAATTACCATCCCATTGCCCCACATTCCTCTCATGAATCATACCATCACAAGAGAATCCAACCGGACCAATGGTTGAATGAGAGACATGGAAGACTATTCAAAAAATCATTATAATTTAAAAAGAAAATTATTATAAAAACCATAAATGCTAAGGACCCATTAAAAAGAGGAAAAGAGCGAACATGCCTTATCAGCGGTGGTCAAAGAAAACGAGTATAAAGAGTACACACAGATATATATGCACCTATACTTGATAAAGTACATTACTTTGTAAACCAAGTAAACCCGTGCATCCCCCCCCAAAAAAAAAAAAACAAAAAAAAACCACACACACACACACACACATGCACCTATACTTGATAAAGTGCATTACTCTCTAAACCAAGTAAACCATACATCGGATTGATCAATTGATATATGTCCATGATCACCAAGAAAAGAGAAAAGCAACACTCCACTCTATATTCTCTCTCTCTCTCTCTCTCTCTCTCAGTACTTAGACAAATGAATGAAGTGTTATGGGCAAAACAAAACAAGAAAGGTTTGGGTATGTGTTTCCATGATTTAACTTGCTCCATTAAACCTCTACATATGTACAAAATATAAATCCTCGTTCCACTACCATTGTACTAACATTTCTACGATGAGAACCAACAACACTCAATTATGCCATACAAAAATGGAACATCTCTTTCAAATGAAGCAATAATGAAGAGATTCAAGACATAGAAATACATTTAATGCCAAAGCATGGCTACAAAGCTATTGATTAACCAAATTAACAATTAAACAACAGGAAAAGAAAGAAAAGAATTACTTCAAATCTGTAACAAAGATAAAGAAACACATGCTTTGCTAGTCAAAAAGCTAAGCAACATCAAAAATAAAATAAAAAATTAAGACAACAAAAAAAAAAGGAAGAAGAAAAGAAACTGCACCTGTATGGATAAATTTGATAGAGATAAACAAAGTAATTCCTCAAATAAATTAATTCTTTGACGCCAACCAAAGGTCGAAAATGCGTATCTAGAAATTGCATGCAAGTATCAATAACAATAAATGCAAAAATCAAACAAAGTACCAAAGGATTGAAAACAACAAAGAATTGAAAATGCTTACAGATTAGAAAATGGGAACCAGAAGGGGCGCTAAGCTAGGGCCTGATTGCTGATAAACTAATGACATTTGAGAGGGCAGAGAGCTGGCCGACAATGGCTAGGAGTGGCGGTCCGATGGTCGGCAGCTTTGGCAGGGCAAGAATAAGAGGAAAGAGGAGAGGGAGAGTGGAAAAGGAGTAATATTTTCTTAAAAAAATAAAGGATAAAATGGTAAGCTAGTGGTTTAGAGATTTGTGGATGAAATCCTTTCTCTTCTATTGCCTCTGCTTCTAGGAGAAGCAGCTTCTTATCTACTTCTCAAAAACTACAGAAAACTGATTATTTTCTATTTCTGCTTTTTTTAAGAAGGATTAACAAACAACACTAGAAGTTTTAGAAGTACTTTTTTTGTTCCAAAATCACAAATAAACGCATCTTTACCCCAACTTATTTCTTGAGAAGTGATTCTTCATGTCCTTAATTGTAATTTTATAATAAAAAAATATTTTTATATTTGTCACATCCAAATAATTTAACATCTAATTCTACTAAAAAGTATAAAGTACTTCTACAATTACATCTAAACGTAAAACAATTTTTTACTTCTGCTTCATAAGATGTACCCTTTTGAAACTACTAACATTGATATAAACTGAGGCTTTCTACAATTGTTAAGAGCTACAAGTTCTCTAACAAAATTGCTTTGCTCATCAACAACTACAAAAGGATTTCAACCTAAATTTTGAATTTCGAATTAGGTAAAACTGGCATCAGTCACTCTCGATTAGAACTACCTATACATAGATAAAAAGGTTCCGGTGGCAGGGACAGCAAAACTCACAACTACAAAATTTCCTAGCACGGGTTAGATGAAGGTGATGAGCATAAGATATGACTGAAAATAGTCTAATAATTTGGCATGCTTGATAGAAGCATCTTCAATGTCTCATAAGTCATAAAGACAATGCCCACGCCGGGAACAACCTTGTAGTACTCAGGCAGAATGCCTCTATACAAACCTCGTATCCCTTCATTCTGGATTATGTGTCCAAATGTCCCTAACAAACTGGTATTGTAGATGTGTGCTCGACCACCAACCCCCTCTAACTGCATCCTGCGCCTTACTAGATCCAAAGGAAATGTTGCTGCATATTACAAGAGACAATTAAACTCATTAGGTTAGGTAAGAAAGAATCATGCCATATGTGGAATTACTATCTAACCTAAGATAACTGATTTCTATCATGACTTCTTCCTTGGGAAAATCAATATTAACAAAACCTGACAAATTTATATATTCTTTCAATGAAAAATAGTTCTTAAAGTAGTCAAATAATTCATTTTAAAGTCACCAATGCATAATGTGTTTCACATGAGGGCATTTATGCATCAGGGAAGAACAGTCAGTTTACACCACTAGAAGCAATACATCAAACCATCAAGCATGCAACTTCCAACAGCAAGTTTTCCGTTGGGTACTAAAAGATTTTAACACCAATCACAAGCAATAGTTGTAACAAGTGAAACAGATCTACTCAAGTACATTATCAATAGACAATTTTTGCCCAACGTAAAATGCAGGTCTCTGCTGGAACAGGAAATGAAATCTTTAATCTAATCAAACTTGAGTATTTAAATGCACAGAATGGAGATAGCAACATCAGCAAGCACCCACCTGTTGATGATGCAATGCCTGAAAGACTGCCACAAGCAAGACTGACCATGATTGTTGAATCATCAGGCCTAAATTATAAAGAAACAGACAATTAATACTTATAAAACCCTACACACCAAGCATGACAAGGTAAGCTTCAGCATAAAGCCATAAGCTACCCTCAATTAATTTGAAAATATAGATATTCACCTTCGGGACTGCCAAAAAGAACGCAAGCTTTCATAAACAGAAAAACTTATAGCTATGCTGGGCCCAACGCCCTGTAAAACACAAAATAATTAGTTATGCCAGTTGTAAAAATACACCAGGATAAACACAGTGAAAAATAAGGAATTAAAAATGCATCATGAGTGTACCAATAATGTTGCTCCAAGTCCCTTGTACAGACCCAAGAAACCCTCTTCTCTGCATATGGTATTAAAAGCGTGTGAGATGCCCCTGTAGTAAATGGCACTTCTCTGCAAAGAAACACAACAAAATATTCTCAACTCTTGGTAAAAACATCACAAACAGAAAAGTAGTGATAAATCAGATCAAATTCAATCAAACAATAAATACCAAATAAAATATACATAAGTCATTAATGCAAACAACTGAGGGCCTAAAAAGAATCCCCAAAAATTCTCAATTAACAGAAATTGTTTACCTGTGCTGCAAGCCGTGTTCTCACTAGATCCAAAGGATATGTGGCAGAAGCAGCTGTTATGCCAGACAAACCACCACCTACAAAGTGCACAATGGGGTCTGCACTTGGATTTCCTCTATGTTTCTCGCCCAGAAGTGAATGTAATAGCTGCAACAGAATAAAGAGAAGAAGAAATTGATCAGATTTAAGAAATATATGCAACAACTTCTACACAACATACGCATTTTGTAAGGAGCATCAGATGTTACACTCTTGTAGCATTCATAGGCATAGAAGTTGACTGCAGTGTATGGAAGTCGATGGGCTACAGTCACCAAATTGCCTTTCCAAAATGCTCTAAATCCTTCTTCATTGACAATACGTGAGGCCTCACACCATATGCTAGGCTTGCTCAATGCTGCCACATCAAAATGCATACCTTGCACCTGATTAAGATAAAGTTAAGGCATGTGATATAGTCAGGTAAACACTAGTTGAAAGAACTGCAATTGAATCAACAAGAGGAATGACGGGTACATACTCAAACCTTTTTAATCAAATCAACTTACATTTTGAGATTATAAATTGTCATTCAAGAAAAGAACAGAAGTTATAACCATGCAATCATGAATACCAGTAGAACAACAATCATTTATCTCTCACGTGGTGGACCAACCCGACTCAAACAAAATTAATTAAGACTTTGAATATCAAAATTACCAACAACAGCAACAATAACAACTAAACCTTTTGCCACTAGATTAAGTCGGCTACATGAATCCAATGGCACCATTACATCCTATTATAAACCATGTTTTCTGAAAATGAGACAATCAGACAAGTCATTAAAATTTATGTCATTTTTTAATGATTTTCTCCATAATTTTTCTTGTTCTTCTATCACTATTCACTACTATTAAGATACCCTCCGTAACATTGAATACCAAAATTACGAAAAATAAATAAATAAATAAAATTCAATAGGAAAACCAAAATTACAAAAAGCAAAAACAAACCTGAAAAAGGATAGTGAGGCGCGAAAGTGGGGCAGTGCAGGTCTTGCCAAAGGCACCTGCTATCCCACCAGCCAGAAGCTGAGACACAGTTCCCATCTGCGACTGCTGATTCTGCTGCAACAACTTCCTCCCCCCGTCGTTCACGGCTCTCTGCCCACCCTCCACCACCATCCTCCCAAACACACCCAAGAAAAAAATTAAAAAAAAAAAAAATTCTTCCCTCGGAGTCCTCGGAAAAAAAATTTTTTAAAAATGGAAATTAAACCATGGAAACCTCGAAGTGAAGAGGATGAGGTTGATGGTGATATTTGTTACATTGGACTATGATCTTTTTCTTTGATTCTCAAAGGAGAAACCGAAGGGGGGAAAAGACAAAAGAAAGTGGAAAAGGCGGGTAGAGAAAATGAAAGGGTTTAAGCGTGAACAGAAGCAATAGCTACAGTTATTGTTGAAAGAAGAAAGAAACAATTGGAAATTAGGGTTTTTGGGAGGCTTTGGGCTGTGCTGTGTCTACTTGCTTCCGCGAGTGTGGCCGCCATTGGCTTGTGCAGATTTTTGGGTAAATATTGGCCGGTGCAGTTAACTGTGAATAAATATCTTATTTTTATCGCGAATAATCTACGAAATTCTTTTATCTTTTATTTTTATCTTAGTATTAGTTAATTGAATAACAATCCACATTTTTCAAATTTAATTCAAATTAAATTTAATTTAAATGTACTGTAATAATTTTATATTATTAGTCAGGGACCTACCATAATTTTTCACTTTCTCTTATTTCTATTTATTTATAATATAAAATTTTTTTATATTATCAGTACATATCAATTAAATTCATTTAAATTTAAAAATTATATTAGGGTTTAATTGATATATATTATTAGTGTAAAATTTTTTTACACTTTTTTATACTAACCTCCAATTATGTGATGACACATAAATAAAGGTGATTAACTTTCATATCCATTATCCCAAAAGGAAACTATCTTTTGCTTATATGGTAGCACATAATTAGACATTAGTATAAAAATGTTTTACTACACCAATTAATCTCATTATATTTTAGAAAATTTAAAACTTAAATTAAAATAATAAATTAAAATAATAAATTCAAATATATAGTTAATTTTATTTAATTTTCAATTTATTTATCTAATTAATTTTTATTACATTTTTTTCGTTTTTGAAAATTTAAAAGGAGCGTTGGTAGTTATTAGGTAATTTTGAGTACAATGATAGAAGTTATTGCTTCTACGGACATAAAATTATGAGTTTAGTTTCTATACCTTTTATATGAAAATATGTCATATCATTTTTTTAAATTTAAATTTACACAACTGCTAATGATGATATGGTGGTTTCTTACATTCATGTTGAATGATAATATAAAACTGCTTTATATGATTAGTGTATATCAATTAAACTCTAAAATTGTATTCTTGTCTATTTTGTTTATATAATATGAGTTTTTTTATGATTTTAATTATAATGCACAGATAATATAAAAATTTTCACAATCAACTAATGATATTATTCTATTTATATGATCATTCAAATAGTAAGTATGAGACTTAACTATATTTATTGATGTAGCAAGATATAATTGGATGATAATATAATAATATTTTATATCATCAGTATTTACAAATTAAATATATATATTGTTTTCACTTGATTCTCCTTTAAAAAAATTAAATATACTTTATTTTATTATGGCTTTTTGACTTATATTTATTAAAATTTAATTATTATGTACTGACAGTATAAAATGACTTTATATTGCTAGCTAATAGAAATTCAAGTTTTTGCCAAATTATTATAGATAACTACTCACTACAATAAAATATACACTATAAGTTAACAAATCCTTAAATTTTTTTTAGTAGATAATATAAAATTTTACAGTATCATGAATAGAAATTAAACTCTACTTCTTAATCTTTTAATTTTTTTGTGATATCTTGTATGTAAAAGAAAAAAAAAAAAGGAAAGAAAGGACTACCAATACTTTAAGTGGTGCGAACCATACTAAGCCTTTCCATTAAATTCTCCTCCTTCCTTCCACAACCTTGTTCTCTCTTTCACCATCCTTCATCTCTGTCTCTCTCTCAATCCGTTTCTCATTTTGTCCCCCTTTCATCTCCTTCTCCCTCAAACCTTGCTAATATTCACGCCACTTTGTCTCTCACTATAGTTGCTCTCAACCACCGCCACCACCACAGTCCATAAGCCTTCGCTACCCCCACTATTCGTGAGCTCTCTCCACCGCCACCACAGCTCCATCTCTCTCTTTCGCTACTTGTGATTTTCTCTCTCCACAATGTCTCTCTCTCCCTTATTATTGGGAGGAGTTGTGTTCCTCTTCCCCTCGCCACCCCAAAGCTCTCACTATCTCCTGAAGCCCTTTCTCTCCATTGTAGGCTCTCTCTTTGGGATTGGGGACCTTGGTTCGGCCCTTACCACCACAACTATGGGGATAAGTCCCCCTCCTCATGCTTGTCTCCCTATCTTCAAAAGCTGATGCCATGGGGTTACTCTTTTTTTTAGTTGATTCATGAAAACTAGTGCATGTGATTCCCTATTAATAACTAACTAGCAAGATAAGCTTGATTAAATTAATAAATTTTAATTGTATTATGCTAAATTTACTTCTTTTCTTTTGTTTAATCTTCTAGTTAGGTGTGTTACTCCTTTTTGGTGTCAATTGGTTGATGCCCTTGAATTAGGAAGCTGTAGTTAGACTATTCTCCTGAGTGGATGTGTTATTTTGACCAATTCATCATCTCTAAGGGGTTAGAATCTTCTCAGGAGCAACACTTTGGCCTTATCTCTTGAGAGCATACGATGAGTGAATATTTACTTAATGACATTATTTTAAATTTGGTTTTGCGGGAGAAACTAACTTATTAAAATTAATAATTTTACTTCATATTGTTTAATTTATTTGATTTGTTGTTTTGATTAGCTACCTATCTATCTATGAGGATATTTTAGATTATGGTGTTGTTGACTAGTTTGGCATTATTATCAGCTTTCCTTGTTATTTTTTTTATAATCTCATGATGATGACATATTTAAGTTGTTTCTATGTTGAAGCAATTTATAAGAATTGTTACTTTCAAATCGGAATCAAAATGATATTGATTTATGAATTTGAATGTTAAGTTCTTATATAAGTTGTCTTTTGAAAAAAGCCATGATGGATTCTAAGTCAGAAATTACCGCTCGTCGTAGTGAAGAGATATAACGGCATTACCGTTCACTGTAGCGAAGAGATATAGGGCATTTCTACTCACCACAGTGAAGAGATATAACGACCTATATGCATATAGTATATTTATTGAGATAAAGGGTGAAAAGACTCTAATTATAAACTATACCAGGTAAGGCGTAGCCCCCGGCATGAGATAGCACGAGACTTATGATTAAATGGATTGAGATTACTCCTCAAATGATTTAGTCTTTTACGTAACCCTCATGGAGATTTTAGTTAATTGATAAGAATGATTTCATCTTGAAAGAATGATTTATTAAAAAAAAATTATTGATGAGGCATACAGAGAACTATTAGGTTCCTACATGTGAGTTTTCTGCTTATGACTGAGAGTTATGAATGAGTTTTTGCTTATGGAATGTCAAGAAGGCATAGAATGGATGAACTGTAATTTTTGTCAACTATGTTCAGTGAATGGCGTGATTGTTAAATTATTCCATTTTATTTCAAAAGCTCGTGCATGCAATGGTTTCTCCTTCTTGTCTATTTTGTATGATATGCTCTTACTGAGTTTGTGACTCACCCTTTATATATTAAGACATTTGCAGGTGGTTCAATTGACTGATATTGTTGTTATGCCTCCAACCTGATTTGGGCGGATAATGTCACTTTGATTTTAGAGTCTACAGCAATAGGTTATATACTGATTGGTTCTAGTTGTTTAGATAAAAATTGAGATATGAGCTTTATCTAGTAATAGCCATGAGGTGAGATTAAGGATTAAATAATTTTTTATATGAAAGGTTACCATTTAAGGAATGAATTATTGCATTAAGCTAGCCAAGTTATATTAAATTTAATATGCTCTGTGTGTTGGTCATGGACACTATAACGAGTCGTGACACTTTTATATTTTTAACTTTTTAAAATGAGACTAATTTTGATATATTATTAGTGCAAAAGAGTTTTACACTAACTCTTTTATACTGATTGTATATTAAAATTAAATAATCTTAAAATTAACTTGAAGAAGAAATAATTGGTGATATTAATAATTATCTTATAACAACTTTTTTTTTCTTTTAAGTTGTGTATATAAAATTATGAAATACATTTAAACACTTCTATAAATTAAAAAAAATTGAAGCTCTATGATTACTAAATTTTAGCTATAAATTATTTAATGAGACAGTCAATTTTTCAGAATAATAAAAAAATATTTTTCTTGAAACTAATTAATAATTCAATAGAGTCTTTAGGATAAAGATGTGAATTGAAATTTTAAAATAAGGATGTTTAAATTAATCTAACCTGAATTAAAACTAAAAATTGATAAAAACAATTGTAAATCGAACAAACTAAAAAAATATTTGAATTGAATTAGTTCTTATTTTTTGAAAATCAATAGGATTGGATGCGATTCTAGATGTAACTTTTAAAATTGATTCAATGCAATTCAAATAGAACAAAATTATAGAATATAATTATTCATTATTAAACTTATACTTTTATCTATAATTTTTTTAAATTATTACATATTTTTTATTTATGTATCATATTCACTTAGTATTATTTTATACATGTTAAATAAATTAATTTTACCTTTTCTTATTTATTTTTTAATTACTTAAGTTATTTTTACCTTATAATATTCTAAACTTAAAATTTATTAAAAAAAACTAATCTAACCTAATCCAAACTAATAAAAATGTGTTTTGATTTTATCAAATTTAAAATATAAATTAAATTAATCCAATTCAAATTAATATACATCCTAGATCTCCACGCATGGCTTGATTGGATGCAAAAGGAATTCAACCTTTTGCCTACAAGAGATCGTGAACTGGAAAACCTACCTGAAGCCCATTCCAAATTCTTCTGCAGCAGGCTACGAACCTTAGGAGCTTCAAAGCAGCTCAAACGAGTGAAAACCTCCATCAGCCTTGTCCAGATCCGTTGCCAAAAAGGTGGGAAGCTCTGCTGCTTGGGTTGTTCAAAATCAACACCAATGGTGCCACCGCCGAGGATGCAAGGGTGATGGGGTTAGGAGCTATGATTCGCAATTCTAAGGGAAGATTCATAGCAATAAGGGCAAGAAGAATCATGGGGGAGGTAGACGCGATAAAGGCAAAAGCTTTAGCCATAAAGGAAGGGCTGGAGCTCGCTACGGATTTGGGGATAAGGGCTGCAATTTTGGAAGGGGATGCGAAGACACTCCCAGAAAACTTCGAGAACAATTCCAACATGTTATCCCACAATGAGCTTATTCTGGCAGAGGCTTTTAGATTAGCCTCTGAATTTATGTACTTTAGACTCCAATTTGTCCCTAGGAGCTATAACATAATAGTTGACAAACTAGCTAAATTAGCTATAGATGGATTAATTTAGGATTGAATCGATAAAACCTCTTTGTGTATTAAACAGGATTTAGCCTTTGAGGCTCTCCGTTGAATAAATTCACAATTTATATAAAAAAAAATTATTTTTGTTTTTTTTAGTTAAAACTTATTCAAATCGAATCGCAAATAACAATATTATAGAGTAAAATATATTTTAGTCCCTGAAAGTATTGAATCTTAAAAAGTTATTCCTTAAAAGAAAAATTATATACATATTAGTCCATGAAGCAGATTTTGGTTTTTAATATATCAGTTTTGTTAGGGCCTAATGTGTATGCACCGGCTTGTTTATTAAACAGGCTAAGTCAGATTAGGCCTAATGCATGCTAAGCTAGTCTGCTAGACTTATTTCTATCCCTATTTTATTTGCAAGTATAAATAATTCCTCCCTTCAAAATTTGATTTAACTCCTCTGCTCACAGAGAATGTCAAATGAGTTAAATGCTCTACATAGAAGGAAGGACCAGCAAACTCCCCAACAAATGTAAGACATTTCTATTTTCTACATCAAACTATTCCATACTTCAGTGCAAGAGCACAAAATTAGGCACTGAAAAATAACAAGTTACTAATATACAAACGAATAAACGATATGACAAGTTACTACACCATTCCCCGTGTTAGATTCGAACAAGATGCACCATCATCCTCATAGATTCTGACCTGGCACAGCCTGCCACTGCCACCTGCTTTATCAGCAAACGCTATCTTTGTCCTCTCTTTAGGCACTACATCTTGAGGAGCAGGACCATCATCAGCTAATTTCTGCAGTTGATCAATGTCAATAATTAATCAACATGCAGGAGGAAATGGAAAACGTATAGAAGCTGTTAAAACTCAACAGCATCAGAAGTATGCTTGATAAGCTACAAACCATTAGCTTACAGAAAGGCTGCAATTCCTTGCCATGATGGCCAGGCATCCTTTTGTAGTTTCTTCAGCTCTTGTAGCCTTCGTAACAGCTACTCTTGCCTGTGAATGTCAATAATATTGAATATAACAAGAATTTTGTAAAGGATGCAGTTTCATATAAGAATAATAAAGGGCTACAGCCAGCATAATCTGCTTAAGCTTATGACAGAATGAATAAAGTATGAGCCACAAAACATGAAGCGCAGATTTACATTGAAAGTTATTGGTGAGGATGCAAGTGTCGATTTTCACTGAAAATTGCCCCAAATATTGACCTAAACTAGTCCAAAATAAATTCAGCTAAACGTAGGTGACTCTCTTACCACCTCTTAATAATGCATCACTGCGAAAAAATGTAGGACAGATAAATCGATATCTTGCTTTTTCATGGAATAACTAATGAAATTGACTAAAAACCTTAAAACATTTCTTCTTATGTCAATTATCAATAGATAGAATTGGACTTCTGTTAGGAACCCACACTTTACAGAGTGCTTGGAAGAAAGGGCAAATTAGGAAATAGATATAGAGAGAATTAGGGAGTAGTGGAGGGCGCACAATTGTAACGTACTTGCTGGGCTGGCATAGAAATTGAAGGGAGGGAGGATTCACGGGTGTGGGAGAGAGAGCCTTATATGTAGGGGTGTGAGAGAGTGGGGAGGTCAGGAAATTAGTGGGAAAAGAATTGGGAGAGTTGTGGCCTCTCTAAGTGCTACATTGGGAGAGACTTGGCCTCCACAAGAGCCAAACCCTTTCTTTTGCTGTATTCTCCATTTCCCTTGTCCATTCATCATCCAGAGGCTGTTTCCCCCTTGGATTCAGCTTAAGCAATTCAATATATAAGTGTTTTCCAGTTCAATCCTTCTCTATGACTACCAGGTTTCTTACAACTTCCAAACAAGAAATTTGTAAGTTCCCCTCTGTTGGTTCAACCTAATAGATTTATTTACCTAGGACACAATAAGAAGTGTTCACAAATTAAACTAACTGAGAGCAAGAAAATGTTTTCATCTTAATGTTAGAATTCAACTAGCAAGATTACGATTGTGTTCTTTGATTGTCAACGTTTTCACATATTTGTGTCAGTAAAGAAGTTTTTACTGCATTATTTTTGCTCATAAGGAAAAGAAGAAAGTGGGTGCAAATGCATCACTTGCATCCACAAGTTAAATGAAATAATTTTACTTTCTATCTTAAACACAATTTACTCTCAAATGAGCATAAAATATGGCAGACTTCAATCCAATTATCACAATTTCTATAGATTAAAGTCAATACCAGTAAGAGGCCGACAGGCTTGCTATTAGCATACCTTGTCTACTTTACATCTCAAAGGCGCATTTAGACAGAACTCAGATCGTAACATTTCATCCACAATGTCCTTCATTGACTTCAATTCCTTTGTGAGTTTCATTGCAAGGCATTCAGCTTCACGCATCTGCCGCATTGAAAATGCAATGGCACTCTTTGAGCAACACCGCACAGAGCTGCATCCAGTGCTAAGGCGAACTGTAGGGAACGAAGCACGAGGACTCTTGAGAATTCCTTTAGGATGGACACATTTTTTAGAAGTCTTAGAATCGATATCAACTTTGTTAGGGTTATCAATAAATCTAGCTCCTGAAACTTCGCTAGGCGCTTCAGCAGTACCATTCTTCCTATCAGTTTGCTCACCAAAGTATAGTTTTCCCCTGCACTCTGAAATCATTATTACCCAGTAGAAGTCAACACAAAATGTGGAAAAGATCCAAATTCTTTGAAAGAATAAAATACCATCTAACTCCATGATTTTATGATAAAGGATTCAAGCATTATATATAAAAAATAACCTTTTTAGTTGAAATCCAAGCATCATTTGACAGACAGAAAAATGAGAGTTCAAGAAAAGAGATGTTGGTCTCAAAATAAAAGCATATTTTACTTCATCAGATCTCATGACAAACTAATTTCCATCATGATATGATCTCACAATAAACTACTTTGTGAAGAGGAAATTAAACATGTAGTTGTTATTTATGGATCAAGATCACTAAACTGAATGCTAAACGTAATATTTAGGGAACCTACTCAAAAGTTCTTTATCATGTTTATCAACGGACTCCATGGCTTTACAGATCCTTTCCTGAGAAGATGGCGAAATGCTCTGAAGATAAACAGAATAATGAGGAGCACAACACAAACCAAGCCAAATGCAAATTTGGAAATAATATATGCACCTTTCTGTTTGATAATAGCCTTTTAGGATAATGCTGGTATGAAATACTATGTTCATTCCATAATGTCAATTTATCGGTAGCCTCAATTTCACGTCTCTTCTCATCACATATGGATGAAAATGATTGCTTCTCCTCAGATTCAGATGAATCGTGTGAGCTACAAACCAGATATCCATCATGATTGGGGCAATACTCGATAGTAGAGCTGGTTTTTTCCTGAGCATCAGCACCATATGTAAATTCATCCTTTCTGCAGTCACTAAGGAAAGTACCATCATCTCTACAGCCTAGATCCACACACTCAATGCCTTCATGAGTGGCCCCATTAGGTTGCGAGACAGCGCTGTTGCCATCGGGTTGGTTTCTGTAAATATCAGAGTTATGATCTTCAACCAAAGATAGCATGTTTGGGGACATGTAATGGACATCCGGATGGATGATACATTCTTCACTTTCAAATTCTATTGCAGGGAAGTTTGGATACTGGTCATATGTGAGTTCTAAATTACTTGCCACAGCATCTGTGCTAGAGGCCCAGATAATCTGGAGTGGAATAAGATCAGCATGCTTTCCCCACACATTATATAACTCATTCTCTAAAACACGTTCGTGTGGTAACTCATCATCATCTTTGGCTACTATACCATAATAGTGATCTGATCCATGACAAGCTGAAGAATCATCACCAGCATTGTTTAACTTCATTAGGTGGTCAAAATGATCAGTTTCCTCAAATTTCACCTCAACAAGAGAAAGTGAATCACCACAAGAGTGTGCAAACTCTTGACCAATGTGAATCTCTTCAGATTTAGCAACTGGTATGATGCCTTGGGTGTAAGCATAGAGTGGGTCTTTTATGCACTTTCTGTTCTTGGTCTTTGTTTTCTTTGATAGTTTAGATCTCCAGCTACAGAGAGTCTCCATGAAATCAGAATCATCTAAGGCCATTTGCATCTCTCCGTGCTCTCCTATGGATGAGGAATCTTCAACTTTTATTTTTCTTTGAGATGTGTCAATACCTTGTGAACGTCTCCTCTTCCTTGTTTTGCACTTTTCTTTGATTTGCTTTAGTGTAATATTTTCAAAACCCTTATCATCCAAGTCGCAGCTTCTGGGATCATCAACATCATAGGCATTACAAGCAGAAGCATCAGGTTCAGTTTTGACCATTCTTTCCTCAGTGAAACTAGAACATGACCTCTCAGCTTTTACATTATCATTGCAAAACACAAAGCTGTCATATATGTCTGTGACCTCTCTAAATGAAAGTGTTGGCTTTCCCCGAGTAACATTAAGAACTTTAGTAACTAAACCACCTTTAATAGCCTGGATGAAATGAAGATTATGACTACAACTCCTCAACTCCATTTAGATGCTACTTACAGTCTTTGCACTATATCCCTCTAGTGTTTGGTCTAAAAAGCTCATCAAGGACTCGAAACCACTGGAAACAGTAAAAACGAACAGGATTACAAGAAGAATCTAAAGGTTACCTATTAAGCTATCAAATTTAAACAGAATAAAAAACTCATTCAGGAGCGACAAGTATTGAGGTCATGCAATCAACATTATTTTTATCATTCTCTCTGGTAATGAGAGAAGCATTTGCAGAACCTACATCAATTCCAACATGCAAGGAACACAATTCATAAGGATGTTGCAACTAAAACAAGACTCTACAAGTAAAATCTATACAAGGTGCCCACAAAACCGTAGTGACCAAACAGATCAGACATATACTTCATTTGTAGAAACTGGAACATGCAAAAGAGAGCATCCTTAAAAAAAAAAAAAAAAAAAAGACACCACCCAAAATGTGCAATCATCGTATTAAACAAAGCTAAAATCAATAATGCAGATTTACAATAAGGTTTTGGTTGATCAGAAGACACGAAATGGATCCACAGAAAAACCAACTTCAGCTTTCTCTCTCCACATTGAGCAATCACATGAGGAAATAAAATTTAAACTTTGAACTCAATCTTCAACCATCAACACTCACAAATTAAAAAGGGGAAAAAAAAAAAAGATGAGTACTTATGGAAATTTATGAAACCCAAGTTCCAATTAGATTTTCTAACGCAGAACGAAAAGAAACAAACAGAGAAGATCTTATCAGAATGAAGAGGGAAAAATTAAGGATTAAGAAAACCCACAAGGAAAAATCCAGGGAGCGATTGAAGAATGCTGAGATTGAAAAATTAGGGATTCGAAATCATAGAAACTCACAATGCTTCGTTTAGGTGAAGAAAGAGCGAGTGAGGGAGTGGTGAGTTTTTATAACGTCTGAACAGAAAGCGCGCGAATTAGTTTTGGCGGGACTGCACAAAAGATGGAATGGGAAGTGGAAAGTGCTACTAGATAAATGTCTAATACTATTTTATTTTTTTATTTCGATAAAATCACCAATATCCAGATTCTATTATCAGAAACTTATCTAATTTGTATCGATCTGATGACGGTCCCTAAAATGGGTAAGAGATCTCCTAATAAGGATTTTTTTCATTTCCAAAATTTAAACTTAAGACCTCTAGTTAAGGGATAAATAATTATATTGTGCAAAATAACCTGAATAAGATTTGGAATGTTTAGACGATGATCTTTTTTAATAAAAATTTAAAATATAGGATGACAAGAGATGGCAAAATAAGTCGGACCTGCCAAATTTACCCGCATAACCTGCAATTTTTGGTGGGGTGGATTGATATTTTCAATCCATAAAAAAATTTTAACCCACAGGACCAGCCTCGCTTGACCTGCGAGTTGAAGCAAGGCAAGATTGGTTTGTCCCGCGGGCCACATTTTTTTTTTCATCTTTTGTTTTTCAACACAACACACACAATATTTGGGGACCTTTTTGGCCCATGCCCATATGTCTCAATATTAAAAGAACTGCTTACCCTAAAAAAATATATCAATTATGAGTGAGTTATAAGTCTTAATCTACGTCTCTTAGTGTATATGTGTTAAATTCAATGGAGAAGTTAGCTTCATCAACACAATTATATTTCTTGATTATACACCAATGAACGAGAATCATAACTTTTTCACTCTTAATTTTTTTTTCTAATTTCCTATCCTGTTAATAAATTTTTATTAATAATTATTTTGTTGTATTTAATTAAAAATTCCTTTATTTTTTCAAAAAAGATTTTAATGAATTAATTCATATAAAAATTTTTTTCTTTATTTTCTATTTTTTTGTCGCCACAGATTGGCGGATTGGCATATTGAACCCAAATTAGTAATGCAGATTGACTTGCCCTGCTCTGCTTAGAGCTTAATGATAGAACCTTATTCGAGTTAGGTTCAAAAACTCCCAAAAGAGAGGCGGTACTCTCTAAAATTTATTGATTACTCAAAAAGATATTTACAATGAGTTGAGGGAGACTCTTTTATAGGTGCTGAGGAGTTCCTAATGATACATTCATCCTTATCTCCAATTACTCTATCCTTAAGCACCCTTAAAAGCACACTCCCGCATTTATTCTATAACTACTCTTTAGTAACTAATAATATTCCTTTCTATTACATTTTGATCCTAATCGTATCAACCTACTTATACAATGTTATGTACATAATCTTTTGTCCAACTAGGGCCTTTTTTCCCCATGGATGCCTTTGCATTCTGGTTTGGGGTGTATTAGATGCTCAAGATGCTCATCCCAATTTGTGCTATAGATGAGGATGTCATCGAAAAATACAGTCACAAAATTTCACAAAATGGTTTAAAAAATTTGTTCATTGTAGCTTGAAATGTTGAAGGTGCATTGGTAAGGCCAAACGGTATTACAAGAAACTCGTAATGACCATTGTGAGTCTGAAAGGATGTCTTATACACATCTTGCTTAGCAACCCTTATTTGATGGTAACCTGAATGAAGATCCAATTTAGAAAATAATGTTGCACCATGTAATTCATCCAGTGTTTCCTTGATATTTTGCATGGGGAATCTGTCCTTCACTATAATGGCATTAAGTGCACGATAATCTACACAAAAATGCCAAGTGCCATCTTTCTTTTTGATCAATAAAATAGGGGAAGAGAAGGAGCTAGTACTATCTCTTATGATACCACAGTTGAGCATCTCTGTTACTAGTCTATCAATCTCTTCCTTTTGGAAATGTTGGTACTTACAAGGTTTTACATGAATTGGTTGTGATCCCTATTGGAGCTCAATTTTATGGACAATATCATGCTCCAAAAGAAGTCCCTGTGGTTCCCCAAACACTAAAGCAAACTGTTGACAGAGTTGGTGTATCTCTAGGGCAAGTTCAATTTTAGCCAATATGGAATCTTGCTCTAATATAAACAGATGGCATAGAGAGGAAATGTGATCTTGTAGAAACAACTTTTGAATGCTCCCATTTTTTAGTGGGTTTCCTTGTAATAACTATTCAGCCTGTACAATGATCCTCTTGTTGTAGAAAAATTCCATCGAGAGTCTATTATAGTCTGTAAGGACCCTACCCAATCTTTGCAACCAGGCCATTCCAAAAACCAAATTTGCACCAACTATATCCAAGTGATGGATATCCATCTCAAAAGAAACACCTTGTACCATGATTATCACATTCCTACTAAGAGTATTACAGCAAATAAAGTCCCCACTACCCACATACACTTTGAAAGGGTCAATGGTTTCAAATGACAATAGTAAGGAATGAGCAAGTTCTGGCTTCATAAAATTAAAGGTGCTACCGCTATCTACTAAAATGTTTAACATGTGTCCAAGATAGGAATCTTTTAATCTCAATGTCTTAGGATTATATTCGCCTGATAAGGCATGAAAACTAACCTCTGAGTCCTTAATGGTAGCCTCTTCGAATGTCATTGGTTCCTCAATAACACTGCACACATCCTTAAGATCCTCAGGTGCTAATAAAGCATAACATTGAGCACGACAACTATGGCCCGGTTTATATTTTAATCGCATAATAGCAAAGCCCCTATTGTTTGCGAGCCCTCAATTTCATTGTCGTGAATTTTCTAAATGGTTGTTTAACTACTACTGAGGTTGTTGTGGAATTAGATTCAACAGAAGGCGGTGATACGTTAGGAACCTTTTGTGCCACATTTGGCGGTGGATGTGGAGGCATTCTTGGGCGAGAAAAACTTGTCGAGGGCACATTGAACCCAGGTTTCAAGGTTCTTTGCAAAGCCAAGAAGTTTTGTGCATGAAGTCTTGCCATTGCCATTGCTTCCAGATAGGAGGAGGGTTTGGCTAGCTACAATTGACATTTGAGGTAGTCATTTAGACTCGCAATAAAGACACTGATAAGCCAATTCTCACTCAAACCTGTTACCCTTGTGGGCAAGCTTTCAAATTGGTCCTGATATTCTGCCATTGACCCTATTTGCTTCAGTTCTTAAAGGGTTTCTTGCGGATTATTGTAGAGATTTGTCCCGAACCTCTTCTGCAGTGCTTCAACAAAAGAAAACCAATCATGGGTGTAGTTATTTCTCATCAGCCATTTATACCAAGCATACACCAATCCCACCATGTGGAAGGAAGCCACTTTGATTCTTTGATCATGAGGGGTTTGAGCAAGATCGAAATATTTTTCTAATCTAAACAAACAATCGTGAACATTGCTACTGTCGAAGTGGGGGATATTAGGTCTAAATTCTCTGGGATTTCCTCGAATGGAGGAACGTGGGGTAGATCTTCTTGGACTTGTTTCTGGATTTTTGGTGTTAGTGCCCAATTTCTCCATCATCTCTAAGAGTTTGGAGAGCTATGATTCCATGCGATCTTGTTGTGCTTTTGATTGATGCATTTCAGTTTCCATCCGCACCAACTCAACCTAAATTTTGCCAAAGCGAGTGCCTTCCCCATTTTGGTAGGCGAATAAGAAGGAACAAAAATGTTAGTGGAGAATTAGGAAAATGTAGAAAAGAACACCAAGAAGGCTCATTGAAAGCACCAGTGATAGAACCTTATTCGAGTCAGCTTCAAAAACTCCTAAGAAAGAGACGGTACTCTCTAAATTTTATTGATTACTTAAAAAGATAATTACAATGAGTTGAGGGAGACTCTTTTATAGGTGCTGAGGAGTTCCTAATGATACATTCATCCTAATCTCCAACTACTCTATCCTTAAGCACCCATAAAAGCACACTCCCATATTTATTCTATAACTACTCTTTAGTAACTAATAATATCCCTTTCTATTACATTTTGATCCTAATCCTAACAACCTACTTATACAATGTTATGTACATAATCTTTTGTCTAGCTAGGGGCCCTTTTTTCCTGTGGATGCCTTTGCATTTTGGTTGGGGTGTAACACTTAACCCGCAGTGGGGTGAGTTGATCTGTTTGCCATTACTAGGGGTGACTGTTCCAATTCAAGTTCACAGCAAGTCTTGGAATATAGTGAACACTTAAATGGTGTTTGAATTTTTATTTAGAGTTCCAAAATGAGTGTTTAAACAAAAAAAGAAAAAAAAATACAAGAGAAAAACTATTCAAGATTCTTTCTTGTAATGTGGCGGTATTTATTGTTCTCATTTTAAATAAGGTCAATCATAATACCAAGATTCAAGATGCTCCTCTCGTTAACACTTCAAGAGGCCCTTCCAACGAATTCGATCCAGCATGACACACACTTGAGCATATCCCTCTATTGTATGAGATGCCGGGGATAGGGGTGTGCACGGGTACGGGTCTACCTACGAACCTGAGGACCCGCCTCGACCCGTGTGCTAAAAAATCGGTTCGGGTCGAGTAATTCGGTCTAATCGGATAAAATTCAATTGACCCATCCAATATTCGGTTCAGGTAATGGATTTAAAAATTAAACCCGTTAACCGACCCGACCCAAACCCCAACCCCAATTTTTTTTTTTTTATAAATAATGATTCATTCACTTATATATTAATATACAAAAATATAATTATACATATTGACTCTTAGACTATATTAATATATTAGTGTATAATTAGATTTATTAATGATTGATATTGTATAATGTATGATGTATAATATATTTCAAGGTTATGATTATGGAATTATCAATTATGTATGTAAATTTTTTTTAAAATATATTTGATTATATTTAGATTTCAAAAACACAATTTAAAGGTTTCAAAATGTCACAAAATAGGGTGTTTTAATATATTTTTTGCCCACAAAAAAAAAAGGAAATTAATTGACTACCCGAATACCCGACCCGATCCAACCCGAAAAGTGTTCGGGTTGGGGGTAAAAAAAGCCAAAAACCCAACCGAACCATGTTTGATTGGTTTGGGTTTTTTTTTCCCTAAACTTGACTAATGCACACCCCTACCAGGGGAGGTGAAAGTGTAGTCCATTGTTTGTAGGACTGCCTAAGCCCTAGGACGTGTGGAACCATTGCATATAATATTTGATACTAGGTAATTTCTAGCCTATTCAAATTATAGTGTAACATACAAATGCTTAATTCGTTCACATAATTTGGCATTTATTATTTTTTAAAGTAAAATTTTAAGTTAAGTATCGTAGATAACAAAAACAAAAAAAAATAGTACTAAAGGAACTTGAATGAGATCCAATAAATTTTAGATATTGATAATTTAGGAGAAAAAAAAAAAGATAGACCCTAAGCTATTTAGGTGTAATGAAAATAAATTTCCATTGACCATTTCTTTTTTCACCTTTCCATGATCAATTTTTCCTTTTCTATTGTAATTCTCCAATCCTATCTTTTTATGGTCCCAAAGGCAGAAGTTGCACAATTTAGTTTACAACAAAAGGCTTGACTGCAAAAGCAATTTCAAACTAGGTAAGTGATAACTTGATCCCAAAATGTTTGGGACTTATGTTACTCCCATTTGGAATTGTGGAATAATTTTATATGACAGCCATTGGATGACTATTCATTTTGATCAGACGTCTCTCATTGATCACTAGTTAGGTTTATGAAAATTAGTTAAAAAAGGCTTGGTGGCTGAATATTTGCTAATAAATCCCTTGAACCTACAATGTCATAGAGTCCGACATAGATGGCAGCGTGCGAACCTTGGGTGTTAGATTGTCGGAGCTGGGAAAGTTACACAGCCTTCGTTGAACGAACGTCAGTGGAGGCGATGCAAAGATTACGGTGCAGAAGAATAGCAGTGGGAGAGTGGACGACGTTATTGGATTCATTATACAGCTATAGCAACAACACCCATTGTCCCATCCAACGTCGATGTTGAGTTTCCGGCGCACCACCAGAGTCGCAGCTTCTTTTCCTCTCCTCAACCGTCATCATCATCTGCACTTATTGGGGCACCACCACTCATCAATAAAACCACCATCATCTTCCACTGTTCTGCTTCCTAGTGACCTCGCACCTCGCATCTCAGGACTGCCGCCAGCCTACAACGTCATCACCAGCGACCACCATGCAGTTCCACTAACCGCGCCATCAATAACACTAGTCGCGTACCTATCTCGTCGGAGCTCCGCCGCTCAAGCTGCAGCCTCACCACCATCGTAAATTGTCGCCCTCAACCTCCACTTTCCCAAGTTCTCCTCTTTCTTTGCTGCAAAATTCCACAGCCGCGCCAAGTCTTTACCAATGCATCCTTGACATTGTAGCAATTGGGTCTTGAAAAAGAATGGATTTTGGATTTTTTTTCTCTAATTTTCTACGTAGCCAAATGGACATTTGTCTTTTGTGAGTAATCACCGATTTGTTGTGTTGGGTGTTGGCAGGGAGGGGCATTGATTATCTGGTGAGAGATGAGTTTGAGTAATGCCTAGATTCTCCCCAAATGGTAATGGAGGAGTTGCTAAGAAGGAGAAGCCCTTCAAGAAATTCGTGGGTATAATCTACGTGAAGACATTGCCTTCAGCTAACACAACAAACTCCGATGAGACCCCATGATGCAAATAATATGCAAACAAACTCTTTTTGCAATAACTTACTGGGGTTATTTTACAATTTTTCACACAAGGAGCAACGTAACTCCCAAACAGGTCCGAACCAAGTTAACACTCACCTTCAAACTATGGTAAACACAATTCTGTTGGACTGTCTTGAGCTCCATCCCATTCCAAAATTTGTGAAATTTGGCTCACAAAAACTTGAATGAGAAGAAAACGAAGATTTGATTGAATGACTTTCTACAGAGTCTATGTATACAGGAATACAGCACTCTACACTAATGCAACGTACCTAGAGTAACTAATTCACTCAGCATAACTAACTAAAAACTCATCTAATAGCTTTAATATCTGGACAACCAAAATCAATACTCCCATTTAGTCCCATGTAATTGGCTGTCAAAGGCAACAATTTAAGTTTAGAACACTAAGGGTTTGTTTGTTACAGTCTATAAAAAGCGATTTTTTTAGTAGTTAAAAAATCACTTTTTGTCAAAAAAAAAAAATATGAACAAAATGCACCCTAAATGAAAAGTGAATAAGAACAAGGGGCCACTAATTTCTATCTAGGCCTCATCTAAAGTGATGACAGAGACGGTAATATGAGTGCACATAAAGACATCCATGACTTGTTCAGCCTTGTTCCTGGACCACAATGGATTTAGCAGGCCTTCAACCTTCTTCTGATTCTGCGCATCGTAATAGATATAAGAATTAGTGAAGTTTGCAGCATCTCATGACTTTCATCTAGTGTGGAAGAACAGAAATGCACAATCTCAATAGGGAAACATTGAGATAGGTACTTTGAAGCTTCAGGGAAGTAAGCGGATGTTGGACAAAAGCAGTTGCCACCTCCTCTTCATACAATACGGTGACCAATACCATGAACAAGATGATAAAGAAATAATTTCAACTAAAACATTGTTCATACCATGTATGGCTTCCATGTTATTTTCCTTGTAAACACCAAGGGGCGATCCATGGACAGAGAGAAGCATCTCGCCAGGTTTGGGCAGCCTAAGTGTTTTGGGTGTCATCCCAATGGACAACCTCTGACTACTCACCTGCAAAATGCAACAGATCCAAATCAATCTCTTCAGCTGTTGACTTTAAGAGTTAAATCCATCAGGACATCCTTAGCAACAAATACCGCAGTTCATAAAAAAAATATTTAAAAAAAAAAAAGAGAAGGAAGAAGATACAGACACCAGGAGTTTGAAGAGCTTCTTGCATTGCAAGAGTCTGAGCTTCGGATGGCTCCTCCAAAACCTATAATAGACATTCAATCAAAAAAAGAAGTGAAAAACTATCCTTTTGTAAATTCATGCATACTTCAGAACATGTTTCAATTAAGAATGGATGTGCAATATTAATGCTACCCTTACACAGCTACCCCAATTTTATGTCACCATAAACACAGACCCCTTTGCAAGTCCTCTGTAAGTGATCCAAAGGTGCCTGCGAAGGGTGTTACTAAGTACCATTACTCAGAGTGCACAGAGAAGAAAGAGAACATACGATGTCCTTAAAATGCAGATTATCAGCACCCAGAAAGCTTGTTCTCCCTGCCACCAAAGAACTAACTGTTATCAAGTACAATCCATGCCAAAAAACAAAAAATAAATAAACAAATAAAAGAAAAAAGTTTTTCAAGTAAAGGCCAAAATGCATATGAACCCCAATATCTACAGGCAAAACCCTGTGGTTCAAAACTCAACAATTTATCTCCCTGAACCTCAAATCATATAGATTAATGTAAATTTAATCCCTCATGAATGTTCAAAAACCCCATAGCAAAAAAATGTGCATGGTTTCGTAAAATCATGAAATAGAGTTGGCGAGTTTCGAATCTGTAATTTGCCTTTAATTGAAAGGGTTCCTGCAATAATTTACAGCCTAGAGTAAATACTACCTGCATTGCTGGAATATTCAAAGCCACCCAGAGGAGGAAAAGAAGCAGAGCAATCAGGAAAAGCCATGGACAGCCTTTGCAGCAAGGAAGCATGCACATCTCTTCCATCACCACCAGCACAGCTCATGGACATTCTGCTCCCTCTCTCTTTCCACCTCACATCAAACATCTTGTTCCCTTCATCATTCACAACCGAGAGATTTGGGAGGGTTTCTTCGAAAACCTGCAACACTGGCTTCTGGAGCTGCTCCTTGTTGAAACACGACCGAAGCAAACTCAACTCGGTCAACAAGCGCTCAATCTCCACGTCTCGCACTGCCCTAATTGCAGCAATTTGACGCTCCACTGCCCCACGCAAGCAGAAAAAATCGATTGAATTGAAACAGATTTGTAGGTCACAAAAAAATTTCCAGAAATCTTTTGTTATACCTTCGATTTCATGGTCCAGGAATTGAGGTTGCTGTGTATGAACTTGAGGCTCCACGGGTTCAGTTGCTTTGACTGTTTTCTTTGCTCGTCGCTTTGCCATTTTGGCGCAGATGAGGGAACTCCACAACTGATCCAATCCAAGTATCCAACCTGCAGAAAATTAAAGTTTTTAAAACGTGCTTTAGTATGAATGTTTGAAACATGATTTATTGAACACTAGTTATATTCTTTGAACAGCTTATTCATTGTTTTAGAAACTTCTATCTATCTATTTAAAACTGCTTGGTTCAATTAAGCATATTATCTCTCTGCTAAAAAGTTCATCAAGAATTTAAAACTACTGGGAAGAGTAATAACAGCCAGGATTACAAGAAGAATCTAAGGTAACCCATTAAGCTACCAATTTCATACAGAACACAACATTCATTCAGGGGCTACAAGAATAAAAGTACTGGGGTTCACGAATTCATCATTCTTTCTAGTAATAACAGAAGCATTTGTATTCATCATTCTTTCTGAATCCATAAGGATATTGCCAGCAAAACAAGACTACAAGTCTGCTTCTACACAGGGCACAAAACCATTAGCTGCCAGCCAAGTTGTGCAACCATCAAATTAAAGAAAGCTTGGATCAGGATCGCAGATTTTCAAAAAAAATAAAAAATAAAAAAAAAGGGTTTGGTTGACCACAAGACATGAAATGGTTTCACAGAAAATTAAATGGGTCAGCACAGCCCTTTTTTCAATTTTTTCACATCACAAATTCGTAATTCCTAAATACTATTGCAACTAATAATTAATCAAACTAAAGTCTAAAGTTGGACACAGTGTATATCAAACTACATAACAAACAATTGACAAGATCCTCGTGACACAGTCCTAAAGGTAGTTTAGATGATAACTAAACGAGTGATGTTATTTGAACATCACATTTCAAGACCATATAAATCTCGGTCCTCATCCATACTCACACTAATATAGAAACATTAACATACTATATCTATACAGAAAAGGTTTTAAAAAACATTTCTCCAACCAAATTTACCAAACAACCAACAACACAGAACCAGTAACAGCCAGGGCACAGGGGATGCGATGAGATGAGAAGGGGGTGTCTGAGAGGGAGGAGAAACCGAGACGCAGAGATTGACGGACGAATCTGTGAGAAGGCAGTCTGAGTGAGGCGAGATGGCAGAGAGGGACGAGCGGGTGAGGACGAGACACGGAGAAGGCGAGGCACAGCGGTTAGATTTGAATATTTGAAAATGTGTGTATGTTTTTTTTTCGCGGTTGTTAAATGGGCTTGGGATTGGGGCTGTGCTTGGGGCTTGGCTCTGGGTCTGGTCTGAACCGTCCATATCCATAATCCTCTAGGTTAATGGACCAGTTTGTTTGCTCGACGGGCTTATCTATTTGATTTACAGCTTGAACAGCCTAGATTAAAAATTGTAGTTTTTGGCTCTTTTTGTTTTTGGGGGCTAAGGCCCAAAACAAGAAGAGGCGAAGATTAGTTACTAGATCCTTCAGCCAAAAAAAAAAAAAAAAAAAGAGATCTAACATGGCGGGAAATGGATGCCCCCTCTTACGTCAACAAGAGTAAGAAAAGCAACATCAAAGGGAGGAGCTGTCTAGATGAAAGGAGGTCTTGAATGGTCAAGGCACCAATAAGCGATCTTGTCAGCAACACGATCATATTAAGGCTGGTTGAGGAATCGCTTTCTACTATCAATCTTCGGATGCCAAGGTCCCAAGCCTTCTCAAGACCCCTCAGGATGGGAGGGAGTTTAGCATAGAGAGCCTATTGGTTGCCTAAGAGCTCTCCAAATCCGAGTAGTTAGTTGCTATATATGTGTCTCTAATGACACCGCCAATACTGGTGTCTCTAATGACCTTGGGGAAGGGGGTGCCAACGAATATCCCTAAGAATAGGCCATTGTTCCCTGTGGCTGGGATAGTCCCCATCTCTAGCCTCCTCCAGATGGCTCAAGAAGGTTAGGATTTGCTCCCTAATATCCTTAAATAGGTTAAGATTTTTAGATCACAACTCACCTTTTTTTTGTTTTCGTCGGAAACTTGAATTTTATTAAGCAGCTAAATTAGAAACTAACAAAGGAATGAGAAAAACTAGTGATTCCTCAAGCCAAACACTGTCATTGATGTGTTTGACATGATGACTCAAAAAATCTACTACACAATTAAAGTCTCTAGGCATAAAAGAATGCCTAAATCTAGTAAAGCAACTAGCATATAAACAAATGTCTTGCAAAATGGATCCATTATGCGATCTGTCTTCGGCCGAGTCCTGCAAACTGTCATGCAACCTCTTAGCATCACCTTCCAAGTGCACATTTCTGCATCCTAAACTCCAAGCAAAAATCAGACCTTCCCTAGCAGCACATAATTCAGCTCCGATAGGGATAAGATGCTCATGGAATTTTCATCCCTTTAGCAGCAATGAACTTTCCTTTATAGGTCAGTCTCTAATTACTGTGCCAATCCTTGCCGTACCCAAATCCTCGAACATAGCTGCATCAACATTTAATCTTATAGAAAGCGAACACAGGTTTGCACCACGATGAAACAGGATCCCCTCCCCTCGGGTTCTTATACAGACACTTAGCTCTGTGGAAGGCTTCAAGAGAAATCCTAGCCGCCTCAGAGGCTCGGGTTAATGTCATATTCCTTTTACCCGGCCACTTTAAGTTCCTAGCAAACCAAATTTCATACCATGTAGATGCCACCTTCTCCTTATCAACCATGTCCAATCCTTCTAGGAAATTTGGCAGTTCGGCTAGCCACTCTTCTTCTGAGTTGTGTCTAATGTTACCAATATTCAAACAATGAAGGGCCTCGTTCGAGAACGGGCAGTCAAAAAACATATGATGTTCATTTTCCACACTCCCATTACACATGTAACAGCCACGATCTATGGTTACCCCTCTGCATGCTAAATTGGATTTGGTTGGTAAAATATTGCTGGCAAGCCTCCACAAGAAAACTCTCACCTTTGGCTAGACGTCTATCTTCCATAACATTTTCCATAGCTTCCCAAAATTGGATAGCAGAGAGTAGTTGTGATATGTTGAGGAATTCGCAATTAGTCTAGACTTCACCTTCAGACCCCATGTAACTTTGTAGCCACTCGTAACAGAGAATTGGCCTTTAGTATCCAAAAACCAGCTAATCATGTCATCCTGATATTGAACAACCAAAGGAATACTTTTAATTGCTTTTGCCACTTCTTGAGAGAACATAGCATCGATTAATGGTTCATTCTAGCTTTTCGGCTCGTGGTGCATAAGCTGTGAGACAACTCACCTTTTTTCAGTTGATAAATATACTGTTCTATCACGTTTGACCCATTTTAAGAATCATAAGTTTATAAAAAATATCTAAGGAACTATTTTTATTTTTGGTGTCAATAGGAAATAGTTATTTTGATTTGGGATCAGATGCACTCTGGACTTAGTAACATTTATTCTTCTTTTTCTTTTAAATGACAACGTCAAAAAAAATATATATATATTTTAATTTAATTTATTAGAGTATTCCCTTACTAGATAAGCGAAAAAATAATCACCGGAGATATAGTTGGGCACCAAAGCGGAGATCCTTTCCAACGGTATTTTTTCTATACACATAAATTTCAGGATTGAACTTACAACCTTATATTTAAGGGACTCGAGCTATTTCCACTCAAATTAACATCTTGTTGGTTAGACGACATTAAAATATAACTTAAAGTAAAATTATCTTTAAATTTACTTTTATCTTTTGATACTTACTTTTAAGTTTAGAAATGAATTTTTGTTCAAATTATTAAATCAGTAATTGATAATATTAGTTTTTAAAGAATAATATAGTTGTACATAAGAAGAATCGCTTTATATACATATGTAAACATGTAAGAGACATGAAATAATATTATCTTACATTGGAAGTTAAGTTAATTAAAACATGCTGGTATTATATTTTAAAAATCAAATTCAAAAATGATGTGCAATTTGAGAAATTCAAGATGAGAAGACAATAGAGAACAGTACGCAGTAGAAATATAAGTTGTCAACACAAAAATATTTTATGAAATATTTTTGGTCCTACATGGAGCATTTTTGTGTTTTTTTTACATAGTACTAGCTAATTGATGTTGTGCTAATGAACTCAAACATTGTTCCTACACCACCCCACAATCACTGTTGTCTTCATAGCAATCAGACACAGCAACCTTCTGCACATTTTTGTATGTGTACCGACGAGCAAAGAACACAAACAAGAACAAGTTCGCCGTGGTTATGCCTGCCAATAGCCAATAGAATTTGTCCAAGCGACTAGTATTCAAGTCCTTACCAAACCAACTCTTCCCACTCTTCTCCGTTATGTGATCAACAAGTGTTATCAGCATACTACTAAGGAAATTTGCTGCCCCAATCACACTTAGATAAAATGCTATGCCTAAACTTCTCATTGAGTCAGGAACTTGGTCATAGAAGTATTCTTGCAAACCCACAAGGGTAAATCCATCACCAAAGCCAATAATTAGAAACTGTGGAGCCAACCAAAATACACTTACTGATAGTGAACCCTTTAGTGGATCCATTTCAATAGCTTCAAGCCTTTTCTTCTCTATAAGAGCTGCTACTATCATTGTACTAATAGAGAAAAGCATTCCAAAACCAATCCTCTGAAGGATGTTAATTCCTCTCTCATTTCCCGTTAACCTTCTTAAAACAGGTACAAGAATCTTGTCATAAATGGCCACAGAAATTATCATCCCAAAGGCAGCAACAGTGAAAATTGAGGCAGGAGGAATCTCAAAACCATTCCCTATCTTTCTGTTCAATGTAGCACCCTGTTTGACAAAGAATGTGGATGTTTGTGCTACACATATTCCAAATGGTATAGTAAATACCCAAATGGGGATCATATTGATAATGAGCTTCATTTCTTCAACCCTAGTTACGGTTGCTAGTTTCCATGGACTCTCCTTCTCTGCTGAATTCCCATCATTTTCAAGAATCGCAGCCTTGTCAAGAAATCTAAAACAAGAATACCAATAATAAATTAACAGTTGACATATATATACACCTATAAATTGAACTTTCTTTCTCATTATAATGAACTAGGAAGCATTTGTTTCTTTTTTCTTTTTTTTTGACAAAAAAGCAAGTTTATAAATTAAAAAGAAAAATCATTTTTTAATAAAGCTACTCGTCTCAGTTCTACTCAAAAGTTGAAAAAAAATTATTTTTAATTTTTGAGTAAAAATTGAAATAAATAGCCGATAAAAAATAATTTTTTTAATTAAAAAATTATTTTTTTTGTTTAAAAAAAAAAAGGAAACTAACACACCCTTAATCAATAATTACATTACTTACTCGAGTTTCTTGGTGTGACACAGAAATCTTCCAGTGCTGCTGTGAGAGTTGGGAACTTCATACAATTGAGCAGGATTGGAAGGGTATGGAAGCTTTCTTTTGGAAAAGGCGGCAACAAGAACCTGCAACATTGGAGTTAACGGACTCCCCGTTGGTTTCCTATAACGATAAAATGGCCTTCCTATTATGAAGATAAGCAATGAGAAAGCCATGACCCCTGTGAAGATTATATCAGCAACTCCCCAGTTCACATTGTCTTGAATGTAAACAATCAGTGTCACTCCCAGAATAAGTCCACTGCATAGGGCACAATTCCACCAATTGAAGAAGGACATCTTTTGCATCCTTTCTTCGGCATGATCATCATCAAATTGATCAGCTCCAAAGCTCTCCAAGGAGGGTTTGTGCCCTCCAGTTCCTATAGATATCAAGTAGATGGCCAGGAAGAAAACCACTTCATGGATTCTCCTAGGTTCAGTGCATGCATTGGCATGATCACATGGCTTTAAGTCTGGAAGGAACCATGACAGCGTAAGGAGAACCAATCCCTGTTTATTATCCACCGCCCCCGCCCCCAAAAAAAAAGTTTTCTGTAGTTAAGAAGCTATAAAAGAAGAGTCATATTATTCGGATATATCTTTATAAGTTTCAATCAATTCTTGATAATTTATTTATAAATAAGTAAAAAATTCACTTACATAATTCAAAAATCAACTAAGTGCAATAATAAATTAACGATAATATTATTACCCAATTCTTCAATTATATATATATATAAATTCCTTACTTATTTAATTTATATATGAATTATAATAAATCGATTGATTTGTATAAAAGTACGTCCAAATAATATTTTTTATAAAAAAAAAGCCTAACTAATAATGTAAGTTGTACTACCAAACTGTAATGGAATAGTATGATTAAGCTTACAATTAGATAAACAATGCATGATGTGAACACAGTGGAGTAACGGCCCCAGTATGCATCGGCTATGAATCCTCCTAACAGTGGCATCAAGGTAGTGACACCAGACCAGTAGTTCACATTCCTAGCTGCTGTCTTGAGGTCTTGATGCATAACCTTTGTGAGGTAAAGGACCAAGCTAGTTGCTATTCCAAAGTAGCTTAACCTCTCGCTGAACTCGATCGCTGAAAACAAGTATCAAATTAAGATCTTATATATGGTTGATGGTTTAATAAAAGTAAATAACTTGTTTCAAGTTGTAAACTCTAATAGGTGTATACAAGGTGCACTAATTCGTAAAAGATCTCATAATTATTCAATTCTCCTTTAATTGGATTCCGTGGGCTACTCGAATTCCATTAAATGGAAGTAATTTGTTAAATTTGTGGAATTTAAAATTATAAGTTCAAGTAATGGTAATAACTTATTGAGATAGAAAATTGGAAGTGATTTCAATATGCTTGCTTTTGTGTATGCGGAAGATATTATTTAGAGGACCACAAAGATTGAACTACTTTAACAAGCAACTTGAACCATCAATTCCCTAAGTACTTCTAAGCGACAATTGGACAAGAAAGCAAACAGGTCCATTAATTCCATTCTTGTTGACTATCTTGACACACACAAGAGAATCTCGGGTTAAGTCAAAGTATCAAATACAAACAAAGGAGGAATAGATGCAAATATTGTCTAGAATATATCTACAACTAAGAATTTGGCTCAATTGAAGTGGAAATTTCACTGCAGAAGAAACATGCTTGTGTATACTAAATTATAAAATTGTTAAAATTAAGTTCTATAATTTTTTATTAGCGGTATAATCCTTTAATCTTTTGAAAGTGAATTCTCCACTTTAGAAAAATAAAATTCTAAAAACCGAAATTCAATGATTGGTTGTAGGAGCAACCAATTATGTAGATCTCCTCGTCGCTCAGATTTTCACAAGATTGGTTGAGTTTTGATCTGGTCATATATAATTTGATTTTATACTAAAGATAGAAATAATTAGAGTATGTTTGCTTTAGGTTTTAAATGATATTAACATCATGTCTGGCTCTCAAGAATTGAGAGTGACAGTATTCACATGTTTTGATCATGTTTAAAATAAATTCTTACATATTATAAAACTGCAATTAATTGATTAGATAAAAACTTGCACTAAATGATTTTATAAGGAGAGATAAAAATCCCTTTAAAATAAACAGATCTTGATAATAAATACAGCTCCAACAAATGATGTTGTATTTTATATTGTAATGCACTTTAAAAATAGAAATTTTCTCTATAACGAACTCACATTTATCTGTTGAAATTCTTTGAATTTTGGAAGAACTGTGATCTAAATGAATGCCACTATACTCTAATGCAAGGAGAATTTCAAAACTAGTGGAAGGTGTGTGTCCTGAGTAATTTGTTTATTCTCAAGAGATATGACTAGTTCTGTGGTAGAGGATACGAGGTCGGCCACCGCAGAGCAGCACATTATACATATGCACGATGAAAGTTTCATGCAATGGTCCATGTACAGTACATAACCACATAAAATTTTAATCATTAACCCCAAGTCATATTTGTTATAAAGCAGGGTCAGCATCTTACAAAGGAGAATCACTACTAATATATCATCATTTTTATTAATAGTAACCATAAGGCTTTGTGTGGTTGATATCGTTTATCATAATTTAATGCTCGTAGGATAATATCTATAGTGGCCTACTGGAACCCACCGCTTTTCATGATCATACTGTTACCTATCCATTATCGAGTTCAAGGAAAATCGACCTTGTAATTATTCCCCTTTTATAATTTTTTTTGGTTCTGACCAATAATTTATCTTAAGCTTTAACATATAGATATGATTATTATTTCGATAACTGACAACTTAAGTGATACTAAATCTTTTTGAAAATGGCTTAACTAAAGTTTAATATCTTAATGGTCAAAAGAGAACGTTGAAAACAATTAAATCATTTTATTTGTATTTTAGCATTTTATCTTTATCTTCATACTAAGTTTTTGGCTTTCTTCCTAAAATTATATATATATGAGCATCTTAAGATAGAAAGTAGATGCTTTCTATCTCAACTTCTTGTTTACAACCAAATAATGTGCACATACGGCTATGGGAACCTTGTCTAGCCTTTAGTATCAGAGTTTAACTTTCCTAATGGGATAGATGTCTCATAAACCTCACTAATTCATTATATTTTCATGAATCAAAAGAAAAGTTATTCTGCGCAGATTATTCGGATTAGTGAGAGAGAAATCTGAAGTACGAGTGATAAATTAAAGTTGTAGCAAATACTTATTAAAAAATTAATAAAAAGGTTGACATATTTACATTTTCTAATCAGGACAAGATGAGACTTGTTATTTGAGCAATCTTTCTCAGACAACGATACCTACGGAAAAGAATGATAGAGAACTGTAGAGAAAAGAGCATACAAAGAAAAAAAAATATATGATAGAGTTATAGTTTCAACATAGATGTCGCTTATAGATGTCGAGAAAGAGTGGCCAAATAATAATAGCATGTTTGGATGCTAAAGAACTGTAGAAAAAGAATATAAAAAGAAAAAAAATATGATGAAGTTATAGTTTCAATGTAGATGTCACTTATAGATGTCGATAAAGAGCGGCCAAGTAATAATAGCATGAATTAATTTTGAGAGGTTAAAATTAATTTTGATTTTTTTGTTCATGTTTAGTTTTTCATCTCAAACTGCAATTATGGTTTTAAAATTAATTTTAGGTAGAAGTGAAAATTTTTCACTTCTTAATTCCACCAGAATTGATTTTAGGCATTTTTTTTTTATAAATTATATATTTAAAAGTGATTTTGATCAATTCTATCCAAATATAAATCACTACTCAGATTAAATTATCAAATATAAATCACTTTATCTCAAAATTAATTCTACAAAAATAGAATCAAATACACTATAATTCGGAGGACGAGATTATTGCTTTTGTAGCAAGAGAAAACTTAGCATATGTATTCACACCCAACCAAAAATTGTGATGATACATGCAAATAAGAAATTTAATGTAGGATTCATACGTTGGGAAAATTCATATAAAAATGTAAAGAGGTGAAACCTTATGAAGTAATTAAACCTGCTAAATAATTTAAGTACTTTTCGGTGAGAAGCTCTATATAGATTGGGTTCAATAGTTGGATATACACGAAAATAAAGAAAAATAAAGATGTGAATATGTCCCTCCCCCTCTTTAACAACTACTCCCACTGCAGCGCAGTACAACCTTTAGGTCAAAATAGTCTTCATTCATATGCATATTATGTAATAAGCCACGCATGCATGCAAATTACTTTCACAAAATTTTGGTGTATATACGTATTTATAATGTAGGATTAGCTGAGGGCCTTCAATATTTTTGTATCGCGCAAATTTATACACACATGAAACGGGAAAAATGGAAAAATGACCAACTGGAAAGTCCTTACACAAAAAACGTTTTAGGCTTTCAGCAAAGACCCACGACAACTGTTACAAAACTGATTGGAAAGTCGTTTAAAGCGAAAAATGGAAATTGATAAAATGACATATGTCATGGTGGGAATATTTTAGGAGTGGTGGATGATAAATTAATTGGTGAAAGTTTGAGGAAGGAGCTTTCCTTAATCACTTTAATGAGAACCAAAAGAAGCATAAAGAAAAAACACAACACCAAAGCTGTCCTACTAGTTTTGAGTGCAATAATTTTGGTTGAAGGAAAACATGAAGACATTCCTTACCAATAATGAAGAGAGAAGCTTTCCAAGAACCAGTTGAAGCTCGGAGTGGAACCTTGCCTTTGTGATCCACTGAAGAATCATGAACCCATTTCATCTCATTAGCATCTCCAGGTTTCACTTCCACACCGTTCTTCACCATCTTGCACAGCTGGCTGAGTAGAATTAGGGAAGCCTTCCTAGCTCAATATTACAAATCACAGAGATACTTTGTAGGAGCTGGATGTGGCTATCGCACTGACAACCTTTACCTGGGTGCCTCTTTTTATAGAGGAGGATTTGCCTTTCCTTTTTTTTTCTTTTAAATTTATTGATGGCATAATAAATAAGAATATTCAGTATTAGATTTTTTTTTTTGGTATACAAACATTTAGCTTGAGAAAATAAAGACATGTTTGGATTCATAAAATATTTTTATTTTTAAAATTAATTTTAAAATTGTTATTTCCTTCGATTTAAAATATTTGTCACTTTAACCATTTATATGCTAATAAAAGAGCACAAAATCAAGGACCAATTATAATAATATTTATCAAAATACCCTTATTTAATAACTAATTTATTATTCTAATATTTCATTATTTATTGTGCTTAAAATTATATGGAAAGTAAAATTGAAAATTTTATAATAATAATGCTTTATTGAAATGTGAGTGATAAATGAAATGAACGAAAATTTTTTACTTTTAAATTGAAGGGTGTACTTTCTTTTTATTTTGTTTTATGCAATTTTTAAGATTTTGAAAAAAATAATAGTGAAAATAATTTTTTAATTTTATTCTTTTTTATATAATCCTAAAAACAGGAAATAGAATAAAAATAATTTATCATGTTTATAATTAATTTTAAAAAAAGAAAACAAAAATATTTTCTAAAACTAAATAGTTCTTGCCCCAGTGTAGAGTTAGAACATGTCTCACAACTCAATACGTGCATACACATAGATGACATATCAATAAAAACATCTAAAAATTTAATTCAAGTTAGGATGATATAGAAACCGAAAGGCAATCAAGTAAATCAATTTCAATTGACTTAGACCCTTAAAGTTTATGTCAAAAACGCTTCTTGAAATTTAAACTCAAATATGCTCCCCTCTTGATTTACGTGGGTTGAGCTTTTGTTTATAACTATCGAAAAATATTACACTCAAATAAAAAGGGAAAACAAAAGCACACCGTAACTGTTCTTAGAACCCTAAAAGTTTCAGAATTTACTTTTCTGACTCATTACCCGAGTTGAGCTTTAGAATAAGGAAAATTTTTCCTTTATTTATTTTTTTCAATAGTGGGATTGAATGAGGTCTAAATAAGCTTATATAAATAATTCGAGTCTCTCGCCGCTATCCTCGTTAGCGTGGCTTGGAATAAGAGAATTATCTGTCTCGTGCATTTACGTGCAATAATTGTGACTTATGAGAGAGACAAAAATTCTTGTCAAAATACAGTAATTATACTAAAAGAAAATGCCTCCTATATTATGTAAAAATGCTTAGAGGGTTTGGAACTCAAATCTAGAAAATGCGGTCCTAATTTACGCTTTGAAAAACGTCATTGTCGTAATGGAACAGTATCCAAGCCCATTATCATTCATGGGACCACACAACATTGCAATTGCATAGCGCACCCAGCCAACCACGAGAAACCATGGTATTATATTTGTATGTCTTTAATGGCATTGCTAAATTTATTGAATTGGGTAGTAGATTTGCTTTTCTTTTGCATATTAATTTTAGAATTTAATTGGTATGTATTGATAGTATAAAATTATTTTATATTGTCAATTAATAGAAATAGGAAAAAGTGAAAAATTATGGTGGATCCCTCATTATAATGGGTAATTATTTGTGTGAGTTAGCAGTTTCTACTGTTTCTATTGGCTGACAGTGTAAAATTATTTTACACTGTTAGTATATTTAAATTAAATTCTTAATTTTATTGAAATTTGAAGGTCTCATATTGCAATTTATTTATATATCATCTTTTTATTTTAATGCAAAAATCTCATTTTTGATAGGAAAAAAAATACATTAATTAATATGAACAACAATAATTTTTCAAATACATGACGAATATCAAAACATCAATTTATCATGGTTTTATTTTGTTTTATTTTTGTGATTTCAAGCTCTTAATCATAAGAAAACTGTATTTGCACTACAGAAAAAATTGACCATTTGTGACAAGCGAATTCGCTGTAAATGAGCTAAAATTGGCCACAAAATTGCTATTTAGGACAGATATCGGGCCATCACATATTCAAGGCTGCTAATCAGTTGTGATGGCCCAGTCCCCCTCTAATTTTAGAGGTGGCCTTTTTTCCCCTAATTTGTGGCAAATATTTTCTTCTCTATTTTAGAATGACTTTTTCCCTTTATAATTTGCAACGGCTTTCTCCACGCTAATTAGTAGTGGATTTTTCCTCCTCTAAATTAGAGGCAGATTTTCTATCTTTAATTTAAGGTGGATTTTTTAATTTACGATCGCTAAATCCATCACAAATCAGCGAATTTGGCCCCCCCAAAAAAATTGTTCAAATGTTTCCTCCCTAACAAGTAGTAGTAACACAACACAATAATACCATACAATACATAATCATCAACAATGCAATAATTATCAAAAATACCTTCCATAATAAACACAAGTTAACATATTAATACTATCCAAAATCAACACAAGTTAACATATTTTTAATTCATAATCAACTCAAGAATACAATACCATATGACATATAATCATCAACAATGCAACAATTACCAACAAAAATAAAAACAGTATACAACATTAAATTAAAAAGAGTTAACAAACCTAATAATTTCATCAACATCAATAAAGCTAAAAAAATATAGCAGCCATGTATTTATACATACATTACATATGAAAAAAAAAAAAAAGAAAAACCTGGCAGCGACACTATTCCTAGTGGCAATGGTGGTGAGTGAAAGTGGTTAGGGAGGTGTAGAAAGAAGAGAGATGGAGAAAAGGAAAAGAGAGAGAGAGAGAGGGGGGAGGAGGAGGAGGAGGAGGAGGAGGAGGGTGGTGGGTGGTAGCTGGAATAGTGTAGGAAAAGAAGAGAAAAATAAAAAGAGGAAGGAAAGAAAGAGAAGAAATGAGAAGAGGAGAGAAAAAAGTGAAGGAAAATTGTTCTGATTTGTGTCTAATAAAAATGAATTTGCAGCGACTTATTCAAATTTTGCGGCAAATTTTGCCACCACAAATTGTGCAAATATTGTTTTAAGAATCTAATTTAAATGTACTGACAGCGTAAAACAGTTTTACACTGTCAGCCAATAGAAATAATGGAAAGTGCCAACTAACACAAATAACTATCGATTATAATAAGGGACTCACCATAATTTCTTACTTTCTTATATTTTTATTGGTTGACAGTGTAAAATAATTTTATACTATCAGTACATACCAATTAAACTCTTGTTTTAACTATTCCATAATTATTAGGCCACCACAAACTACAAGATTTTATTTTATTTTTCCTTCTTTTTGCATTAGAAGCAGGTTAGGCCACTGCAAACTACAACATGTTTCTTTTTTATTTTATTTTATTTTATTTTTTTAATTTTTTGTATTAGCGGATTAGCAGTGACTATGGCCACCACAAAAGGCCTCGACTTTAGGCCGCCGCAAATGTTTTGATAGATTAGCGGCTCTTCTGGTTTTTTTTTTTTTTTTTTTGAAATTGACTTCATAATTACCAACAGCATAGAGTGTCAAGGGGCCACCGCAAATAGGCTCTTGAGATTTTTTTTTTTAAAAAAAATTGACTTCATATTCATCGATGGCATAGGCTGTGCGCAAAAGTGTTAAGGGATTAGCAATGACTCTCTTTTGATTTTTTTTATTTTGAAAAAATTGACCTCATAATTAGCGGCCTATGCCGCCACAAAAGTGTTAAGAGATTATTGGGGACCTAGGCTGCTAGAAAGGGGCTCTTGAGATTTTTTATTTTTTTAAAAAATTGACTTTCTCTTGAGATTTTTTATTTTTTTTAAAAATTGACTTTGTAATTAGCAATAGCCTATGCTGCCGCAAACGAATCCAATGACTTTTTTAAGCCTGTGTTGGTGTTAGCAGTGGCAATTGCTGCCGCAAATGGCTTCTTAAGTCCTTTTTCTTTTTCTTTTGAAATCCATTTAACAAATTTGTTCATAAAATAGCGGCAACAATGGCCTCCACAAAATCCATCATCACATTTTTAAAAAAAGAAAAAAATTAAATATTTCTTTAGCTGCAGCTATTGGTTTATGGAATATCTGCGGCTTTAGCTGCCGTAGATGGACTTATGAGATATTTTTGAAATCACTATATTTATTAGCGATGGCTTTGGCTGCTGCAAATCTTCTCATATGGCAGGCCACCGCAAAATGCATCATCACATGATTTATTTATTTATTTTGCAATTCGCAATTTTTTTATGGAATAGCGGTGGCTTAAAGTTGCCGCAAAAGCGTTCCCCCCATTTTTAACTTTAAAAATCCTTTAACAAAAAAATTTAAGGAATATTACTGTTAATAGCAGAATTTTCCATAGCAAATATTTTTTTTAATCATGCCTTTTTGACCTCATAGCATTCATCTTCCGCCACAACTTATCGGAATATCGCGTCCGCTGCAAATGTTGCGCCGCTAATTAACGTTTTCTTGTAGTAATTGATATAGAAATATTAGTTTATTGCTTATAAAAGAAATTGTTTGAAGATTACATAAAGATTGTAAAAGAATTAATTTCTAAATAAATAAATAGTGACACAAAAGAAGTTGTAAAAGTTGTATGAAAATCCTTGCAATATAAGTGTTAGAATTTCATGGAAAGCATCACATACCTTCCAAGCGAAAAAAAAAAAGAAAAATAGATATTTATGCTTTATACTTCATAATGACAAAAGGGGCAACCGACTTTCTCCACACACACACACATACATACAATCCTAAATCTTGCTAAACTTTCCATCATATTGAGCCTTCCAAGTATCACACCAACATTGAGCACTTGGTATAGCAATTCCTTGCCCGATGTCTGTTAGCTTCCAAGTAATGTTATGATAAAATTACTTGCCCTATATCTGTTTCAGAGAAGCATTCTATATCTTACAAATTCTATTCATAAATGGATATGGCAATAACATGTTTCTCATACAACAATTAAATATAAAAAATTAAAAAAATCACATGTGGCAAGATGAATATTTGTTATCATTTCTTTTCTAGACATATGATACAAATAAGTGATCGTAGGTAGGGACAGCTTCTTACGTTTTTTACTCTCACTATTCTTGTTGTACTTAGGTTTGGTTTGATAAGTGTTGTTTGAAGTGGTACTTTCGTATATATAAAAAGTATAAGTCAATTTTTTCTATTTGATAAACAAAAATATTAGGGTGCTTTTGCTGTTGGGGGTGCTCTTGAAAGCATCTCATAGAATACTTTTTATAGTTGACTTATACTTTCTAAAACTTAAAATATTAATATAATATTAAATTTTAATGAAAATCAGTTTGAAGGCTTCTTTATGTCTATCAGAGTTATTTTAGATTTTAAAAACAATTTTATAATATATTTACCAAATATTATTCTTATATTTCTCCTTCTTAAAAGTAACTTTTATATTATTTTGCCAAATAATACTGTTATGACATTTTAAGAACAACTTTTAAAAAATCTAGAGAGCTCAGTAACATTAAAAAAGTTAACCAAACCAAGTCTCAACAACAAACTAAAATCGAGGTAGGGGTTTTGCAATGCAATAAAAAGATAAAAATCATTTTTCAACGGTTTAGACGTGTTTCATTTATGCTTAAAATTAAAACTTGATTTTCAACATTTTATAATATTTTATATTTTAAAGTTCATTTTGGATATACATTCAAATAATTATAGACATTTCTTTTTGTCAATTTTACCAAAATTCAAATAGATTTTAAGAAAATGATAACCATGTTAAAGTTATCTATACTAGTTAACTCTATTCCATTATTTGAATATAGAGGTTTACATACTCAAATTGATATGTGGTGATGGTAGTTTAAATAAGTGTATAGTTCAACTATGTTAGTTTACCTTCATTAATAGTATGGATATATTCTTAGTTAACATTACATTTAATTGGTACTTGCATAACTAAAATCCACACAAAGAACACAATGCACACTACAAGAAAAGTGGCGGTGTGGTCAAATCCGTCAGTAATGGATTGTTTGTGCCGGATATAAGGTAGCTGCATAATTGAAGGCTACCAATGAGTAGCGGCAAATTTTTTCCCTTTAATTTTTACGGTAGATTTTCCCCATCAAATTTTGCGGCAGATTTTTCCTTCTAATTTAGGGTGTGTTTGTTTTAGATTTTTTTGGCAAAAAATCACTTTTTTCATTAAAAAAAATTCAGTTTTCATATATTTGGATAATTTTTCAAAAATAATCAGATTCTCAAAAAATATATTTTTCAGTTTTTTTGTAGAAACTAAAAAGAGTAGTTTCTGAAAAAAAAAAATCAGTTTTAAGCTTTTTTAACTATATATTAAATTTAAGTTTCAAAATTACTTTTTTTAAAAGCTGAAACAAACACACCCTTACTGCGGATTTCCCCCCTAATTTGCGGCGGATTTTCCTCTCTCATTTACATCGGCCCTTTCTGCTCTACTTTGAAGTATTTATTCTACTGCAAATGACCAATTAAAGGGGGAAAAAATACAATTTTTAGATTTAAACACACACACACACTTAATATTCAGATTCAAAGCAATTTAACAAAGCAAATTCAATCCAATTTCTCTTGTGAGTCTTCCATTATCTCTATTATGTCTTCAAATTTGTCCATTGAGTCTTTTAACAAAAAAAAAAAAGACTAAATAATTATCAACAATATTAACAACAATAAAATCAATAATAAATATTATACAAAAATTACCAATCAGTAAAATATTTTTTTAAAGAAAAAACTATTCAGCGGTGTTTGTGGTGGTTGTGGCCATTCGATGGGGCGGCAGGTGACTAGTTGCTAGGCAGTAGCAGATGTAACAGCCTTCTAACTACAGTAATATACTTAAGTCATAATGTCATAACTAGAAGTATGTCATGTGTGGAGGTCTTATTCCTTAGTTCAACGCTATTTCGACTCGAGTCTCATTTGTGTTTGGTTTAATAAGGGCATATACCCGTAATAAAATTCTTCTATACACATTACATAAATAAACTTGTGTGTACAAAGAATAAACTGCAAATAAAGTGCTAAAGTGGGAAAATCATACATATACTGAAGGTAAATGTAGCAAATAATTTACATAATATTTAGTTTTCTATTTACATATCCCATGCATTTTAAGTATAAGTCTTTGAGTGCACCATATGTGATAATCAGAACTTAAGAGGTCCATGTAGGAACACCCATCAAAATACATGAGATCAAAAGAAATCCTACGTCTATGTTTATGACCCAATTTACCTACAGATTCAAAAGAGGTCCACCCTGTACAAGGAATGCTCGCTAAACCCCATAGTGACTAAACCGCCTCCCAAAAGGTCTTGCATACACCCTTAATCCAACTTGGGGGTATAGAAGCCATTTGCCAAGATGCCCGTAGCTCTGGGACCACCGAGTGGATGCTCGCTGCCTCTAGAGGAGGGAGCTAAAGAAGAGGAGGAGCTTGCCTCAGAAGGGTCGGACTCCATGGATGTTGAGGGTGAAGGCTAAGGTGGTGCAAATGTTGGATGCGCCATAAACAAGGATCCCATCAAAGGTGCCTTGGGATCAAAGTAAGGGCTCTACATGGAAACTGCAAATGATCAGTAGAAAAATATGTACAATTGGAAACACAAGTTGGCCATTAGGTATAGAAAGCCCCAAGATAGGGTTGTAGTGCCATTGCGACTCGAGGACCTTGGCGAAGAACACTATTGCCGCTATCGTCGTCGTCTAAGAATGACACGGATGCGCATATAATAGGTATGAGAATTTAAAATTCTTTGTAGGTTTCCTAGACTACCATATGCATTGACATCGTTATCATTCTCAGCTGCTCCGATTTATTTCAAAAATATTTGTAATATATAACAATATATGGACTCCAGTTAATAATTCTTAAAAAAAACTCTTTATTCGGAGCAAATTCATTTTATTTACACACTTGACAAATAAAAGAGCAATTTGATAATAGTGACAATGAGTCAAAAAGAGAATAGAACTTCTGCATATGCAGGTGCAAATAAACTGATTATGCAAATGCACTTGACTTTTTTGTTCATACTTTAACTTATATCATGAGCATCTATACTTGGTCTCTTGGGAGTATTTGGCCATTTTTTACTCCTATACGTGATTGCCGGATTTACTTTCTCCGACTCTTACAATGATCTATTCTCCTTAATTTATTCTAGGGCTAGCCCAAGTAATATGAAAATAATGGTCATCTTGTAAGCTCATGTCATGCACTCATAAGTACTTTTCATTTCTATTCATGCATGAAAATGTTGGATATGCTTATGATTATACTATATAGCTCATTTTTAACATACTTCTACTAGTAATTCGGTTTCATGACAACTGTAATATAAAGATTTCCAAAATTGACAATAGAAATACCAACCAACCAGTCACAGAAAATAACAATCTCAACATAACACCAATAGGAATTCAAGTGTAATCATCATCATAAAGGCATAGAAGACTCAAGCTTAGAAATTTCAATGCATGGCTACATCATAGCTAATACATCAATATGGTGACAACTCAACACATAATTGCATAATCTTCCATGCTAATTAGGTCCTATATAGTTTGGAGTAGGGATGTCAAAAAAACCCGCACCCGCAAGTACCCGCGGGTAATACCCGCAACTGGGCGGGTATAGGGGGAAGATTTTGCCCCCGCAGGTAATGGGGACGGGGATTTTCAATACCTGCATGTTAAACGGGGTGGGGGAGGGGATCACTATCCCCATACCCGCGGATACCCGCTATGAAATTACTATTTTATCCTTAAATTATTAATTTAGTTAAACTAATATTATTGTTATTTAAATTGATTAGACTAAGGTTTAAATTTATAAGTTAGATTTATTTATACTTATTATATATTAGATTAATGATTGGATTACTATTATGTATTTATTTTTATTTTAAGTTGTTAGAATTTAGATTGTAGAATTGGATTATTGTACCTTTTTTTGTTTATTTTATACGTTTATTTTTATTTTAAGTATATTAAATTGTTAGAATTTTAATTGTTAAATTAGATTATTATTTATGGTTATTTTAAATATTTTATGATATTAGAATTTTTATATTTAATTTAAATTTTTAAAATTTTTAATATTCTAACGGGTATCCATTGATATCCACGGGTACCCGTAAACCCGCGGGTAAGTAAAAAACGAGTACCTGCACGGATATGGGGCGGGGGATGGAGGCGGGTATTTACTCATGGGGCGGGGACGGGGCCTATCCCCCGCCCGCGCCGCGCCCCGTTGACATCCCTAGTTTTGAGGCCCTTAAGCCACTTAACTCACGAGTTTGGTCCAATGTTTTAAAATTTGTTCAGAATTTAAAAATTGCACCAAGATTCTAGTTTAATTCATTTTAATCTCAAATTTAACTAGAATATAGCTTTATTAATCTACTTTTCAAACCTCTTTTGTTTCACTCAATTTTGATATGTATAACTTACTTGCTACTACCCTATTCCCAGATAGACTCACATACTTAAAACTAAAAAATCACTAATTAAAAATTCAGCTTATGTTCTTTTGCTTTGAAATTCTATTGGGAGATACCTATATAAACTCTCTTTTAAATTCAAGAAGTTCCACTCAATTTGAGTAGGTAGAACTCGAGTTATAAGCTCTCTATTAGGACTACTCTATTTTGACCCTTATAGAGAATAGGACAAATTCACTGATTTATTAGGAGCAATCCACTAAGAATATAAATATGAAATTTTATAAGCATGATCTCCTATGTGTTATCTTTTTAACAAAAGTAGTTTCACTCAAATTAAAGTTATATATGGTGAGTTATGCCCATTATATCATGTATTGATTAGGATAGTGGGCATTAGCTAATAGCTTACTTTAGAAAATCATAACTTTCTCATCCTAAATCCAATGAATCTCAAATTTTGTGGGTATACTCTCCTATGAGTTTGTTTTTAATCAAAACTGATCTCACTTCAATTAGGATTTCCTAGATTGAGATATTATCCATGTATTGAGCACCATTCACGTAATTCTCAACAACCGATTTTTTGTTTTGGGGTTATTTTGGTTCTCTAGCTTATTTCTTAACACCAACCAAGTTTTACCAACCTTAGATCATTAGGACAATTTCTATTAATATCATATCAATCTAATAATAAGTAGAATAACATGAATGAGGCAAACCCTTGCTCTCAAAGAATCACAAGACCCCAACAAATTCTAGGAGCCCACCTTGGTTCCAAAGCTTTAAACTCTTGAAGTTTCGCTTCTTTGGGACTCTCAACTTCCCCAAAACCAAGATAACCACCAGACTCCTTCTTGCTCTTATATGGCCAAAACTATGTAGCCCAAGGGAAGGAGTTTTTTAGATTGTGTATGGGTTTCTAGGTGGTGGATAAGTTAAAGGATTGGATAATATGAGTGGAAACAAGCTAGATGCAAGAGCTTGGGTAGATTAAAAATAAAAAATGGAGAAAGAGAGGTGGGAGGAAGAGCTTGAATTTTCCAAGGAGAAGAGAGAGAAACTGATGAGCACCAATTTTTCAATTTTTATAAAGTTGGATTTGAAACTACAATTAATTTTCCTTAATTTTTATTGTGTCTAAAAAGATGACTAGTGTAGCTAATTCTTAACCACATAACTTAGGGTTTTGTTGGAGATATTTAAGTTCTCTTATATTTTGAATTCCGATCGGATCATCAATTTCTTGTATTTCAAGACACTGCTTGTCAAGCTTGCTCTGCCCGGATAAAATATTATTATTTTAATATAGAGAAACTTATGACCACATTACTCTATGGTTAACATTACTCTATTACCCTCTTTCATATTTAAATTTATCTAATAATTAATTATTTAACAGTGTTGATTATCCACACTGTTGCTCAGGGCATTACAGAAGAGGTGGTTGGAGAAGTGTAAAAGGAAGGGAGGAAGAGAGAAAGAGGAAAGAACAAAAATGAAAGTGAGAGGTAGGAGTAAAGGGAAAAAAGAGTGAAGGAAAAAGAGAGGATGGAGGAGAGGGGAGATTGGATATGGTGTGGGGGAAGAAGGGAAGGAGAAAAGAGAAAGGAGAAGAAAATAATACAAAATGAAGAAAGTGTTATAATGTGTCTCTAATAAAAATTTACTTGTGATAGCTTTTTAAATTAGCAATGGAGTTTCCACAAAAAAAATAAAATTTTCAATTTTTTTAATTTTAATAGAAAATTAGTATTAGCTTTTCCACGACAAATTAAAAAAAGTCTTTTTTAAAAGCTTTTTTAAATTTTTAATGATTAGTGGTCGACTTATCGCTGCAAAAGAATTAAATTTTTTAATTATATAGAACATTAGCAGCAAAAAATTTGCCGCAAATTACAAGAGTCTTTTTAAAATCTTTTAAAATTCTTAATGATTAGGGGCAAATTTTCTTCAGCAAAAAATTAAAATTTTCAATTTTTTTTTAATTTTGTAGAAAATTAGCTGCAAAACATCCACCATAAATTAAAAAAGTTTTTTTTTTATTTTAATAATTAGCGATGGATTTTTCATCACTAATTATGTCTTTTTTTTTATTTTTAAAAATTTTTAATAATTAGCAGCAAATTTTTTGCCATAAAAAAATAGATTTTTTTTATTTTTTTTAATTTCTTAAAAAATTAATGGCAGCTTTTCCACCGCAAATTGAAAGAGTCTTTTTTTTTTTTCAATTCTTAATACTTAACGGCGGATTTTCTATCATAAATAACAAGAGATTTTTTATTATTTAATTTTCATGTAAATTTGGCCACTGCAAATTATTTTTAAACAAATAATTAAATGAAAATTATTAAATAGTAGCGGATTTTTCCGTGTCCAAAATTTTTATCTAATTTCATTTTTTTGGTGCAACCAATCTCTGCCACAAATTTGCGAGGGATCGGATCCGACACAACTAATTATATTAGTTTTTCTTGTAATGGCACCGATTTGGGTATCTGGATACTATGTACAAAAAAACATTTCTTGTATTAATTATACCCCAATATATACTCAACATTGATATAATAAAAAAGAAAGTGAACATTGTTTTAACCTATTTTGGTTTATAATTTTGCTCTATAGAATAAGGGATTTGTTAGGATTTTATAGCTTGGCCTAATTCTTGCAGTTTCTTCTGCTTAGTACGGCTCTTTCTAACCTAAGCGGTCTCTCTCCTATAGAGACATGATCCCCACCTTCCATCCCCATTCTTGGCAAACTTGGTGTATTGTTCCAATTGTTCCAATCCTGAGAAGCGATCACTCATTTGCAAGTTGTTCATTGATAACCCCCAATTTATGCTATGCTGACAAATGTCCTTTTTGAGATTTGGGGGAACACAAGGATTTCGTTGGGAAGTTAAGTAGTGACAAACAAGTTGTACCATTTCTACTTAAATCAAAATCAATTCTTTTATAATCCATTTGATGACTTTTCATCTCTTCTGTTTGTTAGCGGTTGAGATTTTAGACCAAAGTTTTTACCAATGCTTTTTACCAAACCAAAGTTTTAAATTTTGTAGTGCAATTCATTGCCAATAAGGTATTCACATAATTCAATAGAAAGGCGTGTCAGTGCCAAATACGAGACTGCCAAAAAGTATATATGGCTTGGCAATGGATTGAAACCGTTAATGTAGATATGATTTTGTGTGTTTACTGTCAAAATGCAAATGGTTCATCGTATACTTCCAGCCGCTGGTTTAGTCATTTTCGAACCATTACGATTCATCAGGATGCGAATCTTCAAAAGTGTAAGATGTCAAAGACTTTCTTGATGGCAACCCCTCTTATCGAATAATAATATTTGTAATAGAATGATGAAAACCTTCTCATAATTTTTTTTTTCATATATTAATACTAATGAGGTTTAAACCTATAACTTCATACAAACTATACAAATTTCTCGCCATTAGCACATTCCTAGTGACTTATGAACACTTCTCATGATTTGGCATGAAATTGTCAAATGCTTCCAAAGTGAAAAAGAAAAAGAGTAAAAAAAAAATCATTCAATATATGTATCACGTTATTTAGCATTAATGATAAAATTATTATTAAAGTAAAAAAATAAATTATAAATTAAACGATAAAGTAAATAATAATATTGTTCGCTTTAAGAATATCTAAAAAGTTTTATTTTGCTAGTTTGATATCCAGTTTTTGCCCCCTATTACGGAGCTAGCAATTGGTTGCTCTTGAACTCTGAATTGAGCCACATGTAATTTTTCTATTTCCTTTTCTGAGAATTCAGTCAATCATTTTGGAGTGGGTTATTAAAATTGAAAATGAAATTCCTTCAAAAACTCAATTAATTAAATAGTTTTGGAGAATAATATACATATGTAATTGATCTTATTAGGAAGAGTGTTCGCGGTTTAGTTTATATCAGTTTTCAGTGAAAAATCAATTAAATCCAAATAATATAATTTTTTATAGTTTAGATTGGATCGATTTAATTTAAATTTCGAATTCAATCCAATCTAATCCAAATTTTTATCGATTTAAATTAGATCAGTTTAATCGAATTTTGACAAAATAAAACTTTAAATTTGAAATATTATAAATAAAATTAACTTAAGCCAATAAAATAAATAAATAAAAAATAGAACTAACTCATTTAATATTTATAAATGTTATTTAAGCGAAAATAATACATAAATAAAAAATTCTATGTGAAAAACTAAAATTATCATAAGTAAAAATATAAATTTAACAATAACAAATTATATTATATAATATTATTTTGTTTGAATTTGATTGGATTATTTTTTAAAATTAAATCTGAAATCTGATCTAATCTATGCAGTTCATAAAAAATAAGATCCAACCCAATCCAAACTTTTACAATTTTAATCGATTTTTTATTTGGATTAGATTGATTTAGCTGTTTTGATTGAGTTGGATTAAATTTGAATACTCTCACTTTTTAATATCATTGTTAATTAAGGTCTAAAGTTAGGGTACAGGTCGTGTTGTGTGCTATATATGTGGATATGGGCATGTAGTTTGTATTAGTACATAATTAAATTATAAATACTTGTCTAGATAAATTTTTTTGCATGATACCTGCTAGAATATATTTTAGAGTAAATATCTATTTTGGTCTCCTAAAAGATGTATGTGACATCAACTTAATCTTTAAAAAGATTTTTGACATCAAATATATCATTGAAAATAAAAATGTGACATCAAATTAATTAGTTATTGAAAGTTGTTTGATATCAAATGGGTCCTTAAAAATTAAAATATGACATTACTTTAGTTCTTCTAAAAGTTATTTAGTATCAAATTTGTCCCTAAAAACTTATATTTTATCAAAAGAGAAGGATCAAATAATCTTTTAAAATGATTAAAGTGATATCATATTTTAACTTTTAGGGATTTATTTGATATAAAAAACTTTTAGAATTAATATGATATCATAATTTAACTTTCAGATACCTATTTAATGCCAAAAAAGGCTAAGGGCCTATTTGGGTAAATATATAGCTTATTTAAGCACTTTTGTAAAAGTAACTTATGAACAGGTTATTTTGTGTTTAAATATGTAATAATAGAAATACTTGTTTAGAGTATTTTAATAAGTACTTCTTAAGAAGTTAAATATTTTAAATTCTCAAAAAGTATTAAAAATGACTTTTTGAGAAGTAATAAGCTATACAGCCAAATATGATAAAAAGTTAAAAATATAACTTTTGACTTCTAAAAAGTTGAAAAAGGTCATAAGTGACATTATCCAAACTGGACCTAAGTTAATGTAACATAGAGCTATCAACACAGGTCGGGCCAGTTTGGGCTTAGATCATTTTTGGGATTGGGCTTGATCAGGTTATGCTAGTCCAGCACAATCCTATTCGGCCCATAGGCTAGATTTCTGGGCCAATCTACTAACTTTTTATATGTAATAAATATATTTTGAAACAATTGTAAAAAAATACATCTAAAGAAAAAAAAAGGATGATCTTATTATTGCTTTATGGTCAATATAATGTGAAAAATTAATGGACAAAAGTATAAATTTTCTTTTTCAATAATTAGACTTGGTAGTTTTGCTTGTTGCAAAAGTGAAATAATGAATTTTTTTTATTATTTTTATTTTTTGTCAACATATTTTTTTTTTTGTAATTTAAATTTTCTTTAAACGAAGAAATAAGCCAAACAGCCTAAGCTCAAGTAATAATGACTCATGTTTAAAGCTAGTTATTTAAAAAAAAAAAATTAGGTGTTTGGCCATCAAGCTAATATGGCCCAAAGGGGATTAGCCCAATTTGGGCCGGGTCAAATCGAGTCGGGATAAATTGAGCTAACTTTATTTTTTATTCCAATTTTTCAGCACAATTCACACATTTTTTTGGGTTGTTCAAGCCAACTTATTAGGCTTAACTCATTTCGATAGCTCTCATGTCATATATATCTTTCAAAGACCAAAATGATGTTTAATCTATATTTTAATATGTCGTACACAAGATTTTTAAAAAAATGTTATTTTATCATCAAGAAAACGGGCATATCATGAACATATTTAGCAGAATATAAAATTTTTGACTTTTTTCTCTCAACGTCGTGTGCCATTATCTAAGATTTTTTTCTATGCTATATTTATGGAATGTCTACTTTTTTATATCTAAATAACATTTCCCTTATTAAAAAGAATCCATAACAACGGTATAGGAGATATACAAAATATTATGCCTAATACTGAAGCATTATTTAAGTTAAAAATTACTTTGATGGACAAATTTTCTCATTGATATTAAATTGCATAATTTGGTCTACTTTTTTTTTTTTTTTTTCAGTTAGGTCGTATTCAAATAGTAATCATTTTATAATTGGCTATTACTTTTTTCCAACTCCTGCATGCACCTATATGCAGCTAGTCAGCTAGTGGCATATGTTTTTATTCCTTACCAAAGAAGGGAAGCGATACAAAAGTTCACGTTCACTGCTAGCCACTAATATAAGGGGGACAATAAACAAACAAAGATTATTTACAAAAAAAAAAAGAGTAATGTTATATGTATTTATTTTGGGACTCATTTTAAAAAAACACACTAAAATGTCCCTAAATATGTGGTTGGATAAAAAAAATGAAGCACACTTTTAACTAATAATTAAAATTTATTTTAATGTATTCCCTTAAAATAAGTTCTTGAGTACACATAATAATGATATGCATACAGCACATGACGGTTTTTCCAACAACTCAAATCCACAGAATTTGGAAGTGGAATATTTTTTCAAGTTGGTGTCAAATCTCAACCACACATCATATAAATATTCGGATTTTAAAATCATTATTTTAAGGAAAATTTTATCTAACCACCATTTTTACTTGAAGTTCCGCAAGCAATTCCTGCATACATACATACACATATACATCACAAGAAAATAGATACTACTACCTCCATTTCGAAGTAATTGTCCACTTTTTAAATTTTATTTCTTCACAAATAGCTATTTTCTTAGGAAATATAGATAATATTAATTTTTTTCCAGTTATATGTACCTTTATTAAATGGAGGAGAGAAAACAAATAGAAAGAGAAAATTAAAGAAAAAAAGGTATAAGTAAGGGTAATTCTGTAAAATATATTTAAATTTTTCTAATATTAAATTTTTTTTTAATTATGTTCTTAATTCATATACATATTTAAAGCTGGATAATTATTTTCAGATAGAAGCAGTATTATATTATTAATGTCATAGGCTTCGAGATTTGATATTTTACTGAAGTTGTTAATAAGTGATGATTAAAAACCTTTGTCACAATTTTAATATTTTTTTATGTAAGTAATTAAATAAATTAATTACATTAACTTGTTGGTTATAAGATAAAATCTACATGCATATATAATATTATAATATATATGAAGTATTTTAGAGCGCATTTGATATGAGATAATTTAATATTACTTTAAATTGACTGAGTCCATAACATTATTTTATTTGATTGGAATTTATTACTAACTTAAATTTCTAAGACAATCTATATTATCTTTATAATGGCAATGTCAATTGCCCCCATAGGATGTTTACGTGGATTACTGCTCATATAATAATCCTCCTATTAATAATAATAATAATAAATATAATAATTATTATTATGTAATAATTAATTTTGTAATTATTAGTTAATATTATTATTAATAATATAAATTCATAATAATAATTATTTTAATAATTTAGAATTAATAATAATATTAATAACTATTATTATATTATAATATTAATAAAAGACATATATTATCTAATAACTTTTATTATATATCAAATAAAATAATATAAATTATCAATCATATTAATTATTTATATATATCAAATATTATATTATAATATTATCAATAATTTAAAAATTGACAATATTTTTGAATGATGATTTAGAATATTGACAATCTTATTAGGCAATGTGCCAATCGCAATCTAATTTACATGAGCATATAACCGCAATAAAATCATCTTCAGTTATGAGCCTGATGCATAATAAGAGCAGAGACAATCAAATGCGTTGTTTGCTATTGGTCAAATGTTGTCTGCACAATGTTACTTTTTTTAATAACTATACGCTGTCATATTTTTATAGGAAAAAATGTATTAAATTCATTTTTCAACCTTTCAAACTCTATTTTTCTGATTGTGACCAAAATGTCTATCGATTTTGTCGTGTCTCTCCTTCCTCGTAGGCAATACGGAACACCCACGCATGAAGACACAACAACTTCCTCCACCACCTTTAAGCTAAAGCAGGTGAGATTAAAACTTTTTATCCATAATGATGTCGTCTTGACTAAGATTTGGCTATTCTTTCTTTCCTTATCAGTCATAAAGCAACATATCCATTTAAGTAAGAGACCATTATAGATGGCAATTCAACTTGGTAATCAAGTAATCAACCCTAAACCTAATCAAGTTCTCTAGGCGATTCAACTTGGTAATCAAGTAATCAACCCTAAAACAACCTAATAAAGGCAATTAAACAAAGCTGAGGTCAACTGGCAATTAACCTCAAATACCATTGTGGCCAAAGCAGTTCCATCTTCATCAATGCTCTAATGGTACCAATATACATTATGGGAAGCGTAATTTAACAATTTGTCATACACTAAGTCAACCAAAAATAAATTATATATGTTTAGGCAACCATCAGGGGAATATTATTATACCAAATACAGTCGAAGATGGAAACCTACAGTAAGTCCTTTCATTCATTGTACCACATGATTTATATTTTAGTTTTGGTTCCCATTGTACTTTCACTACTTTGAAATTGAAAGCTATATATCAATTAAAAATGGGTTGGATAAGGCGAAATCAGTAACATATTTGGAATATGCAGGACCACCGTCCACTATTCGTTTATACGTAAGAATCTTCCAGAGCGTGGTTCCATATCAAAAATAAATGCTCTACATCAAGGGTCTATCTGCAATACACCACTTTATTAATGGTGCATCACGCACCATGTGTATTTGACGGTGAGATTGTGATAGTGTATTGAAAATTCTCTTACCCATGGTGCACATTAAAAATCTCAATTTCTCTCTCTTTCTTCACATAAGTCACCAATTCTCACCCCCTCTCTCTTCTCTCTCTTCCGCTCATCACTGGACACCACCGCCGACCACCGTTGCTGGTGTCACTCGCTATCCACCAACGCACTAGCGCACCCATGGCAGCCATCGCCACCTTTGCACTCCAAGGCCACCGCATGGGCTCCACCATTTGTCCCCTAATGCCACTACCATCGATGGTGTTCGGATGCTATGCCTAGGATGATTGCTTATATAGGGTGGTGGAGGGTAGAGGGCAGAGGTGTGGGCAATGGGCTGAGCAAAAGAGAAAGTCGTCAGAGATTGGTGGTGATAGATGACATTTGCGAAGCTATGGAAGACGAGGCAGAGGAAGAACGTGTGAGGTAGAAGATGGAGGGAGGATTAGTGTAGACCACAGGTAATGGGGTGCACCAATACATTATTAAATCTTGTGCATTAGATCATTTGATGCGTGATGGACCATTAATAAAGCGGTGCATTGCAGACAAACCCCTACATCAAATCTGATTAAAGATTCTCAGATGTTCAAACTCTAATCATTTTGGCTTCTGTAGAGACTTATAAACTACATCGAGTCTCTTTGGCATTTTTCATGATCAGAAGAACTGAATATGAAACGTGGGTTAGTGAAGCCCTGGTTACTTTAGAGGATTGTTAAATTATGGAAGCTATAAGACACGCTTTGTTGTGTAAATACTAATTAATGGAAAGCTAAACCTTGCATCTTAAGGACATGTTTGGTTTTTGTTTTCACTGTTAATTTCCCATTTTTGTGTTTTATTTTTATTTTCATGATTTTGTGAAGGAAATATTAAAAATAATAAAATTTTATTTTTATTTTCATTATTTTTTCATAAAATTCTAAAAACAAGAGAAACATAGGAAACGAAAATATAAATAAAAAAATTTAAGAAAATCTAAACATGTTTTTATTATCAATGTTTTTGTAGTTTGCAATATGAGATGTGTTATTTGTATATAGTCCACCTTGTACTCCGAGCCAACATATCATCCATCCATCATTGGATGGGTGTGGGACCCAATCTAAGTGGGGGCCACACAGCCACATATCCATCCAATAGTGGATGGATGATATGTCGGCCTGGAGTACGAGGTATGCTATATCAAAATACCATTTTTCTTGCAATCACACTAATAGGCTAGAATTATGGTGGGTAAGTTTCAAGTCATTGTTGACACTAGAACATTGTTTTTTTGTGCAAGTTGAGGCTAGAATATTTTCTCGTGATTTCCGGCGAGTGGGTATGAATTATATACCACAATTTCATTATTTACATATGCATAATTAAAAACATGACTAATTAAAGATTATTAGTGATCTATGCTAAATTTCCAATGATATTGTTATTTATTTGTCCACTTATAATTATCTTTTTTCTTTTAAAGCAAACATGCATTTTGATTTTTGAAAGATTTTTGTGACATCAAATTTAGTTCTTGAAGAATTTTAACATCCACTAAGTCCTAAAAGATCAAATGTAACTTTACATTAATTCTTAAAAGTTTTTAAAATAAAATAGGTCTTGAAAGTTAATTAAAATGTGATATTAAATAGGTGTCTAAAAATATATAATATCACTTTAGTCCTTCTGAAAGAACCTTTCAAGGACCTACATGATGTTGTATGCATTTTTTATAGACCAAAATAATTTTACATTTTAACTTTTGGGGATTTATTTGATATCAAACAAATTTTAAAGACTAATATGGTGTCATATGCTAGCTTTAAGAGGAGACTTATTTGGTGTCAAAAAATTTTCAGGAAATGAAATGATATTACACAAATCTTTTAAGAATCAAAATACATATTTACTCTTTTTTTTCACAAAAAAAAATTGTTTCTAATTTTATCCTTTATTTTTTATAATTGTAAGACAACAATGGCTCACATCCCCGGTGAAGAGGGGAGCAACAACAAGCATAGGAGAAAAAGCAAACAAAATAAATAGAAAACAATAGATGCTGTTCTAAGCACGACTAACGCCAAAAAAGGCGCCTGAAATGCTTGTTGAGCCACAGCACCTTTTTTCTCCTGCAATTGTATCAACCTCCAATTCTTGATTCCAGATCTTATTACACCTGGTTCTGATTCAGTAACAAGATAAATAATAACACCAGAATGTTGTTCTCCACTTCCCCCATTATGAGCCTTGAGGCTGATTTATCATTTGTAACCATTTCGTTGTCCACTTCTGATGCAGTTTCTTATTGAAAACAAAGAGTACTTCTTTGAATAGATGCTTAAAATTGTGAATTTGATTCCAAGCAAACCTTGTATCCCACATGCAGTGATGTCTCCCATTGATCCACCGTTGGAGCAACATAGAATCTGACACAATTTGAATATTAGAATCCTTGCAGGCCATTTCATTAAGGAGGAATCTCAACACCAATTCAAGGAATTTCACTTCAGTTTCCGATTTTTATGCAGCCTCAATTTTCTCCACCTTGTAGTATCTGATCTCAGGCCGTGGATTCGTCAATAACCCACCACCCAGATGTCTATCTTCCATTTGATTATAATCAACACACAAAATCCATACACAACTTCTAGTACAACATCCCATATTGCTGATTCTATGCAAGTGACTATTCCATATATTAATCATTCCAGGTTTAATACCTCCATCAGCCCAGAAATGCCACTGATGTTGCACAATCTCCCAAAATATTTCCCAGTTGACTGTTGCCTTTTCAAATATGATTTCATTCCTAAATTTCCATAAAGACCAGACCCCCACAAAAAAGAGTATAATACCCGATTTCCTCTTTGAATGATCAAAAGGTAATTCTAACCAGCTATCAAACACCACCCTTGGATCATTAGGCATTACCTAAGGAAACTCCCCATGAGCTTGGACATTTACCCCAAATGGTCCATGAGAAATTGCATGAAAAGAATAAATGGCTAATACTTTCATCTTGAAAATTGCAAAGAACACACATGGGATCAATTTCTTGTACCACATTGAGTCTTCTAAGTCTATCCTTGGTGTTAATTCTCCCCAAAAGAACAGACCACATAAATAACTCTGCTTTTGGTGGCACTAAACCCTTCCAAATTCCTTTGATGTAGCAATGTGACTCCTGTTGAGCTCCTTGTAATGCCGCAACTGATGAGCGGATGGACTGGACAGAGAATACCCCAGTGCTGCAGAATCTCCATGAGAGTTGATCTGTCACCTCCATGTTAAGAGTAACTTGAGATAAAAAAAACCTGCAAATCAAAAGCAAAGAAGATTCCCACTCAAAGAGTTGTCGTCTCCATAAAAAATTCCAATTCCAGGATATACCATCCTCGAAACCACATGAAGCAATGGTGCAGTTTTTTCGGAGTGAGATATCATATAATTAGGGTTGTCAATGGGCAGGAGATAGGCCCTTGTCCCCCGTTCCGTGAATAGATACCTGCCTTCTGCCCCATATCCGTACGAGTACCGATTTTTTACTTCCCCATGGATCTACGAATACCTATGGATATCCATGAAAATGTTAAAAATTCAAAAAATTTAAATGAAGTATAAAAATTCTAATATCATAAAATATAAAATAAGTACAAATACTAATCTAGTTCTACAATATACTTAAAATAAAAATAAACACATAAAATAAGCATAAAATAAGTACAATAATCCAATTCCTCAATCTAAATTTCAACAACTTAAAATACTTAAAATAAAAATAAACACATAATAGTAATCCAACTATTAGTGTAACATATAATAAATACAAATAAATCAAACTTCTAAATTTAAACATTAGTCTAAGTAATTTAAATAATAATAATATTAGCCTAACTAAGTTAATAACTTAAGGGTAAAATAGTATTTTCATATCGGGTACCCGCAGATATAGGAACGGTGATCCCCACCCCGCCCTGTTTAACATGCAGGTATTTAAAATTCCCATCCTTATTACCCGCGGGGGCAAACTCTTCCCCCCATATCTGCCCCATTGTGGGTATTACCCGTGGGTATCTATGGGGGCTGGTTTTTTTGGCATCCCTACATATAATCTAGTAAATTTTGTCTCTCAATCTACCCTCCCCAGTCCACATATCTTCCCAATAATGTGTTTTCTCTATTTCCAATAGTAGGCCAAATTCCTGGCATCACCACCTTCTCAACCTCTATCCTTATCTTTGATTTTTTCAACTAAATCTAATAACTACAAATAATAGAAAGATAGAAAAGATAATTTAATTAAATTAAGTCATACTTTTTCTATATGAGTCTATTTAATAATATACTTAATTTTTGAATAAAAACTTTAAAAATACAAAAAGATTATTATTATTATTATTCTTATTATTATAATTATAATAAAACATTCCTATGTGCTATGTTAATAATTGATCCCTAAAAGAGGTCAAACTAATGAGTTTTAATTATAATTAATAATAGGAAAAATTCTCCTTTATCCCCTTCAACTATAGGTCATATGTATACTAATCCTTGAATTAAAAAAATGAGTAGCATAATCTCCCAAACTTTCCTAAATATGCGTCTATTATTAAGGAAAAATAAGTGCAAATAAGTGCACTTTTATCCCCTTGAACTTTAAATTATGTGCACTTTAATTCCTAAAATTAATTAATAAATAAATAAATGTAACTCTATCTCATAAAGTTCTTTGAATGTATACTATTTCCATAAATAATAGATAGAAACTTAACCAAAGGACTAAAGTATATATTTAAAAAAATTTTCGAATTATGTTGCACATTTTTTAATAATACGATATTATGTTTCCTTTAATAATACAGTCAATTTGATATTTCTAATAAATAAAGGACCAAAGTGATATTGAATATATTTAAAGGATCAAAATTGTCCAAACATTTTACTTTTACATAGCCAAAAAAAAAAAAAAAAAAATTAGAGATTGCTTCATACATGTGACGTCGAAGGCCTAATCTTTCCATCATAAGAGGCAATTGTACTTAAATGCTGCCAACCATTTGACATAAGAGCAACTCTAACACAATGCTCAACCATCCCAATTTTTGATGCAGCTACAGTGGGTGGGACATCCCACTTTTTGTCTTGCACTGGACAAACTTGTGGAGATGGGACACGTCCCACTAAACCGGGATGAAGCCTATTTTTTGCACCACCATTGAATACATGACAAGTAGCATTGTAATATCATTATACAAGTTTTAGTTATCATTGGTAATGTTAAAATGCAACGGTCATATTTTATTTTATTTTAATCTTTTTACTCTATAAATATCAATCTTCTTCAATCTTTTTTTCAACACTTTCTTTCCAATCCTTCTCAACGCTTCTTCATTCTTTCCATACCAATTTTACTCATTTCTTTTTCCACAAAAAATGGATCCAACCAATTTAATTTAAATTCTTTTCTCAATTACTTGCAAAATTCTAACTTCCCTCAAAATCCAAATATCCAAAATTCTTAATCTTCAAATACTCAAAATCCTAATCCAAATCCTAATTTTCAAATTCCAAACTTCCTCCTAAATCCAAACATTCAAAATTCTACTGCTCAAGTTCCTTCTAATTTTCAAGTTCCTTCAAATTTTCAAGTCCCTTTTTCTTTTTCAAACAATCAAAATCCACAAACATTTCAATTTCCATTTCCTTCTGTCTTTAATCCACTAGCTGAAAATATAAGTACATCGTCTTTCTCATTTCAAACCCAATTTAGGGATTTGATATCAACATCTGCCAGTGTTGAGAGATCATCTGATATGCCTATATGACCATAGATTTGACTCCAGCTTTAGAATATTCACAATTTTCTAGCCACGATGGGCTAAATGCTATTGACTTCTACAATGAAGAAATTGAATATGGCGAGCAAGATAATGGTCATTGGCAGTAGGAAGAGGATAAGCTGCTAATAAGTGCATAGTTGAAGTGTCAATGGATCCTATGGTTAGTACAAATGAAAAAGGTGATGCATTTTGGAATCAGATTTGTGAGTATTGTAAGGAAAGCAACCATGGCTTAATCAAAAGAGGGGTAGTTACGATGAAGAAACCGAGGCATAGAATTAACGTCGAGGCTCAAAGGTGTAATTATGTGCGGATGGGTAAAAGCATTACAATTGAGTGCATAGAGAAGTTTGTTAAAGATGTAATTTTGATATTCGAGTCTGAATACTTGTGAAAGTCAAACTCAAATGACATTCAATGCCTCCTAAAGATGGGGGAGACCGTGGCTTCCTAGGCATGATGGTTAGCATTGATTGCATGCATTGGCAGTGGAAAAATTGCCCGAAAGCATGGAAAGGTATGTTCTTGAGTGGTTATTGTGGGTTCCAACTATTGTACTTGAAGCTATGGTTTCTTCTGACCTTTGGAATATGGCATGCATTTTTTGGAGTCACAGGTTCGAACAACGACATCAGCATCTTAAATCGTTCACCAGTGTTTGATGAAGTTTTGGAAGGTTGTGCTCCAGAGGTAAATTACACTATAAATGGTACCAATTACACTATAGGGTACTATTTAACAGATGGTATATATCTTGAATGGACAATATTTGTTAAAACAATATCTCGACAGCTAGGAGGTAAACAGAAATTATTTGCAAAATATCAAGAAAGACAATGAAAGGATGTGGAATGAGCATTCGAAGTGTTGCAAGCTCACTTTGCAATTATAAGTGGCCCAGCACAATTCTGGGATAAAGAGAAGCTTGGAAAAATAATGAGAGTTTGCATCATATTGCATAATATGATTGTCGAAGATGAGAGAGACACATATGCGGGAAAGTTTGATGAGCTCCCTTTTTATGATGATGTGGACAATGACATATCACAACCGGAGTTTGGAGAGGAAACTTTTGCTTCGTGTGAGAGGTATATCCAAAATAATATCCAACTTTGTGATAGACAAAAGTATCGGCAACTACAAGCAAACTTGGCAGAACATATATGACAATAGTAACACCCTCCCAAGTATGGTACTATACTTAAGTCATAATACCTCACCTAGGAGTTGTTACTGTCACTTAATCGGACCTTGTCTGACAGCAACCTTCGGCCACCTTCAACCTTACTAGTCAACTCCACCTCGGAGGACTTTTTTCGGAACTTCTGAACTATCTAGAGATAACACGAAAATAAACATAGGCGTAAGAATTGTAAATTCTCAGTAGGATTCATTAAACTACCATATGCTATGTCATCGTTATTATCTCAAAATGCTTCGGTTTATTATGAAAAATGTGAGCATGTCAAATAGATTGTTTAGTTTTATTGTTTGAAAATATATTGTTCGAAGCAGAGTTCATTTTATTCACGCACTTGAGTCACATTGGCAATATTTCATATTTAGAATAATAATCACAGCATAAGTAGATAGAACAGTCTCAGCATCAATAAAATATAGGATATAATTATGCAAATACTCATACTTGAATTCATGCAAGTGCACTGGTGTTTTTCTTTAACTTTCTTTGCTTTCTTTTCTTGGCACACCTAGGCGTTACGTATCACCGTCCCTAGGGTGTTTGCATATGTTTTAATCTTTAATCTTTACTGCTCTTGGGTAGTCTAATCTAGGAGTGAGCTCAACTCGTGATCGTCATCACATAGTATTGACCCGCAAGGGGACCCACGTGCCTCTAGATCATAGGGGCCCAAAAGTTTTAGCTGCCTTCACAAGGAGGGACCCAATGTGCAACTGTCTCCGAGTGAAAGGACCCACATCTTTATCTTTTAACTACCTTCACCTGGAGGGACTCAAATAACTGCCTCCAAGTGAAGGGATCTCAACATTACATAATCATGTCATCATATAGTATTCATCTTCATATCATAAATCTTTATAACAGAAACTATCATAATTTCATTAATATACTTTATATCGTATTTAAATCATTCTTGCATATATGAATCTTATGAGCATAACACATAAATGTTTATCACATTCATATAATTCACATATTTCTACTGGAATTTCGGTAGTATAACGGATCAAGTCCGCTTCTCCATGAATAGTACCAGTCCACCAGATAGTCAGTCATACAGAAAAATCAATGCAAGGTATAGATGCTCCAAAATCAAATAAAGTCTCATAACTTTGATCCTGAGTTAGTTTTCTGCCACTTCCTTTTGATTCTACCTGATTTTTGTAACTTAGGCCATAAATTCATTTTAACTCATTTAGACCTAAATTTTGGATATGTCATATCTCTATGTGTCTAGTTTCCAATCCTTTTGGACCCATCTCATTTTGATAAATATAGCTCAAGTTATCTAAGTTTTATCTCGGCTGCCTTGTAGCTAGCCAGAATTACACACTCAAAAGTAAAAATTCACTAAAAATTGAAAACCAGTTCAAATCATATGAAATTTGTATCATATTAAAGCTAACAAAACAAGCTTTCAGATGAAATAAATTGCATATCATTTTCATGATTATATTTTGAGATATAAGCCCGTAACTTGACCCTACTAGACTACCCTATTCCAGCCCAGTTTGAACTTAAGGTAACTTCATTGATATGCTGGGAATAATTGGCGATGAATCTGACTCTGAAAATTTTATGGAATGTTACTCTATGTCTTAAATTTCTAATAAAATTAGTTTCACTCAACTTAAAGGAGTATAAGGCAAGTTGTGCCCTTCGAAATCCAGTCTGCTTAGAATCAGGGTTAGAATCCTAGGATAAACTTCAAAAATTCATATCTCACTCAATACTAATCCAATGACCTTATATTATATATGGTTAGAAAGCTCTAAATGTCTAGTTTCATATAAAAATAGGTTCATAACGTTTCAATAGCCGTAGGTGGATCCGTACACTCCGCCAGTACGGACACCACAAGATTTTCTAGGTTTCAGATTCTAGTTTGCTATCTATCTTGTTTTTCATGCAAGATTCAATCTCAATCCCATCAAATACTTGATAAACCAACCATTAATCATCACATAATGATCATATATCATCAATTGTATGAATAAAGAAGAACTTCCTGACAGCCATCAACTTAATAAACTCAAGCAAAGAAGCTGAATCCTACCTCAAATTGATGTAGAAACTAGCTAAATTTGAGTTTTTGATGAAGGATATGGGTGGAGCTTGGAGATGGAAGCTAGATAAAGTGAAATAGGGGAAGAGAGAATAAAGAGGGGTTAGCTGCAAGGAGGAGAACGAAAATGAATGAGTGAGGAGGGATTTTTGTGAGTTTTATGACATAAGTAGTTAGAAAGAGTGGCTCTTATTGGTGGTTGTATTTGTGATGAGTGTTTGGCCACTTTCCTTCACAAATTGGGCAGCAAATTGGCACCTTACATGGAGGGAGGAGTGGCTAAATCTTGGCCACTTATGTTAGGGTTTTTGGTGCATAATTCTACTGATTCGGTTCCAGCAGTTTAAAATACCGAATCTTTATCGATTTCCTTCAAACTGGCAAATCATTATTGAATAGTTTTGTAAGAATTCCTATGTATCTATCTTAATCTTCTCTAAACTTAATCCTTCTAATTAACATTTAATTAAATCCTAATTAATCTCTAATTAATTTCTAACTAATCTTACTTATCCGATAAAATCGATTAATGACATAAATTAAATGTATTGTAATTCCAGGCATTATACTAAATAATTTCTCATAATTTCTTAACCTAAATTTTCCTTAGCTCTAACATTTATAATTCACTCCTAAGTACTCTTATTTTTCTAATAAATTAATTAACAGTGCAAATCAGTCACACTGTTCATTTAGAATTGTTGCGTTTTTAATTTTTTCGTAAATCATTTAGTATTTTCTATCTGATTTTCATAACTAATGGCACTTCCGTAATTTTGGGCAAGTCTGGGGGCATCCCATATCATTTTACATATGGATACCTCCGTGGTTCAATCAGCCGAGTTTTAGGTTTCTACGTCTTCATTATGTGATTCTGCTTCGTTTAAAACCTTATTCTGCTGATTCTATTGATATAGGGACCCAAATGTCAGTTTCTAAAAAGTTCAGGGGTAATTATGAAAAAGATCTTTAGGGCAAATATGTAATTACTAAAAGTTTTGGGCAAAGTCGCAAATAATCAAAATTTGCCCACGGACGTATTCATTGTTTCTTATTACGTTATATGGGAATGTTACAACAATTCCCTAAATGCCTATTGAGTAGCATTTTTAGTTATTTAATGTTTAATTATGCAATGTTGTTGGGTTTGTAATGTATTTTTTAATGTAATTTTTAAAATTAAGCAATTGTGTTGTTGATCATTTGATATTTCTTCGATATTTTTGAGACTTTTTACAGTTCATTAATAATTTTAGTTTGAATTTTTATATTTTAATGTTCAAAACATAGTTATGATTCACTATAAATTATATTTTCTCGATATTTTGAAGATTTGTTTCAGTTTCTAAATAAATTTCCTTCAAATTTTTATATTTTAACTTTAAAAAATTAAATAAATGAAAATTTTATTCGCAACTTAGTTTTTAAAAAATTAATTGCTAACTAATATTATTCAAAAAATTTTAATTTTATATTTTTGTTCAATTCAAAAATAAAAGTGTATTAAATAATATTTATAATAAAGTATTTGTAATTATGTTGATATTTATTTTTAATTTGAAAATTATGCGGAACCAAAGTTGTGACTTTACCATTAGAGAGAAGAGTCCAATTTTTTAGACACTTTTTACTTTTTATGATATGTTGACCCACAAGTGTTGATGTGACATGTAGTAGGACCAAAAGCAAGACTCGTAGTGGGTCTCCTCATGGGAGATGCTCTAAGGACTACAGAAATTGAGCTTATAATGTTCTTTTTTAATTGTGAACACTTTCTATTTGTACGAATTCATTGTATATTCCTTTGTAGGGATGCAATGAAGGTCGATGGGAATTTATGATTTTCTCGTAATTTTTCTTTCACGCTATTATTCTTGATTGCCTTATAGTCATTTTTGTGGTTGAGTTCTTGAATATTTTGACACTTGACACCATGTTTCAAATGCTTTTGGGGAGTAAATTAACACATTTGTAACGTTATCATTTGCAAAGAGCTTTTTCTTGATTGTTTAAAGTACTTTTCTATTGTAAGATATGCTCCCTAAAGCTTGGTTATCATGTTGGATCTTCTTGCCCCACCCTCAAGATTCTGAGGATCTGAACAATTTATCAGCTTGTATGCAATTTGATAATTGCACGACAGTGTGCCTTTGTTAGCTGTGGAACATAGCAGCAATGCTAAACCTAGAGTACCAAGAAAAATGCTATTTGTATTCATTTAATTTCTAGACTCATTGTAGATATATAATAAAAGAGAAAGACATAAAATAGTAGATGTGAAAAAAAAAAAAAGCGACAAACTCATTACCCAATATCTTTCTCTCCCATTATTTGTCTATAATAAATTTGGAAAATAAATACAAATTAAATAACATTACTCAAACCGCAATGACCCACTTGTCACTTCCACAACAAGTGAGTTTATATCATTCTCGGACTATAACACGTTTCACTCAGCAGCAACCAAACGCATAATCATGTCAGTTTCAGCTTTATCAAAAGTAATTGTTAATTGTATGAGGGGGAACTACGTTTTGCTCATTTATTAGAGAAATGTTTAGTGAATGCACTTTCGTGCGACACATACAGTGCAGAGTGACACATGGGGCGAGTTTCAAGTTCTCACTTCAACCGAGTTTACACTTCTGGGTTTTGAATTGAATAACCTTCCAAGTTTCAAGTTCAATGTATCACTCAACATGAGAGTTCACTTCTTTCCGGTTCCGGGTTCCGAGTTCCAGGTTCATGGGTAGTTAATTGATTATGCATCTATTTTTTAACATTCAAATATCATTGGGTAACTACCCATGAACCTGGAACTTGGAACCCAGAAGAAGTGAACTCTCATGTTGAGTGACATATTGAACTCGAAATTCGGAAGATTATGCACCCACAACTAGCTAATTTCAAATTGGAACCCAGAATTATAAACTTTGTTGAAACCGAAACTCGGAACACACCCCCACACATCACTCTCCCTTTGTGCCATAAGTCACTCTACACTGTATGCGTCGCGGTGTAGTGCATCCCCTATTATTACTCCATTTATTGGTACTCCCTCTATTTCAAATTAAATGTTGTTTTAGGTTTTTTTTACTCTATAATTCTAATTATTTGGTGATTTCATATTTCATTGAATCATTAATTAATTCATATCTATTTTACTCCCGCCCTATTGTGGATGTGAGTTATGATGTGCCAATGAAAAGAGAAGGTCATAAGATAATGGATGTTAAAAAGGTATTTTAATATTTTACTTTTACCTTTCAAAGATGATGATCATTCAATCATTGCCTTGATTTTTGTGTAGGACTCTAAAACAACATTTAATTTAAAATGGAAGGAGTAATATTGAATGCTTTAAGAGCTAAATCAATAATAATTAATACTGTTATTAACCAATTAATTAATGATATATATTAGTTTCTCTGTTTCAGAATAACTGTCAAGTTTTTAGTATTTTAAAGTTTTAAAATATCTATCAATTTAATATATTGAGGTAGTATTGATTTTTTCCCCAATAATACTCTTAATTTAATTGTGATTATTAAATTATTACATATAATATTAGCAAAGAGAGTATTATAATATTAATTGCATTAATGAAAATACGTTTTTTCATATAGGAGTAATTTAGTCCATTTAATTTGTGTGTTAACTTTAATTTGGCAATTATTTTGAAACGAAGGAAGTATATGATGAGCATCTCTTTCTTCAAAGCTTAACCTTGAATTTCTCAATGATAAGGTTTGGGTGGGAGATTTACAAAGAATGGCGGTTGATTAATCTAAGGTTTTGCTAACGTACTTATGTAACATCCCGAAAAATAGTGTGTTTGACTAGCGCTGTTAATTGATTTATTACGATGCATTAAAGATATATGAGTTGTCAACATTGAAAGGTGAATGTTAGGATTAGGTAAATTCAAGTTTCTTTGTAGAAAAATTTCATGTAGACAATTAGCAATGTTTAGCTAGTTTGAAAGAAATCGGCTTGTTTGCGGTATCTTGTAATGCAAGAACCGAGTTGATAGGAATTTATACTACAGGACGACATGAGTACCATTTTAAAACCCTAAAATATGTGGCTAGAAACTAGCCACCTCACCCATGTTTGTTGGCTAAATCATAGCCAAATGATGCAAGAATTAACAAAAATGCCACTTAGGTCGACCAATCACATTCTTTTTGCTTTCTTCCAACTTAGGACATGAGTCATCAAATTCTTCCCCTTTTGTCCTAGAAAAAATTCGGCCACCACCTTAAACCATTCATTCTTCATTTCTTTTTTCAACTTCACTCCTTTCTCCATTCTCTTCATCTCCACCCAAGTTTCCAAGTAAACCTTGCTTATTCTTCTTAAAATTTCCACTCTTTCTTTGTGTTTCTTAAGAAAAATTCAAGACAACCTCATAAATTTCCCATCCTCGAATCATATAGCTTCAGCCCCCCAAAAAGAACAAGAGAAAGTAGCACCATCTTCGAGCTTTATTGAAGAGAAACCACTAACAGACTGTAAGTTACAAGTCATAAGTGGTGTTTTTAGGTAGGATTTCTTAGATTAAATTGATTCCTATGGTTTATATGGTTGCCAGGATTTCTCATGTTATCTTTTGTTTGATGATATTTGATATTAATATGACTTGTTTTGAGTGACTTAAGATAGAAATTATTAGTTTAGTTTGATGATTTGATTAAAAGACTAAAAGAAACTACAAATAGAAAAGTTGAGAGAAAACTCTAGGGTAACCATCCATACAGCGAATGGTGTTTCTTCACCCATAGATATCAAATTTGAGTAAAACTAATTTTGTATGAACTAGACTTCAAGAGATTTCCAGCCACATAAATTATAGATCCATTGGATTTAAAATGAGAGAGTTATGATTTAGAAGCAAGGTGTTGAAATCCACTCACTATCCTGGCCAGTATATGTTGTGAAGGCATAAATCACCTTATACAATTTCAAATTAAGTGCAACTAATTTTGTTAGCAAGTTAACACATAAATAACCATGCCATAAAAATTTCAAACTTAGACATTTAGTACATTATTCCTATTAATTCACTAAAGTTGACCTATACTCTATTTGAGTTGAAACAAGGTAGCCTACTTGATGTGCTCATAACTTGAGCTCTACTTACACAATTAGAGCAAAACTTGGGATTGAAAGATAATCCAATTAGCTATAATTTGATATAAAATTCGGATAAGAATGATAAAGTATGAAATTTTAGTGATTTTCTAAAATTAGGTGCTCAAGTTTGTCTTGAAATAGGGCAACCTTAAGTAAAACTTTAATAACTCAACTTATACATCTCAAAACTTAATGGGACCAAAGAGGTTTAAAAGTAGACTAATAAGCTACAACATATTAAATTTTCAAATTAAAATAAGTTAAAATAAAATTTTGATGCAATTGACAAGAATAGGGAACAATTGAAGAAATTAAGCTGAATTGACAACTTTAAGGGTTAGAAACCCTATAAGTCATAAAGAACCAATGGCTGAACTTTTGATGCAACTCTCTAATATGTTGATGTGGTATTGATGTATTGACATTATAATTCTATTTACTTTGACTGGCTGGTTGGAATGATAATGTTTGTATATGGAAAGTTTCCTGTTTCAGCCATTATGCTACTGGATTTCCAGTAGGAATATATGATTCATGCATTATGATGGTAAGTTCTTCAAGCATATGATATGTATATATGCATGTGAACTCATATAGTATATGAATAAATAAGGTAAGATCCCTTCACATGGAGGTAGTTATGAGATCCTTTCACATGAAGGCAATCGTATGAAAACTATGAGATCCCTCTACTTTGAATATAGTAATCCAAAATGAGATCCCTCCAAATTTAGAGGCACGTAGATTCCCTTATAAGTTAATACTGTATGATAACGGTCACGAGTTGAGCTCACTCCTTGATTAGACTACCCAAAGGCAGTAAAGATTAAAGGCATATGCAAAGTAAGAAAGAAAAATAAGAAAGTACATCAAGTCATATAATTATGAGCATGTAACATATTTAATTATGTTTGATAGTTTGATGTGTCAGGAAAAATGCATGCATAGCAATTGTATAATTATTTTACTTGTTATTCCCAAGTGTATGAATTAAAATGAATCTACTTCGGGGAGATACATTTTCTAAACTTAATAACTAAACCTTATCACTATGTATGAGATCACCTTTTCTTAATAAATCGATGCAACTGAAATGACAAAGATGACATGGATTGCCAAGTAGTCTAGAAATCCTACTGAGAATATAAAATTCTCATTCCTATATATGTTTCTGTGTCATCTCCAAACGGCTTAAAAGAATCTTGGAGAAGGCCAACCCAGAGGATTGTGAATGAAACTAGATTGGTTGGTAAAAGCAAATGACAAAAAATATATATGTTAGTATTGGATAGCTATTCTTTCTAGTTGAAAACTCTTAGTAAAGTTCTTCATTGTAAATTGAAAAGCTGTTTTGTAATACCAAGTATTTGTAGAATGTAACGAGATATTGTATTATTTTCGTGGAAAGTAAAGCGAATAATGAAATCAAGGTTCATTTAATTAATTGTAGCAACTCCTAATGTAATGTTATGACTTAAGTACAGTATTATAATTGGGAGGGTATTACAACTTATCTTATGTCCTTTGAGTTATGAAATTCATTTCTCTTTTCTGAAATTTTAAAAAAAGATTAAAGATCTGCCATTACTTGAATTAAAGTATTAGAGTCTATTTTAAATACTCAGATAACACACTAAGGCTTAGTTTGGTAGTATTTTTTAAGGGGATGTTCTTATTTATAAAAAAACATAAGTCAATTTTTTTTTTATTTGGTAAACAAAAAAATTGAGATGCTTTTGAGAGTTCTCATGGGATACTTTTTAAAGCTGACTTGTACTCTCTAAATTTTAAAAGATTAATATAACTGTACTTTTTTAATGATAGTAAAACTATAAATTAATCTTTTTAATAATATTGATATTCATTATTATTATTTTAGATTGTAAGAGTAACTTTACCAAATACTACTTTTATGACTTTTGCTTGTTAAGAGTAACTTTTACATTATTTTACGAAATAATACTATTATGGCTTTTTAAGAGCAGTTTTTAGAAATCTCAGATAGTTTAGTCGCTTTAAAAAAGTCACAACAATACAAAACTAAGCCTAAAAAATGTTTTGGGCAAAAGAATATTTTCAATTAATTAATGAATCATTAGACCGCCTCAACTCTCACATAATTACTTTTTATCAAATACTCCCTAGATTCCATATTATCTGTCATTTTAGGTATATGTACAAGAATTAAGAAACACAAAATTAATATTTGATTATACAATATGTTTACCAAAATATTCTTATTTAGTTTTTAACATGCAATAATTCATTGATAATGTCATATTACATTATAGAATATATGAAAGGGTAAAATTGAAAAAAATAGTAATAAATTTTATATTGAAATATGAGAATGACGAATAAAATGAAACAAAATTTCTTCAAAATGACATATAAAATGAAATGGAGGGAGTAACTGTCATAACCCAACCGAAGTTGTGACCAGCGCATAGGGGGCATGTCCCTTAGCAAGCCTCTTATATCATTTCTCAACACAATATAAATTTAATCCACCAACAATAACTTAACTTGATACAAAATTTCGATTAGTTTACATGTATTCAAATAAATTTTGTGCATCTTATATATTTATATTCCACAAAGATTATATAGCTACCCATACTCATCTAAGACAGACTAGGCTGGATCCTCCCTGTGGTACATGGAGCAATAACTACAATCATGAGTTTGTCCAGGGTCTATACTGCCAATAGGCCATTCAACTGGAAGTCTTTTCGAGTGGAAATTGCTACTATAATGTAGCAGGGAGGACCCAATCTCTAAGTAAACCTATATCTAAAATGTAGAGAGAGACAATGTAACATCCTCATTTTCTTAAACATAGCATAATTGAAAACTTTGAATTATTTTCCTTAGGTAGTGTGAGAATTTCTTAGGCAGTACTATATCCTGGCGATCCTCACATTTGGAATTATAGGATAGCATAACCTGTCGCTGAAAATATGGTGATACCATATGTTAAAAATTAGGAAATTATGAAAATACCCCTATTGTAACACCCTCCCAAGTACAATACTATACTTAAGCCATAGTACCACACCCTGGAGTTATTACGATTACCTGAACGGACCTTATCTGACAGCACCTTCCGCTGCGCTACTCTGATACCTCTTGAACTTTCTGGAGACAACACGGAAATAGGAGTGAGAATTATAAATTCTCAATAGGATTCTCTATGATACACATGTAATGTCATTGTTGTCATCTCCAGTTTGCTTCGGTTTATTATGAAAAAGGTGAACATGCTTTACAAGCTGTTTAATTTTATATAGTTCAAAAATATAATGTCCGAAGCAAAGCTTATTTTAGTCATACACTTGGCATTTGGGAAAAACCCATAAAAAATCAAGTCATGAATTATATTGGGACTAATAACTGAAATACAATAAGGTATGATAGCATCAGTGTACTAGAGGCATAACTTCTACATATACTTTACTGGAACTTGAATTTATACTACACACATAGCATTTGCACATAACTTTATCTTTTCTTGAATTCATGCATATACATAATATTTGCTTTTCTTTCTTTATCTTCCTTTTCATCATAAAATCTTTACATGCCACATTCCAGAGTATGATCGCCATGTCATACCCCATCAGAGCATGATCGCCATGTCACGTTTCTTAGGAATATGGGATCTTCATGCTATATTCCAGAGTATGATCGCCATGTCATACCCCATCAGAGCGTGATCGCCATGTCACGTTCCTTAGGAATATAATCTCATCATCATATCTTTACGTGCCACATTCCAGAGTATGATCGCCATGTCATACCCCGTCGGAGCGTGATAGCCATGTCACGTTCCTTAGGAATGGGGGATCTTTCTTTAGTACTTACACTAGCTGTGTCATGCCATACCTCAAGTAAGTTCTGTCCCCTATACTCACACTAGCTAGGTCGATGCCATGTCTCATGTGAGTGGGGTGCCTGCATAAGCTTTAATCTTTAGTCTTTAGTCTTTAATCTTTAGCTTTTACTTGGCACACCTAGGCGTTACATATCGCCGTCCCTAGGGTGCCTTTACTGCCCTTGGGTAGCCTGGCCTTGGAGTGAGCTCGTCAGCTACACCCGTGACCGTCGTCACACCGACTCACCCACAAGGGGACCCACTGCCTCTAGGTTGGAGGGACCCAATGTGCAACTGCCTCCAACATAGAAGGACCCAAGTCTTTAGCTGCCTTCACGAGGAGGGACCCATGTGCAACTGCCTCCAGGTGAAGGGACCCATGTCTTTATCATTTAACTGCCTTCACAGGGAGGGATTTCAAAGTGCAACTGCCTCCGAGTGAAGGGACCCACATCTTATCTTATTTAGCTGCCTTCACAAGGAGGGACCTCAAATAACTGCCTCCAAGTGAAGGGACTTACATTCAATATAGTTACATTCTTTCATTCTCATACATATTCAAGCATAGTCATACTGAATGTACTCATACATATACTTCATTTATTTTCATGTATCATTGCACGCATGATTTTCACGTACATGTTCATTACATATAAAGGCCCGTAGCCTCCTTACCAATTTACCGGTACTGATGCATATGCTACATCACTTACCCTCATATACCTCATAACATAATTATGTCATTCTTGAATAAAGGGTTTCTATATACCCATTCATACTTTAATTCAACCTTGATAACTCATATCATTTTAAAATTCATCCTTACATCTAAACATTCATAGCTTCTTAGACTTCTGCCGTAAACCCGGCAGCATAACGGATCAGGTCCGTTTTCCCATGAATAGTGTCAGTTCCAATGGACAAATCAATCATAGCAACATAATCAATCTAACACACACACACACACACACACACACACACACACACACACACACACATATATATATATATATATATATATATATATATATATATATATATATATATCACTGCAAAACTAGCAATCCTCACTTAAACCTTATATGTGCACTAACCCTTGTAAAATTATCAACTTAGCCATTCTGCCAATCTTGCTCAGTTCTGCCCAGATTTTGTATAATCCACCTTTATTTCTATTCAACTCATTTAAATCTGAAATTTGGATATATCATAGCTCTATGTGTCTACTTTCTAACCTCTTTTATCCCATATCATTTTGATTTATATAACTCAAGACATTTAACCTTTGCCTCAGCTTATTCGGTCACTAGCCCGAATTACACTCATAGAAGTATAAATTCACTAAAAATCGAAACTAAGCTCAATTCATACGAAACTGGTCTCACATTGAAGATAACAGGACAACTTTCATTTTCCATAAGTTTCACTCCATTTGCTTAAGTGCACTTCGAGTTATAAGTCCTGAAAGTCAACCTTCCTGAACTATTCTATTTTGGCTTGGTTTGGACATATAGGAACTTCCTCGAACCACTGGGATCAATTGGTGCCATAACAAACTCGAAATTTTATACTGGGATGTTCCCCTATGTGTAAGCTTTCTAACAAAATTAGTTTCACTCAATTTGGGGTTGTATAGGGCGAGTTATACCCTCCATAAGTCACCCTGCCCGAATGAAAACCCTGGTTCCTAGGTCAAACTTCAAAATTCATATCTCTCTCAATACTAATCCAACGGCCTTATATTATATGTCTATGGAAAGCCCTGAATGTCTACTTTCATCTAAAAATGGTTTCATCAGATTTAACTAGTTGTAAGCGGAGCTGTACACTCCGCCGTACAGACTACCGCGAAATTCTTCATCCAGACAGCATACTGGTTCTTCTCTCCTTCTAATTTTCTCTTCTAACCATAATTTTAACTCAAGATTTCCTGTTAATCCTAGCATACACATCCAATATATCATCAAATAATCATAAAAAGTAATCTTTCATGCATCCTTAGTTTAGAGAAATTAAGATTAGAGATTGAATCCTACCTCTTTGGAGTATGATTTGGCTGAATTTGAGTTTGGATTGATGGAACCTTGACCAAGCTTAGAAATTTGATGGAGTTGGATTGAGAGAGGAAGGGAAGAAGAAGAAGGCTGGAGCAAGGAAGGGGGAACGTAAATCAGATCATAAATGGAGAGAAGAGTCTGATTTAAATACATGAAAGTTGTGGTGTTGATTGGTTGGAATTTTGTGGTTGAAGTTCGGCCATGTCTCTCACTTTTGTGGCCAATTTACTCTCCACGTCGTCCAAAAACTGGGATACACTTTCGTTCCACCTAAAATCGAAACTCGTCCCATAATACTTTAAGTCGGAACTCGTGACCTTCTAAATTGCTTGCAGCTGAAGCCTGATGTCGGAACTCGTACCATATTGCTTGTGACTTGAGGAAATCTTGTTTATTTTGATACTTGGAATCGAAGTCGGAGGTCGGAAGTAATGCAGCTGAAAATCATATCATCTCGGAACTCCCTATCTGAACTCGGGAATGTCAATGCTGGATATAAAATCGAAGATCGGAACTCGTGTATAACTGAAATCAACTCAAAGATTTGAACTCATGTCCATTGAGTTCAACTCACGTACCATTGTGTTAAACCATTACTTCTGAGGTCGGGAACCACGCACACTATCGTGAAGCATGAGGTATGAGGTCGGAACTCGGGCATTCGAATCACATTGCCAAACCCAAGTACTTAAACCCGGAAGTCGGGATTTATATACAGTGTAGTTGATGAGATCGGAAATCGGGTATATTTGTCCTTGAAACATGAAGTCGGATATTGAGCAAGGCGAAATCGGAAATCGAAAATAACACTCCATCTGAAATTCAAAGATGAAATTGGAAATCGGGTATCACGTTCATGTTGTTCGGCTTTGAAGTTTAAGATCGAAAGTCGTGGAAATTGCTGCCAAATGAAGTCGGAAATCGTATATTTAGTAAGATTTGAACTAATTCAATTTATCCCATTCTCGTCACTCCAAGATGAAGTCGAATTGAAATTGATCACGAGGCGAAGCCTAACTCAGAAATCGGGATGTTACACCTATAAACTTTGTTTTTTGCAGGGTTGCATAGAACTTTTAGAAAATTACGCTTTGACCCAACAAGATTATTTCCATAACGATCTTAGAATTTTTTAGAAAATGACATTTATGTCCCCGCATATGCAAAGTTAGCATAATAAGGTTTTAAACAGAGCAGAATCACGTAGTGAAACTGTAGAAGTTTAATTCCCTGCCAATTGAGTCACGGATGCATTTAGGTGTGAAATGACTTGGAGTGTCCTTAGACTTGCTCAAAATTACAAAAATGACATTAGCTATAGAAAACAAAAAGCATAAAAGGCCCTAAATTTTGCAAAACATTTAATCTATGTTGTTAATCGATTTATATGGTTTTAATAGTTATATAAGAGCAATTAGAAGTTAATTAGAAGTGAATTATAAAGAGATTAGAATTAGGAGAAATCGAAACAATTATGTAAAAAGGTGAAATGAATACTAGTAATGCTTTGTCAGTTTAAAAGAAATTGATTGAGATTCGGTATTTTGTACTCTAAAATCAAATAAGTAGAATTTTATATTGAAAACCTCAGGTTTGGTGGCTGAAAATTCAGCCACCTCCACCCCTTAAGATTTTGCAATATGCAGCCACACATGGGGGAGAGATTTGGCCAAAATCTCACCACCCATGTATCAACCAATAAGAACAACTCTTTCTAACTACCTATGTCATAAAACTCACAAAAATCCTTCTTCACTTATTCACTTTCATCCTCCTCCTTGTTGTTGACCCTTCTTCATTCTCTTTTCCCCTATTTAACTTCATCTAGCTTCCATTTCTGAGCTCCACCCATATCCTTCACCAAAAACTCAAATCTAGCTAGTTTCTATATCAATTGGAGATAGGATTCAACTTCTTTGCTTGGTTTTATTTAATTAATCTCTTTTCATGTAATTGATGATATATGGTGGTGGTGTGATGATTTTTGGCTGGTTTAGCATGTATTTGCTTGGTTTGGATTGAGATTTGAATGAGAAAACACAAGGAATCACAAAATAGAATTTGGATTCCCTTGAAACCCTACAGTGTCCATATTGCATAGTGTACGGATCCTCCTACGATCATCAAACATTGATGAAAATATTTTTAGATGAAACTAGGTATATGGGGCTTGCCAACCATATAAAGTATAAGGCCATTGGATTAGTATTGAGGGAGATGTGAATTTTTTAATTTAACCCTAGAATTTTATGCCTGATTCTGAGCAGACTGGATTTCGAGGAGAATAACTCGCCTTATTCTCCTTCAAATTGAGTGCAACCAATTTTGTTAGAAATTTAAGACATAGGGTAACATTCCATAAAAATTTCAGATCCAAATTCAATCCTATTGTTCCCTATAATTCAAGAAACTTGCCCTAAGTCCTAACCGGATTAGAATAGGGCAATTTAAGTTAGTCAACTTCAAGAACTCATAACTTGAGTTCTGCTTATTAGAACGGAATGAAATTGTTGCAAATGAAAATTGGTTCAATTAGCTTTAAAACCATATAGGTTTTGTATAGTTTCAATTATTTTTTCCATTTTTAGTGAATTTTTTTTTCATAGCTTAAATCTATTTAGTACAAGATAGACATAGGTAAATCTTCAATAACTTGAGTTATGTGTATCAAAATTTAATGGGACTAAAGAGATTAGAAACTAGACACATAACACTTCAACATATCCAAAATTTAGATTTAAATGAGTTAAAATGAATTTATGGCTTAATTTACAAAAATCGGAAAAAATTGAAAGGAAGTGGTAGAAACCTAATTCAAGATCAAGGTTATGAAACTTTGTTTGATTATTGAAAGATATATATACCTTGCATTAATTTTTCTGTATGAATGACTGTCTGGCTTATTAGCACTATCCACAGGGGAAGCAGACTTGATCCGTTATGCTGCCGAAATTCCAAGAGAAATATGTGAATTATATGAATGTTATAAATATTTATATGTTATGCTCATAAGATACATGTATGCAAGAATAATTTAAGTGAATGTTATAAACATTTATTTGTTATGCTCATCAGATTCATGTATGCAAGAATGATTTAAGTATGATATGAAGTATATGGATGAATGCATATAGCATATGCATGTATAAGTATATCCAAAGAAGGATAAAAATTATGAGAACTTGCAAGAAAGATGTATCAAGCTATCACATGAGGCATGGCATAGACCCAGCTAGTGTGGGCCAGAGCGGTACTGTCTAAGACTTGGGCCAACCCCTGAACAAATTTAAGGGGAATAAGTTGGTGGAAGCATTGGGGAAAGTAAACCCGGCAATCCTATATAGGAACAAGCTCGGTCTTGAAAAGCAAGCTATTATTATCCAAAGGTGAGAGAGGCCATTCACCTCTAAGGGGCCAAGTACAAAAGAGCAAGATTAAGTTGCAAGTTAAAGAAAGAAACATATAAAGTCAAGTGCACTTGCATCAAGTTAAGTTCATGTGTATATAGAAGCATCTCATGACTTTATAATGTTATAAGATTATGAATGATGTATTACTCTGTTGTTATTACATTATCTGTCTTGAAATATGCTAAGTGTTTGTTGAAATATAACTCGCTTTGAGAAAGGTGATTTCAAACTTAAAATTGAACCTATTCTAATATGCATTCTGTTTTTATAATAAACCGAAGTGGCTGGAATGTTTTATGACATCACCTTATGTCTGCACCTACTTGGAACCTTAGGTTCTCACTCCTTACTTATTTATTGTGCCCATAAACATTCCAATACTTAGATTAAGCTCCCATCACGAGGCAAAGTCCTGGAGCACACTTCATGCAAGACCCGAACATGAGTCCAGTCTGAGAGTCCTCTGTGAGCGGATGATGCATATTAAAAAGTGACAACTGCAGTCCCGCAGCAAGTTTTCCATATAATAGTAGGGACAATTTCTCTTAAAATTTCAATTTGTTTATTCTATATGTAAAAGGGATGTAAAACTTACGTACCTTGAATTAATAATAAAGTGTATAGTTAAAGGGCTATACAATATATTTTCCACATTTTAAATAATTCATAGCATAATAGCAACCTCTCAATATAACTCCATGACTCGAGCATGGCTTATATGACAGAGGGTGTTACAGACAAGGAGTGAGTCCACTGGCTCAGTGAGAGATAATATACCTATAATAGGAGTGGGATAAGCGTAAACAAAAGTATTAACATAATATAAGTTTATTAAGAAAATATGCTTATAAAGAACCATATTGTAAAACTTGAAACACAATATTCACTAACAATTTCACTATAGTATCATAATTCTATAAATAATTTTTTTTTCAAGTAAAATGTTTACATATATATATATAATTGAAAATACCATAAAGGTTTCCAAAAAACATTCCTTTTACATGATATATCTCTAAAGTGTCCACAACTTATGAATTCACACTTTAAATCTAAATGGAAATATTCTCATTTGGATATAGACATAAAACATTTAAGAATAACTATTTAATGTGTATGTAATGAAACTATAGTAACTATAACCTTTAAGGGAGGTTTCTGTTCTAGAATCAACTCTTTGTTGCCCGGCTTGGACAACCTATCCCCAGCAATACTAAATCCAATCCACAACTAGGTGGCCCTGAGAACTTGTCCCTAGTGTAAATTCCCACATCTGGGCAGCCCCGACAACCTGACCTCAATGTATTCATAAATTATTCCAAACGTGTTGGCTAAACACGTTGGGCTAGCAACCCCCTTGTTAGCTGGGGTTTTACCAAGGTGCACCAAGAGCTAAAATCCAATGCCGTTAGCATACAGTTCTATTAAAGAAACCTTCTCATTTAAGCTAGTTATCAAATTCTATTAGAATACTCAAATATATATATTCCAGACAAAAATTCATCAAATCCTTAGTCATAAGTCAGACTTTAGGATACACTTTTCAAATGCATCATCTTCTTTTTAAAATATCCATAAAATCAAGTAATAACTTTCTGATTATGTAGAATAACTATATTACCAAAACATAGAGTATGAGTACAATAACTTCAAAATGTTCAATCTAAATATGTTTGAAATTTTTTCTCAAAACATTGGATATAAAATATTACAACTTTCTAATAACATGATACTATATATGTCTTTTTTACCAAATTACTCAAGTTTCGGAAATTATCTCCCACATTAAAGAAGCTTGTCCCATATATATGCACCAATATGTATATATATATATATATGCAGAAGAAAATATATGTTACTTTTCAAAACTTCAATAGAATGCCATTTTAATCTTGACATCTGACCATTTTAGCCATAAATATAATACTTCTAAAACCATACATATATCTAAAACAAATTATAGATATATTATCAACTCACCTAGATTTCCAAGCAAGGATCCTATAGTGACAAGAGCCAAAAGGTTGCATTTCCGAATATCTAAGGTCATATAAATCAAACCAAACACCAATTAGTGTCTAGATTTAAAGATGCGCCTACACTACCTTCTACACTTAAAATTCTCAAATCCATAACCTTAACCTCCTCCTTACTTCACCAGCCCTTAATTCCATAATAGATTCAATTAGTCCATGGCACAACAATGAAGATTGATCTTAGAAATTACCTCAGTAAGTGGAGAAAAGAAGTAGAATAAGAGGAGAGTGGTGGTTCTCTTCCCAAGACTTCCCATAGCTACCTTTACTTGCTTTCACGAGCAAATCGATTTGTGGAAAGGTAAAGGATACAACTTATAGGGGGTAGGTAGGGATAAACAGTAGTATAAGATGATAAAAATACATTTGTGAATGATCCTTGAAGAGGGGAGAAAGAGAGAGTGAGAGGCACAAAATGGATATTTAGCCTCTTTTTTTATTTTTGGTAGCTTGGATCCAGAATCTTCCTTGCTCTATTATAGGAGTACACTTGAGTGCAAGGAACTACGCTTGAGTGTGGCCCCCAATTTTCCAAATTCTGGTTTGTTCCCTTCCTTCTTCTTCTGATCTCCAAGGCCTCTCAAGCAAAGGTCTTACATACTTATTTACATTTCTTTATTTTAAGTTAATATCCCCTTCTCCATTAACTTTAAAACATAAATATAAATAACAAAATACTCCTCATTTGAACTCAATAAAAATATTAGAAAAATCAAAATCCTTATTAATCAAAATCCAACTTTTGAGTTTTGGTGCAAATATATGAAAACTTATGTTTCTTGAAACTCCCTGACTAAATATAGAGGAGTTGATGACTTTCCAAAATTCATTAAAAATTGCTCTTTAATTCCTTAATATCTAAGAAGTAATTATCAAGACTTTTGATCTCAAGAAAATCTCCTAAGCATACAACCCTTCAAGGAGGCATAGGATATAGATTTAGAACTTCTGCAAGGTTCAAAAGAGCACAGAATAGTAATTCCCAGAAATCTTGACTAAGCATTACAATAACTTCGCAAGATTTCATTGTGATTTGGACCAAATTAAAAATAATTAAAAACCTAATTTAAAAAAGTATGTAACCATAGTTCTTAATTATCAGCAGCCAAAAAAATACTAGCCCTATATTACAAGACTCACCGTGTGTAGTGGTGGCTATGGGGTGGGTTTTAGCTTAACTTAAACTTGCCCTGCACCCTGTTGAACAATCCTTAACTTGACTCCTGTGAAGCACGGATATAGATACGGGACACGAGGATACGATAATATTTAAAAATTATAAGACACGATATGGCTATAGTATGATATATAAAATTAGTAAAAAATTAACATAAAAACATAAATCTTAAATTAAAATAGAGGAATAATGATTTAAATATTAGCATATTCTTATAAACATACTAGAATATATTTATTTTATTGATTACTTTCAAATTTCTATTTATATAGGTATAAAAATACCAAAAAATAAAGTAAAAATTTTTAAAATATAACTAGAAGTATCTAAAAGTATCTATAAAGTATCTGATATGATACTTATCGAATACGGATACAAAGGCTATTTTGAAGTATCCATGCAACATAGCTTGTCTCTATCCTACCCACAGGATTTGATATTCGAAACCCAAATCTTACTCGCAAACAACCCACCCCAATCCGTACTCTACCTGCCCCTATCCACTACTTCCTTTAAATTCCTAAAAAATTATTTCAAATTTTTTTAAGATAAAAATTATTTTCAAATTAATTTATATTTAGAATGTATTTGATATGAGAGTAAAAATTAAGTGAAAATCTTCATATATAAAGGTGTATAAAAAATTATACATTAAATTAATTCATGAAATTTTTATATGCATATTTATTTCAATATCAAATACACCCTTAAAGTGATAAAAATATTTAAAAATCTTATTAAATTATATATAATAAATATATCCTAAAATTCTCACACACACACATATATATATATATATATAAACCCAACTCTATTTGCATTCAAACTCATCCGCTACAAGACGAGTTCAAAATCCGACCCAATTATCGGGTTGTAATTGCCACTACTAACCACATGGCTGGTAATGGCTAATGACTAATGACCAATGTGATGAGACTGCATTGAGGATGCTCTCTTTTCTAACTTTCTAATAAAGGAGCACAGAAAAATTAAAGAAAAGAACGAAAATGCGATAAAGAAGAAAAATAAAAAGAACAGGTCACATAATAGCATTTCAAATTGAAACTCCTTGCAATATCTTCAAACTACTGTTTCTGAAGGGACTCGGATAAGATTTTAGACTTGAGATTTAGATTTCCACTATGAATAACAAATTTCGCATGATGGTTATATCTCCCGATTAAAAGTTTTGTTAACATGCAAACACGAGTTAATTAACCTATAATTTCAGAGATAATCTCCTGCTGTAAATGTCTACTTAACTATTCTAAACGTACTGTAAACATCCTCATGCTTTTGATGACACGTCTCTCCCATTTTAATTTATAATAGTCCTACCATTATGTAAAATATGCTATTAGATAGTGCTCAACATAGAGTGAAACATCAGCATCACCAGATGACCTAGCAGTCTACAAGCCTACATCACCTAACCACATGATTGGTGCCTATCATATTGGACGAACCTCTATAATTTCGATAATGAATTAATAATGAAACTTCCACTACTGATGTAGCCGTATAACCTATCCCACAAGCCAAAGTAAATCTGGTTCCGAAAACTAAGCACGGGTTTCGAAAAGCTGATCTGTAATTTTCATTCTAAAGTAAGTGGAATCAAGGAACGTACCTATAACCCCACTCCACCAGTACTTACTTATACAGGGGCGAAAGTTATTCAGGTCAAAAGCTTAAAGTGATCATCACCGAGACTAACTTGACCTTATTGAATTGAAATGTAGTAGGTAAGTAGTAGTTTACCATATCCATATGTTGGGTGGACGCGATTTTAATTTGTTTTTAGGGTAAAACTAGTTAGGGGACCCATGCTAGGCATGCACGGGCCAAAAGTGAGTAATAAAAAAATATTGTAAAATATATATATATTTTAAATATTATTTTCTATTAATATTATATATTATTTATTATAACATAAATTTAACAAAAATATTATATTATAATTGAAAAATGAGAGAAAATGTGCATAATACTTAAATAAATCTTTAATAAGTTTGAGATAAAAATTCACAGACAAAATTTAAATGTATATACCAAATCATATTTATTTATCACAATATAGACAGATAAATTCTAGATTACTTAGATGTGTATAATATTATCAAAGAAAGGAAGAAATATAAAAGTTATAAATTAAAAATATAATAACTCAATCAGATTTTCATACTCCAATTAAACAATATTTAAGTAACATTATTTACGTATAAATTCGTAACCAAAAATAATTACATGAAAAATATTAATTTTATTGTATTTTTAATTTTTATTAAATCTGCTTGTAATTATAATTATTAGATATTATTTAAAATAATCCAACATATGTAGCAAAAAAATAAAATAATAGAGCAATGGGCCAAACTTCATACTTCAGAAGCATAAAATGAGAATTTTTTTCATTGTCTTAAAATATTGCCAATATATAAGAAAGAGGAGAGAACAAAGAAAAATACTAAAAATATTATTACAATAAAAAAATGAACATTATAGTAGATAGTAATAAGAAAAGTATGAGAATTAAAAATTTCACAAGTAAGGAATTGAGAAAAAAATGATAGAGAATATGAGAAATAAAGAAAGATGGAAAAATGTGGTATGAAACAAATCAAAAGAAACAATAAAAAAAGTAGAAATATTAAATGTGTAGATTAATTTCTATAAATACTAGTAGTAAATAGAATTGTAAGAAAGTGACAAATTATGATGGATAGTTGCTAACTAAGATTTGATATTTTCTTGCAATTTTATTCATTAATAGTGTGAAATTATTTTACATTAACAATTAATGTATAGAAGTTAATCTCTTAAATAAGATATAAAGATAGTAACTTCCCACCATCACATCATTCAAATTATTAAATAGCCTTAAAAAATTAAACTAAAAAAATTAATTTTAATATATTGATAGTATAAATTTTTTTATATAATTCTATATAATTATGCAATTAAAGTTATTTGACTCTTACATAAGCTATCTCAAAACTTGTATAAAATAAGGAATGTGAAAAACAGAAAGTCAGTTACAAGGAAATAAGAAAAAAAGGATAAAAAGGTGGATTGAAGAGAAAAAAGGGCTAAAAAAAAAAAGCATCAGTATTGAAAAGGAAGAAAGAATAAGTAATAATACAAAATGAATAAATTAGTAGATAGAACAACAATACCTTTCTTAGAAAGACAATCATGAATAGATAAAATAATAATATAATATAGCAGCACGAGCGAAAAATTGTGCGAAAACACATCCTGATGGGATGTTTGCAGTTTCAATAGATTATATACATAAGATAATAATATTACCCCTTTATTATCACATATATATTTTTTTGGTGTTCACATAGATATTTAATTGCAAGAAAAAATATAACAAAAAATAAACTTAAGATAAAAAAGCAATTATTATTAATTAGTTAATTTTAAAATTTAAAACAAATACTATTTATTAAATATTTATCATGTTTCGATTATATTTATTATTTTAAATAATATTCTCTAGTTGTATTAAATTAAATATTATTTCATAAAATATAAAAGCCAACTAATATATAATATTATATCTTTGTTATATATTTTTATATCTTGCAATTGTGCCTTCTATTATCAAATACAGTTAAATTATAATAGAAAAGTTAACATGAATATTATTATTGTTATTTAAATACTTAATAAGTTATGTTTATTTAAAATATTTAATAAATTATATTTATTTAAAATACTTTTAATAAATATTTTCTATTTAAATAACATATCAAAGTAAAAGGTTCAAGAGAAAACAATAATAGAAAATCCTTAGTAAAATTATTGTTTGGAAATAGGATGTCTGATTTGACATATTTGAGTAGAAAAAATTACTGTTTGGAATGTCTGCAGATTTATTTAAATATATAGATAAAAAGATCAAATGACTCTTCATCTCTATATAATTTCATTGAGATTTTAATTAAACTTTTCCATCTTTAAAATTTTTAATAGAATTTTTATATTTTTAAATATTTCTTTTTTAGTTTAATTTGAGTTTTTATTTTTTGGGTGTGAGTTAAATTTTTAATTAGGTCTTGATTAATTTTACAATCTTATAATTGAGTTATTGAAACTATAACAGCAACAAAAAAAATAGCCTATAGATGAATGTAAACATAACAAAGTTCGTGTTACTATTTCAGCTAGAGGCCGAGAGAGTGGGGTGGTTAGAGTCTAAGTTGAGATAAATCTACCTAATATCTGCACATGATATGATATTTATACGGGGTAGGAAGGTATCTACTATTAATATGAGGCACATGTTAAGGCATAAATAGATAAAGGGAGAAAGATTGGCAGCCAGATATTAAAGAGAGGGATTTCCCCATGTGTGGGGAAAGATGGGTTTAGATTAGTGGATAGGAAACCTAGATAGATCAAAAGCCCCCTAATCTCGAGTTCAAATTAAAATGTAAAGAAGCTTTAGTTGAAGGATAAGGTATTCGATTAACCCAAGCTATCCCAGGCAAAAGGCAAGTGGGCATCCGTTTCAGGATGAATGAGAAACCCAGATAGATTAGTTTAAGTAGCCCATAGCTAGTTATAATATCTGTAAAAAAAATTTAGAAAGCATAGAGCTATAGGCAGTCATTTATGACTATGGGCCAAATGCAAGAGCCCTTCTTGAGTGTGAATTATGTATATATATATATATATATAAAACTCTATCTCAAAAGTATGCTAACAGGACTCCTTAAATGTACCAAATTATATATATAACATATTTGGTTTTTCATTTAAAAATTTTTTAAACCATGATTTAAACAAAAAATTATCTTTATAACTTTTTTCGTAAATCATGGTTTTTGAAATTGTAAATCCAAACCCATTGTTAATTATTTACCCCTAGGGGTGGCAATTACTACCCTACCTATGGGTACCCACCTTGCCCCCACCCGGTCGGGTCGAGTTTAAAACCCACTCCGCAATGGGGCGGGTAGGCACCAAGGTGGGTTTGGATGTGGGTAGGGTCGGGTTCAGGTTCAAAGCAAACCCACCCCTACCCTACCCGCACCCCATATATATATATATATATATATAATATTATTTTTTTAAATATTTCTATCATTCTAGGGTTGTGTTTGGTTGGAAATAAAGATAGATGTAAGAAATTTTTAATGTGTAATTTTTTACATGAAACTAATATATGAAAATTTTCATTTTATTTTTAACTCCCATATCAAATACATCCCAAACACAAATTAAATTTTAAAATAATTTTCATCTCAAAAAATTTAAAATAATTTTTTTAATATTTAAAAGGAGTAGTGGGTAGGGGCGGGTAGAGTACGGGTTGGGATAAGTTGTCTATGGATAGGGTTCGGATTTTAAAAGTTAAAACCCACGATAGGGTAGGGACGGGTTGAGACCTGTTTAATGAGGTGAGGGGCGAATTCGGGTTAAGTTAAAACTCGCCCCAATCCGCCCCATTGCCACCCCTATTTACCCCTTGGATATATGTGCAATAAATAGGGGTGAACATGGGTTAAGTCAAGTCATATTCATGAGTAAATAAAAGGACAAGACCTGTATCAAGTTATTATATCTATTTCAACCAGTTCTCAAATTAAATAATGACATGTGGTTATTTTTCTTCAAATGAGTTATTTAAAACTTAAAAATATACACTTTTTTCAAGAAAAATATGCACTTATCATTATTTGATTTGAGAATAGAATAGAATAGATGCAAGTAACTTGATCTAAATTTTTTCCTAAATAAAATTCAAACTTAATTAATTGAAGTTGGTTGGTTTTTTGAAAAAAAAAATTGATAAATCCAAACTAGGGTCGAGTGATCAAGTTGTTCAATTTTCTATTTTTTTTAGAAAAAAATTAAAAAGGGGGAAAATATAAATACTTTTTTAAAAAAAAAATAAAACTAGAACTAGCATCCATAGTGCACGAATAGCACTTGCATTATAAGCATATAATCCAATACCAATAACTCTAACATACATCAAAATTTAATCAATTGATGATTAAACTAGAACCAGTCACAATAGTACACAACTAGCCAAAGTGAAATCTATTAATTAAACATACATCAACCTAAGATACAAGTCATACCCAAAATCCAACAAGCTACACCCAAAGGCCAAACTCTAAAATAACCAAACACTAAAATATGAAATAATAGAAGGAAAACAAAAACAACAACTAGCAATAAGTATAATAGATGAAAGTATAACAACTTGAGGATGAGAATCAGATAATATATATAACACATGCGGAAAAAAAAAACCTTAAATACAAACTAGTAATGACCTTTGAGCAATGAACCAATGACGACCTTCAATCTCTTTTGCAGTAGTGATGGCAGTGGGTGACTTAGGCTTGCGGTGGAGGAAAAAGGAAGGAAAAGAGGAACTAATCAATGATTGAAGAGAGAGTGGAAAGGATGAAGGAGGGAGAAGGGAAAAACGAAGTTGACATCTCGACGATAGCAATGGCGGCGGTGCGACAAGAGCTTAGATTGAATAGAGAAAGAAGCCTTAGGGGTGGGGGTCAGGATTTTGAGATGAGAAATGGGTATTATCTAGAGTTTCCCTTACATATTTAAAAATTTGGAAGTTAAAAAAATTATCAAAAAGAAAATATAGGTAGAACGATGTCATTTTACTTCAAGTAATCTGGTCATTCGATACCATTTTTAAACTAGCTACCCTGGACTAATAATATATCAGTTTGTCGGGTTTGACCTAAACAAACCCAGTTACTTGATCCAACCCAACCCAGATTTTGTTATTGGATTAGATTAGCTTTACGTCACCCTAATAAAAATTCTTTCTATAGATTGTGTGTATTTGAGAAAGTTATGAGATTAAGATTATTTCAATAATCAATTATAAGTATAATTATTTTTTCTATAATTGATTATATGAAAATCAATTTATGTTTAGATGCATTAAGTTAAAAATAATTTTAAAGTAGTTTTTTTTTTAGATTGTATAAAATAATTATTTTTGTGTGATAAATTACTAAAAAATGTATGAAATATTTTGTTTATATTATATATGTGTTGGCACCGTAATTAATAATTAGGTGGGGTTAAAGAAAGCTTGTGCTAATTAATTATGGGCTAGCAAATGTGAGTTGTGGGACACGAATTGTGCTTGGCTCAGTTACAAAAGAGAGCCAAAGAAAGCATTCTAATCAGTGAGGTAGGCATTAGTTTGAGAATGAAAGAATTGGGCTAGGAGATGGAGCAAAGACCAATTACCAAAACAAAGAAGGAGTTAGTTAGAGACTGGCACCAAAATTGAGGATGACTACACTAACTAAGAACGTGGGTGCATGGGGATTCAGTCGAGAGCCACTAGCTACATGCAACAAAATATTACCAAGGATGTCGGATCATACATAAGAGTTTTTATGAGCAGAAATAAAGAGAGAAGTTCACACATCATGCCAACCTAGCTTTCAGTTTATTTTTCCTTATTCATTTTTTGCTTTCCTTAGTATTATTTTTTTAGGCTTTTGTTTACTTTTGTTTCAATGTTAAGACTTTAGTTTGTATGAATTCTTAGTGCATTAATTCAAGCTCAATTTCTACTCAATCTTTTGTTGATCGATTTTGCTCAAAGACTTGCTTACATGAGTTAATTGAGAAGTCCATTTGCCAAGGGGCAAAGTACCTTCTTAGCACAAATTGCCAATATTAAGGTAATCTTTGGGATTTTTGTTTTTGGATAGATTTCATAGAGAGATTTAGCAGACTACATTTTTATCCAACATATAGTTCGGCATGCCCAGTAGGACATTTGAGATCAAATCAGTGGAGGTTTTTGGTGCCAAGTTTAGATCATACTTGGTGTATGAATGTAAGATCTAGCAAGACCATCAATATGAACACTCCAAATCAGAATCTTACATCAAAATAAGGAAGCCAAAAGGCTGGAGGATAGCCGGTGACATACATGATTGCCTTGGCTACACCTCCTATGATGACTTCAGAGCAGCCGAGTACAGTTGTCTCTTCTCCACTGCTTAAGACCACAGCAATATCTTCTAATGTGTCTAGCTCAACATAAACAGGACATGAGAAGGGGCATCCAATTGTCATGACTACTTCTTTTATTAAGCAGCAAATAGACTCGGTATGAATGACATAATGCATGAGCTCTCTAAGCAACTAGCTAAGATTGTGAAAACAATGATATGAAATAAAATTCAAGTGGTTCAACAACAATAATAAAAAGAGGCTTCATATTTTCAGGATTACTCAATTGAAGTTATGCATGGAGCCATGGCTGATTTGTCGATGAAATAACATCTGATATTGGGGGGCATCAGGGTCGTCAGTATGGTCAAGTGCATATGGTAAAAAGGCCTCTCAATGCACCAAGAAATTTAAGGTTGCCTCCAGGGAATGCAAGCTCTTGGATTAGTAATCACAATAATATGGATCAGCCTAGTTATGTGAATCATGTCCTAGGTGCTGATCCCGTGGTTTAAACGAGTTAGCCCCAAGGAAATTCCTCATGGATTGCCTATAACTTAGGAGCCAATACTTAGTTGATTGGGAGTTACACGCCTAAGTTTTAGGACTGGCTCAACCTACATATATACCACACCACTAACTTATATTCCACAACACACTTATGCTCCCTAACAGCCGATGTATCCTCCACCACCTACATGTATTAATTTGTATATGATAATTGCATATATATTTATATAAGTATATAAATTTTTTAAGTGTGTTAAATTATTAATTACTTGTTCCATTTTTTTTGTATTTATATGAACTTTAAAATATTTTTTATATATTTGTTTAATTATACCGGTTGAACCAATGATCTACTGGTTGAACTAGTGACCCAATAACCCAGTGCGTTGCCCGAGTCGGTCGCCAATCCGAGTTTTATAACTATGGCATGAATCCTTAGCTGAGATAGAAATTGATTATATTTGAATATGGTGATTTGGCCCTACTTTCTTGGAAACCACTCGAATAGAGTAGTTTATTATTGAGAGAGAGCAAAGGAGAGTTATAAGGGCTGGACCGCGAGGCTTTCAGCTGGTTGTTATAGTCGAGTGTGACTCAGCCAAGGAGGAAGCAGGCGATAAAGATGGAACCCTGAATGGAGAAATAATGGTTACTAAATTACTAGAGGGTAAGACATATACCTACCCTACCCTCACTCTTGCTAAAGGGGAAGCGAAAGTCAAAACTGAAGAAAAGGAGGCATATCTATCTAACATTTCAAAAGTAGATTAGATTTTTGACTTCGTTGTCAAAGACAAATAAATTGAGCATCTAGAAGGACACAAGCTCCCTCTAGTTGACCAAATTCAAAAAATCAAATTTTGCAAGTGGCATTACTTCTATTCTCATTACATGAATAATTGTACTGTTTTCTACAATATAATTTAAAAAGCCTTAAAGGATGGGAGGTTTAAAGTTGCAGATAAAAAGGGAGCTAATATGACTATTGATTCTGATCCTTTCCCTCTAGCCACTATCAATATGGTGTTGATTTGAGCTGAGTCCAAGCATGCTAAGAAGGAAATTTCATCTTCCCAACCCGTTCAACATTCTAAACAAGTTTGGAGGCCAAAATCAATGGTGGTAAAGGAGCATTCTCGAACTTTGAGCAGTAGTTATGGAAAGAGAAATGGCAAGAATGGTATCTTCGAGATCATCAAGGGTCAGCTCAGGAGCTAAGAGAGCATAGGAAGCCATAGCAAGAGGAATAAGAGCTAAACCAGGAGATTGAGTAGTTTCTATGCAAATCAATAATGAAGAGTTAGGAAAAAAAGTCATAAGGCAATAATGCACGAAAAGGAAATAGGAAAAGGCAATAATACTACTTGATGAAGATGGCTACCGAGCTTCATGGAATTTGTCAAGTAAGAAGGCCAAGCCTTCTAGGCCTTAGCTAATCCTCTATTGCCAACTTCTAAGGCACGTTCTAAAGGTTTTGCTTCTTAGCAAGGAGGACTATCTTGTTGTCTAAGGTCTTAGGTTGGTTGTATAGCTGAAGGTTCTGCTCATCCTCAGCTTTGATGCGTGCATTAACAGCAACTAGCTCTAGTTCCAAGACTTCTAATTCGGCCTTTAGCTTGGCAATCTCTTCATAAATTGAGCCAATGTAGTTAGTTAGTTGAGTTTGCCGCTGCTGATGCTGATCTCGGCTAGTCTTAATAATTTGATATTGAGTTAGATAAGTGCTGTTCTGGGCCTTCAATGAAGCTAATTCTTATAAGGACTTAAGACTATTATCTCAGCAAGCCTTTTACATTGATGGTCTAGTAGACCCTCAGAAAAAATGAGAGCAATGTCAGTGCAAATTTGATGAAGAGTAGGAGAGACCTTAGTATTTTCAGCTTTATCTACTTTCAATAAAGATCTTTCTAGTTTAGTTGAGGCAATGGAATTTGTTGGAAAGGGTTTTTGCAATTCCTTTCAATAACCTGAAGATGTTGATGAACAAGAGAGGAACTACCACTTGGTGGATAGGTGAGAGGAGCACTGAAGTATTTCTCCAATTCTTCATCAGGAATCAAAGCAAGAAGAATGCTAGGAGATGCAGGCCTTTCGTGAGTCTTCGTAGTAACTCTGATTCTTAATATAGTGGATGGTTGATCAACGGGTTGAGACTCATCAACTAGCACAATTTCCCCTAAAACAACAGTGATATGGAGAAGATTATGAATGATAGTGTCAACCTCAACTCTTTGATCTGGATTAAGAAAAAAAGGCTGATCCTCCGTATTAGCTAAGGAAGGAATGTGAGAAACGGAGGGCATTCGCTGAGAAAAAGCCTTGGGCCAACTTTTGAAAGGGCATTCTTCTTTAATTTCTTCTTCTTTAGACTCCTCGATTATGACTTTTCTCTTGTGGGATCTGATCTTGATTAGTGTAGGAGTTGGAGGAGATTGTTCGGAGGAGATTGTTGCACGGTTATCTTTTTGTTACTTCATTCTTTCTGCAGATAAAAGGGAAGAATGAAAAGCAGAAAACTCATTGTGTATAAAAGGAAAGGAGGGAGTAAGATATGGTTTGTAATATCCCCAACTCTGAGGGTAGATCAGTATAGAAGGAAGTTTGGCCCGAGACAAAGGCAAAATAGGAAATAGGTGAACTGTAGTAAAAGTAGAGGCGAAATTGTAATTATAAGATTATAATGGCAAAATTGTAATTAAGAGTTTACAGTTGTCGGGAAGGGCATTAGCAGAAATCCCAATTCCGGGAATATGTGGGCCCTATGACACTAGTAGGTAATTAATATACATGTAATAATTTTATAACTGATATTTTCTACATATGATTTTAAATAAAAGTGTGGGATTACTCACATGTAAATAATATCACGTGTAACAGTGTACCCGAAAAAGTCATCGGATACCTTAAATTAATCCTCAAGGGTCCCATATTGTCTTTGAGTATGATAAATCCACGGAAATAATCTTATAGAGATTAGATAGATATGTCATGAGAGTAGCCATAGTATATGGCTAGAAATGAGCCACACCGGCCCCAATCGGTAGATTAATCACCATTATTCCTTCCAACAAATATCAGAAAACTCTTATCCTCTCTTGTTTCTCCCTTATTCACAGCCATATACTTACCTACACACCATCACCATATTTTTCCTCACCACCACCATCGCCATCTCATGGTTGACGACCTTCTTAGCCTCAAAACACTTTGCTCCTTCTATGAAAATTAATCTTTATCTCTTCTTCTTCAAAATCCCTCGAAGAATTAAAGGATTCAAGTGACTTATGGAGCTCTTACAGCCCCTTGATAGTGGTAGCCATTAGAGGAGGAGAAAACTAGGAGTTGCTTTTAGGTTCTTTGCTTCTATAGCTCTAAGAATCTTGAGGTAAGTAACTCAAATCCTAGCTTTTTTCTTCTAATTTTTAATGTTATATATGTTGCCAAACCCTAGGTCTCTCACTTGCTTTTGATGATGGTTATGTTGGCTTGTTGTTGATTGATATGGATATGTGATAATTTTGAGCCTACGAAGGTGTATTGAACTTGTTTGTATCATATAGTATCTTGAGAGCTAGGATTTTCTTAATTCATTTTGTTCTAGTTAATTTGAGCCTAGTATGATGCTAATAGAACTTATTATAGTGATCTAAGGTTAGTAAGATTTGGTTGGTATTGAGAAATAATCTAAAGAGTCAAAATAACTCTAAAACAGAGAAGTTGCTGCTAAGAAGAACGTGAACAGTGCTCGATCCATGGGTAATATCTCAAGATAAGAAATTCTAATTGAAGTGAAATCAATTTTAAACGAAAATACAATCATAGGAGAGTATACCCACGAAATTTGAGCTCTATTGGGCTTAGGATGAGAAAGTTATGAATTTCCAAAGTAGGTAGTGAACTAAGAACCATTGTCCTAACTAGTACATGTTGTAATGGAGATAACTTTCCTTGTACAACCTCAATTTAAGTACAACTACATTTTTTAGAAAGATAAAACATAGGGGAATATCTGGTAAAGTTTAAGCTTCAGCTTCATATTCCTAGAAAGTTGCTAAATCCATGAAATTGCCCTATGCTTTGGTCAGGTTACAATAGGAAAGCCTAATAAGGAGCTCATAACTCTCTACCTAATCAAATTGAATGAAACTTGATTCAAATGAAAGATAAGACATATTATTATATTCTAGTAAATTTTGGTAATTTATAACTAAAGATGAATTTTTAGGAATTTAATACAATTTAGCTACTTGAGATGAGAGTGTAAAACAAGGCAGTGGTGATATTTAGCAAAACTGCACTAATTGGGTGAATTTATGAGGCTAAAACCATTTTTCTTTGTTAGTTTAAGATGAGTCAAATATGTATACCAAAACTATCGGCCATCCAAGCCCAATTGGCATAGATATGAATTTTGGAACAAAACAGGACAAAAATAGAGTAAACTCATGAACCCTACTTTCAGACCTTAATATCTCAGACTCTTGAGCTTGAAATTGAATGGAACTAAGTTTAATTGAAACTTTAGTTTATGTAGAACCAAATTGAAAAGTTTTAGAATTTATTAACCTAAAATGGAATTACTACGAATTTTGTAATATTGATGCTCAGGTTTGAAGCTGAAATAGGAGAGCCTCACTTAGGACAACATAACTTAACTTATACTAGCTAAAATATAATGGGACTAAGAGGGTTAAGTAAAGGATATGATAAAAAATTTCTCTATAAAATACAAGGCTCAAAGGAATGGATTTATGGTGAATTTCTAAACTAAGGGTAGATTTCTAGTGGTTTATAACCCAAGTGTTAAGCTAGACATAGAACCATGAGTTTAGGTTACGACAATCCTTATGATTAAGGTACTACTAATGATATGTTTATGATAATGTTATATATTCTTAAGTATGTTATACTATGTTCCTTTTCTTTTGAGAATGTCATGCATGTAAGAATATTTTGAAAGTAAAGTTATGAAACATGTGCAAGAGTTCATATAGCACCCTCATGCATGACCATGTACAAGAATGTATAAAGTGACATGAACTCACAAGTTGATGAAGAGACATATTGAGCCTCCATCTAGTAGTAGGTTAGGGCGATATTGTCATAAATGATTTACTTGGGCTAGCCCCTAACAAATTAAGGGGAATAAGTCGATGTGAGAGTCGGAGAAAGTAAATCCGATGATCACTTATAGGAACAAGTTCGATCTTGAAAAGCAGGCTATTACCCCGAAGTGAGAGAGACCTTTCACTTCTAGGGGACCAAGTACAGATGTTCAAGTTACAAGTTAAAGAAAGAGATGGAAAGATAAGTGCACTTGCATGATTCAGTAAATACGCATTTGCATATGCATTGTTCCATTTTCTTATTATACCATACAACTATCATGATTATGGTTGGAAATCATACTCTTACTGTTGTTATACCTGTTCTAAAAGATGCCAAGTGATTGCTAAAAGTAATCGACTTCGAGAGATACAAATTCAAACTTAAAAATTGAACTTGTGCCTAAATGTACTTGTCCATATTTTTATAATAAACCAAAGCGGCTAGAATACTTACGATGACACTCTATGTGTTTAGTGGATTGGATGTACTTACTGAGAATTTCAAATTCTCACTACTTGTATGTCTCCATAAATATTCCAATACAAAAAATAGGCTTCAAGTCTGCAACAGGATTTTTGGACTCCTACGAACCATAGGACGTTGGCTTGAGTCCAACACCTGGAGTTCCAACTTGAGTGTCAAAGTATATTGCTGGCACCTAATGTGAAGGATACAGAATGAAACATATCCTACATTTGATAGTAATTATGTTTCGAATAAATTTGTATTTTAAATTATACTTCTTTTCGAAATTTAGGGTTGTAAATCCTTATTTAGTAACAAAGTATGATATTCTAAGGGCCATATATTATGTTTTCTTATTTGAAGGTTTGCATAGCAACCATAACAACCTCTAGATATGTTTCCATGACTAAAGCATGACATATATGTTTGGAGGATATTACATGGTTATTCTCATGGTAGAGCTTTCCTACTCAGAAGCCTCGATTGGGGCTGCCATTCTAAGAGGAGCTGGGGATATAAGGTTTCTAAGACTTCTCCTCACAGTAGCTTTGGGCCTCGGCTGAGAAAGGACATGAGTCTCCATATCCACAATTAGGATTTCTAGAAATATAGCAATAAAGATGGTAATATAATTGTCAGATAGAAGACAGGCATATCAGCTGAAAAGAAATGGGGTGTTTACCTTTAATAGTAGCAGATTTTATCTTGAGGACTAGTTGCCACTTGGCTTTGCTATTTCCTTGCTAGCAACTAGCCGAGGAGGTTGGGAAGATTTATCGTGGCTAGTTCTAATCAACTTGGCAAGGTAATGCTCAAGTGCAGAGGTGAATACTTTGGTGAAGACAGATCTCCACCATTCTGCATAATCGGGAATGACTTCGCGATTAATGACAAAGGGTTTAAGTTAAAATTGAGCAAGTTTGTTGTTGTTAATGGTGACAAGCTCCGCTAACTCCAAAGTGTAGATAAAAGGCCTATCTGTTAAGCCCACCTCAGATTGGTAAGGGACAGGAACTCCTTGATACAAGTCAAATTATTGAGCAAAGCAATTTATATTATAGGACTCGGCTGAAGTTTTGTTGAAGCAAGCGAGCCGAGGGGCAAACTCCATTAAGCAAATCCTTACTAATTAAAGCAGTAATCCAATAGGGAGCCACCTCAGCCAATTCTTCTTCAAAGGCTTTTAGCAAATCCAACTAACCCAATCAGGACCATAAAAGTAATATAGAAAAGGGCAAATCTCGAAATAGGCTTTGGGCTTCATCTGAAATAGCCGATTGGCTATTTGAAAAGCTAAGAAGGTGGAAATGGGGACATTCTTGTAATGCAAGCTATAGGTGGAAGCATCATGGACCAACTCAGCTGCGATATAGCAATCTCGGTAGAACTTATGGAAGTATTCATTAATCCATAGCAACAAGAACCATATGGGGCTTGAAATGGCTTTGGTGTCCTTGGCTTTCAGCCAATCAATCCACATTTTTAAGCCCTCATAAAACAAATATAGGAACAGTGTTCCTAAATTTATTGGCCTATCAAACACTATGGCAACCACATAATAAGAGTATTCGTTGACCTTGGCAAGAGAATTGCTACAAATAAAAAAATTGCAAAGCCAAAAGAAAACAAAGGCATTATGTTCAGTTTTGCTTATATCGCCTTGTTCTTGCTTATACTTTATCATATATTTGCTATAGCCAGTAATTTCTTTGTATATGGGGTAGCTAAGATCTTCAAATTCTTCATCATAAAGAGTGGGTATATCCTTACCAATGTAGCCATTATTTGGCTTCAGCCAAACACACAATTCTTTGGGGCGTCTTGAGATTGAAAACCAATCTATTGTGATTAGAAGCTTAAAGTCATCAAGAGAATGAAGGACTTTGGGATGTGAGGGAATAAAGGGGGTTCTGTACATGTAGAGCCAAGAATGTAAGTGCATTAGGCCTCATTGTAACGAATGAATAGTTCAGCTCCAGGATCATCCTTTGGTAAAGGTTCTCTTATTAGGCAAGATGATGAACCTCCTCGAGTTGATTTGGGTTTGCCAACAAGAGCTTTAAAGGCTTTAGGTTATTACTCTATTCTATCAGCTAATCTTTGAGGGGAATCGACTGATAGATTAATGGAAGAACTCTTGAAGCTAGTAGAAGAAGAAGAGCTTTTTGAGGGGTTATGAGCAGCTGAACTATTAGGGTTTTAATAATTAGAGTGATTAGAAGACATTTTGAGTGATTAAAAGCAAAGAGCTTTGCAGAGAAGATAAAAGCTTGGGAATGAAGGAGAGTTTAAAAAGTGGTTAAAAGCTAGAAGGAAGTAGGGCCAAATATGCGAGAAAGAAGAAAGGGAAGGTCCACTCAATGAAGAAGAAGGAATAGTAACAGTAATGTGTTTAAATACATTACCTAGCTTATTAAATAGCTGTTAGCTAGGAAATTTATGAGGCATATGTTGGCACCATAATTAATAATTAGGTGAAGGTTAAAGAAAGCTTGGTGTAAATAATTGTGGGCTAGCAAATATGAGTTAAGGGATAGAATTGGGCTTGATTCAATGACAAAAGTGGGTCAAAGAAGGCATTCTATCCATAAGGCATGCATTAGTTTGAGAATGAATGAATTGGGCTAGGAGATAGAGCAAAGCCCAATTACTAAAAAGAAAAGGAGTTAATTGGTGACTGGCGCCAGAATTGAGGATAGTTACCATTAACTAAGAAAGTGGATGCATGGGGATTCAATTGAGAGCCACTAGCTATGTGCAGTAAAACATTAGCAAGGATCTCAGATGATATAAAAAAGCTTTTATGAGTAGAAATAAAGAACGATATTCACACATCATGCCAACCTAGCTTTCATTTTATTTTTCCTTGTTCATCTTTTGCTTTCCTTAGTATTATGTATTTAGGCTTTTGTTTACTTTTGTTTCAATATTAAGACTTTGGTTTGTATGAATTCTTAGTACATTGATTCAAGCTCAATTTCTACTCAATCTTTCATTGATCGATCTTACTCAAAAATTTGTTTATGTGAGTTATTTGAAGAGTCCATTTGTTAAGCGATAGAGTACCCATCTTGGCACAAATTGCCTTTATTAAGGTAATCTTTGGGATTTTTGTTCTCGAATAAATTTTCTAGAGAGATTTATCCTAGTACATTTTTATTCAACAATAATATTTGATGTTTAGGGTTAATTTGGTCATAACATCATAATTCTAAAATAACAATTTTTTACTTATAATATAAAATTTTAAAAAATTGTTTATGATTATAAGCTATTTTTTAACTTAAAATTATTATATTTTGATTATAAACTATATATTTTTTAATACCAAACATGATACATTTTTTAAAAACAACTTTTTTACTTTAGAAAAATAAAAAGAAGAAGCTGTTTTTGGGATACAAAACAACCACAAAGAATTCAATACACGTTACTTTATGATTTTAAAATTGACATGATTTTCTATACGTAACATATAGCTAAGGGAAATAACTTCTTGTATTTTATTTAAAAATTTTCAAACTATGAATATATTGTTATTTTAAGGTTCAATCAAAATCCAAAAAATCCACCAATATAAGGTTGGTTAAGGTGATAGGTGTCACGATTTCTTAAACAAAAGTCTGGGATTCGAGCCCTGGAAATGGAAAAATCCTCTCTGTGAGAGCCTTACCCCTTTCAGGGACTCCATTGGGTCGAGTTAGATTAGTTGGGTTCCTGATAATAGGACTTAGATACCGATAATTTTATCAAGATAAAAAAAAAAAAATGCAAAAGACCCCAGCAACTTTAAAGTCAAGCTATTTATGCATGAGTTTTGAATGTGTTAAGAAGTAATGTCCAATGACAATGATCAGTTACCTGAGAATGGTGGTAGTTCTAGTGATAATGGTCCTTCTCTTACATCACAACCATGGGGGTATATTTGCAAAGACTCCAATGCTTAAGTCAGCCGTGATACAAGAATGATTATGAGTATAAGACAACACGTACATTTTTCCATTTAGTTGAGTTTGTTATCTATGCCTCCCTCATTAAGGTTAGGGTTTTTCTTAGGTGGCCATAGTGAGATCTCTCATTCTGGGAGGACGAGGATTTGGGGAATCAATGCCAAAATTAGGGAAATTCCCTTAATTCCCAATATAATGTCAAATTCCTTTCATTAATGTGAAATTTTGTTTTTGGTCCATAAAAAAATGTGAATCTTGGGTGGAGTCTCGATCCTCAGTTGATGCAGTGTTTGGGCTTATGTCCAATTGGCCCAATAATGTCCTCGGGCCTTTCGAACGTGGCCGCAACAAAAAGGATTAAACCTCCTTCGGCAACTGACATAGATCGAATTCTCAGATAAAGTGCAAAAAGTCTCCTTAAAAATTTTAAGTTATATATGTAATTTATCTTGAGTTTTTTAAAAAGAAGTGAACATGTTGGAAAATATTTAATAAAACAACACAGATAATAAATAAATAAAAATAAAAATTATCCCCAGATAATAAATATTAAGAACACTGAAATTAGAAAATTAAAATAAATAAAAAATACAATGAGAATGAATCTGCTTATCAGTACAATTATGGCCGAAGCATGTTAGACACTAAGTTTAAGAGTATTTTACTATTACTAGTTAATAACTTGGTGCATATAGCTTTATGACTAATACTTTCCAAGATATAATAGTCACTTTTCACTAACTCTGCACTTGAACTAATAAGGCTCTAAAAACAACTGACAAAGATTGTTCAATGGAACTAGAAAATATTACAGAAGAAGATGAATTTTAAGAGTTGATAGAAAATTGTTTCTTAGAGTCTTCGATTGTCCACACACAGCTTAGAGCTATATATGACCACTATTTATAAGAAGATAAATAAGTGCTGTTGCCCAACATTTTAGTAAATATTAAGTAACATTGAAACATGTGCTCCAACGTCTATTTGCAAAAGCTCATTAAAGTTTTCCTGAGTAACAGCCCTAGATTGGTTGGAAAGCATAAGGATATGGCCTCATAAAAAGAACCACGTGAATCTTTCGGAATAAAGATTTGTTCAAGAAACTAAATGTCACTAAGTATATACTAACGTTAATAAACATTAAATAATAATAATAATAATAATAATAATAATAACAACTTTAAAATATAAAATAATTATAAATAAAATACAACAGCACATGGGTTAAAACCCTAGAGAAAATAATTATTGCAAGGGTCTTTTAATTGCAATAATACCTAACTATAGGAATACCTTAATGACAAAAAAAAAAAAAAGTCCTACTCATTCTTTGCTAAATATTTTCTTTTTGAAAAAAAGACTTTGTCCAACCGACATCTATTTAGCCAGTGAAAATCGTTGTATTATTAACCACACATGCTGACATAAATTTTTCCTTTCAACTAATTAAGTATCCAATTTTCAGTGGCAATCTAGGAAAATGTCTAAAAATGTAAATGGAAAAACTCCAACTTTGTCCTAGATTTTTTTAGTATTATTTTAATTTTGTTTCAAAAGTTTTTTATTTTAATTTTATTTTGAATGTTTCGATAAAATTTTAATATTATCCCTTTCGATAACACCATCATTTTACTAATAGCGACTGTTGTTTTAATTCTAACATGTCCATTTTTATCTCAAGTGAATATCATATTATCCATGCAAGAGATCTATTTTCATCTAATTATATTTATTGAAATGAATTAAGTCTTATTTATTTGTCTTAACTCTGAATACTAAAGTTTAGAAGATTAGGAATGAAAAACTTTTGCATATATAACATTATATCCGCACTAGATAAAAATAAACATATGAAAACAAGGTCAATAATTTTTATTAGAAAAACTGACAACATCAGCAAAAAGAATAACATTGTAACTTTATCAAAATATTAGAGACAAACTTAGAAAAACAAAAAACCAAAAACTTTTAAAAATGAAATCAAAATTCGTTAAAAGATTAGAGGAAAAAGTAGAGCTTTTGCCAATATAAATTTCTGGTATACAAGTTCTCAAGAAATTTTTCTCAGACTGGTATGATGGAAACCAATCAACTATTCAATATGACGCCCATCCTACAATTTTCTTTGGTTAGATGAATATCTAGCTGGTGAGCATAAGTTTTTCCTGGCATATATTAGTAAACAATGGATGGCTGCTTTCATTATTTTTAAAAATGAAGGTGATAAAACGCACATAACTTGAAGTTTAAGAGAATGCCTTCTTTTGTTTTTCCAACACATTTAATTAGCAAAGATCAATTAATATTGGAGGGATATCTTTTAGTCGTTTTCAAAGCTTAAGCATAAAATCTCAAACGATCCAAAGTTAGTGAGAGTTTTTGCACTTAACTTTATCTATATTACATCCTCCAATAGGAAACAAGCAGCTGGCTGAATTATTTAAATAGGTCGTGTACTCGTGTTGATGAAAAAGTAATACATGGTTCGAAACTTCAAACTCAACATACTTATAATTTTTAATAATGAAAGAGAATCATGTCAATGGAGAAATTATTTTCCCCTCCAATAGAAAAGAGATATCATGCATTGTCCCCGTTTTGATGAATCTCTTTCCACCTTGCTTGATCAATATTTGTCTTGAAATCTGATACTCTACATCCTTACACAAGGTGATGAAATAACTTGAATAAGGAAAATAAATGTGAATAAAAAAATATTTAATCTTAAAGATATAAAAGATTAAATTTATTTAGAAAGATTACAAAAATTTTATCTAGGAAAAATAATCTTTTAATGCCATATAATAGATAAAAGTGTTTTTAATTAGATTTTAATTCTGTAATTGTCACTTATTTAACGAGAGTAAATAACTATTCAATGACAAATAATACTTATTCATGAATGAGATTTTATAAGTAAAGATACTAATACTTAGGGAAAAATTGTAATTAAATAACTATTACACTTTTTTAAGTAAAATTTATTATCATGGAATAATTAATAGTCATATATGTAATTTTATTATATGCATATGTATTAAGATATATAAAAGTAAGAAAAAATTTGAAAATAAATATATTTTTATTAATTGATTATTAGTTCTTGGTTTAAATGCCATTTTGGTCCCCATAGTTACACCAAATTTTGGTTTTGATTCTATAATATTTTTCTTTTAGTATAAGTCCCTATAATTTTTTGCCATTTGGGTTTTGATTCTTGAGAAACCAAAAATCAAAATAAATTAAACTACAAGGAACTATCATTTATAAAAAAAATAGGGACCAATCTTTATAAAAACAATAACTATAAGGATCAAAATCTAAAAAGATAAAAATTATAGTGGCCAATAATTGATTTCAAGGATCAAAAATCAAATTTTTGACACTTTAAAGACTAAAATCTAAATATAAAAGTTACAGGAATTAAAACCAAAATCAGTGAAAACTATAGGAACTAAAAACTCATTTAAACCTTAATTTTAACCGAAGAACTAACGGTTATAAATAAAATTTAATATGATACATACATAATTTACAAACATATAACATTATAAGCAAATTTAAGTTACTTATCACTTCAACTATTTCTTTGTCATGATATTAACAACATGGTCATGTGCTAGCACCTAATATCCTCATGATGTCTCATAGTCTTAGGCCTCACGCATAACCATTAATGGGCTTTAGGATCAAGTTACTCAAACTTTCAGGATTTTGTTAACTTGTGTTTTAAGATAAATATCGATATTAAATAAAATGTAGAAGTATTTAATTTTTGAAAATAAAATATTGAATATTTTTCCATTAAGCTATTATTTAATCCATTCTTCTTTGCTTATTATTTTTTTTATTAATTTTATAAAAGAATATATAAGATGAAAAGGGGATAATTCACAAGGATTGAATACTCACATTAATTGCATAATCGTGCCTCAAAACATCATTGCCTTCAATAAATGACACCTATGAGAAACTAAAAAATAAATAGACAAAAAATTACGGAGAAACTAAAATAATTTAATGAAATATAGAAAATTCTTCTTAACATGAGAGACGTGTCACCGAAATCTTATTTTTTTCAATTATTGTTAGCATAGAAAAAAAAAATGGGATTACACGCCTTTGCATTCGATCCAAAATGTGCATTTATAGTAGTAGCTTCTAGAAATTGGGTCTTTTAAAGTTGTTGAGCAATTGATCAGAGCAGAATCCGCATTAGGTATAAGTAATAATTTTAAGAAGTGGAGCAAGGGGTTTTTTAATTCTATATTGTTAAATGTTTAATACATGAAATTATACATTTAAAATATAATTAAAATAAGAGATAATTTTAGCCAAGATAGCTGAGGTGACAATAATATAAAGAAATGTTTCTTAGGGTTTAGTAGACGAACATTTTTCTCAGTCCGAGATTACTTAACAATTCTTCTAGTTTGATATATGTTGATGTCAATAATTTAGATGCTTTTAATATATGCTTGTAATCTCCAATGCTCCACTCTTTTGCTGTAGTGTTGAGCCCTCCTTTTGTTACTTATCACAAATAAAAAAAAGAGAGATTTTAGTGATATAAATTTAAAAAAATATAAAGAGTTATGTGTTAGTAATTATATATTTTAGTTATACAATTGATGAATTTAATAAAAAATTTTTATCTATTATTAATTATACTATCATAGTCACCATATTAATGAGAGAAATGTAGCGATCCCCATATGTTCAAAAAGATATCTAGATGTTACATATAATAATGCTTCTAATGCCTAAATACAATATAACAAACTAATTGAGATATTCTCCATTTCTCATTTTCTTTCACAACATTCTTCTCCCAAGAATAATACCCACCACTTTTATTAGGAAATAAATTCTTTTATGTGAAAATTTTCACAACACAATTATATGTAAATTTTTACTATTAATTTCATTTCATCGTGCGCTCCATACTAAATCCCACTTTTCTTATAAATGATGAAAATCTATATATAACCATATCATAAAAATTTCACTTGAAAAAATGCATTCCCTTTTCAGTACCAGCACCACCGTCACCAATTACTTCCAAATCTATTATTGCTGAGAGTGAGTGGATTCTTGAAACTTCCATTCTTAACTTAAGTGCTCTGCAGGTGAAGGATAGCGCTGCTGCCTCATTCTGTCAAGTGCTTAGCAGGTACCACATAACCACTTTGCCTTAGCTTTGTGGAAAGCGTCCTATACCCACTTAGTGGACACCGTATTACGTGGGTCTGCCAGACCACATGCAATTGGTTTTGATGTGGGGTTTAGTTTAGGTGTGCCTTTGCGTTGTTACTTGATTGTGTTCCATAAATAACCATTCAGCTCTACATTGATCACCTTATTAGTAACATGCACACCAAGATGATCTCATCACAAGCAAAGGAAAAGTTTCTCAAATCCATATATAGTCCAATTTTCTATGGGGAAGGGGTGTGCGTTTGGCCTTTTTCTGGAATCTATAACCTTGTCATGATCAAGTTTCTATGTTTAACCTAATCTACTTATTGACGTTGCTGACGGGAATCAGCGTAGAAAATTTTAGTAACAAGCAAGTAGTGTCAAGACTAGCTTAGCTAGATGCCTGCCTTTAGCACCTTACTAGTTGGGGATTTAACTGGATTAACTAGTATTATGTTCCCTTTATCTCCTCTCTTTTTTAGAGGTTCTAGGGAGATTTCTATACGCTAAAGCGTTGTTTACCTTCTTAAAGTTAGATTGTTTAGATAGAAGAAGTAAGTGGAAAATTGTAGTATACCCAAAAAAAAAAAGGGGTGGAAAATTATAACTTTAATTGAAGGAAACTTTGTTATAAGGGTATCAGAAAGAGTAAAATTTGCAAAAGCGTTAACCTTCAAGGGTCGATGTTGCTTATGCTATACGGTTTTTGTTTTAAAAGCATTGTATATCTAACTTAATTTAAAGTATGTATGCCTAAACTTCTATGGATATAAGTTTGAGATCTAGCACATTGTGAGGTTTTTGCTTTAAAGTATGCTGCTTATCTTGTATGGCTTTTGCATTAAAAGCATTGTATATATCTATTTAATGCTTCAAAAAAAAAAAAAAAATCTATTCTTTCATTCGCATGACAAGTTTACTATGTGAGAGTCATGAATTCATAGGATAAAGCCCATGATTAAACTCATCTCAAAAAATGAGAACTCCACCCAAGAAGCACTCCATCACGCTCAAACTAATTAAATCATGTCTATAAACAAGGCTTCAGGCAAGGCACAAAGATGAAGGACCCTACGTATGCAAAACCACACTTACAAGGAGTTCTAAGTTCTCTTTTCTTCGCCCCAACTTCTCAACATTTTGCAAATACTCACTACCTTACCGTGATTGGGCCTGGAGTAAATGAAAACTTAGAGCACCGAAGAAAAGTACATATGCAAAATGTTTTAAGCAGGATATTGTGACGGAGAGTCGGTCATAAAGACTACTTGACAAAGTTATGAAGGCAAGAACGTAGATGCATGTGTCAAACAATTAAGCAACATTCACGTGATGTTTATGTTGGAGATTTAGGAGTGGTTACTAATATTTGAGCTGATGAAACAACAAGAAGTAGAGAAATAAATCAGGAAATAAGGAACAAGTGATTAGAAAACGAAATATAGTGAGGAGTCGATTAGTGTGTAGTAGAAGCAACTCAATGATCTAAGCTTAAGATAAAGACCAGGTTAAGCCCATGCATACCCAGGGGTAATAAAATTAGGCCTTTTTTTTTTTTATACACATAATAAGATAAGGCGTTATAGTGTAAGATTTCATAATATAATTAGACCTAATCTATAAAGTCTGTTAAAATTTTAACACTAACACAGTATTTAATATAACATTGTAGTGATATTATATTAAAGGACTAATAGCATAAGTGATTAGAAAATTTAATGAATATAAATTATATTAAATAACATTTATATTAAATTTATATTAAATAACATTCAGTATAAATTATCATTTTATATAATAAAAATTAATGAATATTTATAAGAATTATTATAAAAAAATACTTAAATAATATTATTTATTTTTAAACTTATAATTTAATAATTAATGAATTATTATTTTATTCCAATTTTATTTTTTTTTAACTTCTTACTTATAATTAGAATTATTTGTGATATAGCAAAAGGATAACATATATATGATATATTATCTTACATAATATTATAGTAAATACTATATAATGTTAAAATTTTGTAAAATATTATCCTATCATATATGCCAAATGGACCCTAATTTCATAATCTTTACTCAATACTATAAAACATCGATATTTATAATATCTTTATATATGAAGACTCCTTAAAAGTCTATTCTAATTAAGTTGTAACTTTAATCTTAGGCAAATTACATATAACAATACTTTAATTAAGCACTCTCATCAGGGGTATGTAAAACTTCACTGCTTATGACGTTTGAAATGTCACTGTTCCTTTAGTGAGAAGTTACCACAAATTTGAGCATACAGTTTACTGGGAAATTACCAGAAATTTGAGCATACAATAATGTTATTTGTATATATATTTGGGACATATTTTTGAAGTGTTGCCAACCTTTTTTTTTTTTTTTTTCAGTTATCAACTTTTTGAACTAAAGTTATCAATTTTTTTGACTAAGTTACCAACCAGTTGCAACGTATAAATATCAATTTTTTTCTTAGTTATTAATTTTTTAAACTAAAGTCATCAACTTATTTGATTAAGTTACCAACTGGTTGAATACAAAATATTCTGTAATGTTATGCTGCAATTGGTTGGTAATTTAGTCGAATAAGTTCGTAACTTTATTTAAAAATTTGGTAATTGAAAAAAAAATTAATAATGTATCGAATGTGTCCGTTTTTGTGCATTAAAATAACACAACTCTTTGAGCATATTTCAAACTTTGAAGATATTTTGCTCTTGGGGGCTCTAGCAGGACATAGTCATTTTATTTATCAGAAGTTTTTCTTATATCCTCAGCTAGCTATTCCCAAACATGGTACAGCCATTTTCATGGAAGTTCAAAAATTTTTAGTTACTTTAATAGCAAGAACAAGTTGTACTTCTGTATGGCATTCACCACTTAAACAATTACTAATCCTTGTCCCATTAAATGAATTCGACTATACATAGACTACCTTATGGTGTTTTGCAATAAGTTATATTTATATTCAAATCATTAAAATCTAAATTACTTTTAATAATTTCGATTAGAATTTTTCTAGATCTCCTCTATCTCTAAGTATTAGATTACTCTCTATCTTATCTATATTCTCCTCTTGGACTTATATAAAGTTCTCGACACATGCCTAAACCACCTAATACGAGATTCTATCATCCTTTTTATAATAAGTAATATCCCAACTTTTTTAATAATATGTTCATTTCTAATGTCTAATGATGTAACACAATATTCTCATCCCTAAAATATTAAACTTATTCTCTTCTTGATTTTTTACAGTCCAACATTAGGTCCTATATAAAATAGAAGATATGATTCATATAATTGATGTGGTAAATGCTTAATAGAACATAAAAACAGCTTCTCTTTAGTATTGGGGCCGGCATCTTAAAATTTTTCCCTCTTCACCCTTCGCTCCTAACTTATTGCACGTGGAAGTGGCTCTATCCAGCTTTTCCCTGGGCTTTGACCTCACTGCTTTTTGAGCTGGCTTCTGCTACTGGTACCACTGGTTCTTGCTTAACAATTATCGGTCATCAAATTCAATTAAATTTCCAAAATGCACAGACAGAAACTGACAGCAACTATTAATCAAATGGATAGCAGACGCTGGTGGGCTCCTGGTACCGAGGCATACAAAACAACTGTTATATTCTTATCATCAATGTTTTGTTTTGCTAATAAACTAAAAAAAGCTTATACTAATCGTATAGCTTCTATAGCAAAAGGTTTTGGACCCTGCTTCTTGTCTCTTGTTTTCCGGACATTAAAATGGATACAAGCTACGAATTTGAGCATGTCAATAATGGTTTCTGATTCAAAATTTCAAATTATATGCATAACAATATTGTTATGGCCATGGTGGGTATCTGCAGTTCTTGAATCATATACTGGACAATCTCATCTTAGCGAACCAACCCTATTGTCCATTGATGCATGAATATCAGGACAGGTATGCATAATATTCTCAATATATATCGTGAATAAAGTTAATGTACATAGCCTAGTTAGATTAGCGTAGAACTTACGTGTCAGAACTGTTTCTGTTAGTTTTGGTTAGTTAGTTACCAAGCTTTCCCTATTTAGCGCACGTGTGTGTTTGTGTTGTATATAAGATTGAAGTATCAGTGTAAGAAGTAGAGAACACAATTCATTTTCTTCAAACACAAGTTTCATCCTCTCGAGGCTCTTCTCCTTTCTGACTCCTCATTCTTGTTATGGTATCCAGGGTTTACTTCCATTATCTGATTCTGTGTTCTGCATTTCTGAATCATCATCGAGCTTTCGATTTGATTCTATATTCCTTACCTTTGAATCATTCTTGATTCAAATCCAAGTTTTTACTTCTGAATCGTCATTCTTGATTTGAGGTTTCTCTGAAATTTTCTTTTATTTCCTCTTCTTTCTTGGCTGATTCAACCATGGAGAATGTTGTTTAGTAGCAAGTGAATCCTCTTGCGGATTCTTTGAGCCCTTACTTCTTGCATCTGAGTGAGCATCCTGGTTTGGTTTTGGTATCTTCACCTCTCACCGGATCCAACTATAGTCTATGGTGCAGAGCCATGACTGTGGCATTGGAATCAAAGAATAAAATGGGATTTGTGGATGGTAGTATTCAAGAACCAGCTATTGATGATCCTGTGCGACCTGCATGGTTGCGAAACAACAACATAATTCTTTCCTGGATCATTTGATTTTTGTCAACCGAAATTGCTGAAAGTGTGATCTTCCACACTAAGGCATCAACCGTGTGGTCAGAATTGAGGCAACGATTTTCTCAAGGCAATCAATCTCGTATAGTTGATTTGATGGAGGAACTCTATTCCCTTAAGCAAGGTAATCTTTTAGTAACTGGATTTTTTACACATTTGAAAAGTGTTTGGTGTGAATTGGAGAATTTTAAGCCTATCGAGCCTTGTGTCTATGGGTTGCAATGTCGATGTCATGTGTATAGAGATCAAGACTGCGTGATGCAGTTTCTCAAGGGTTTGAATGAGCAATCTTCAGGGGTTCGTTCTCAGATTCTACTGATGAATCCCCTTCTTCACATCAATGAAGTATGTGGCTTGGTTGTGCAACAAGAACGCCAATTCATGAGTGACAATCGTGAGATGAACAAGGCTTCGGCCACTACCACCAGTGTCAATGTGTAAGGCAACGGTGCAATTAGCAAGCCTCCTAATAAAGGGAAATTTGTCAAAGGAGGCACAAGCTATGTAGTTTCTGTGGAAAAGCTGGACATACGGTTGACACATGCTTCAAAAAGCATGGTTGCCCCCCTATTTCAAGAAGGGGGTTAATGCAGTGCATGCTGATGCACCATCCTCTGATGAATGTGGTGATGAGGCTGACGAAGTCAATGAACCTCAACCCTTTCCCAATATTAGTTTGACTCAAGAGCAGTATTAATGTCTCCTTGCTCTCTTCCAACAGACTCAAGTTGTGCTTGCACACATGGCTTCGGCTCCCACACCTCACACCACCAACCAATTATCCACTCAACCCCACACTTCCCACATGAATTTAGGTAACATTTCTGTGAGTAATTCTATTACAAAAGCTGCAGATTGCATTTTGGATTTAGGGGCAACAGATTGTATCCGTTGCTCTCTTGCCCTCTTTACTGCTTATAAGCAAAGTCAACCGGTCCAAATAAGACTCCCTAATGGTAACTAGATCTTTGTTGCTATAGCAGGAATTGTTTCATTCTCTCTTTCCCTTACCCTTACTAATGTTCTTTATTTGCCTATTTTTGCTCTCAATTTAATTTCAGTCACAAAATTGACATCCTCCCTTCATTGTTGCTTGAAGTTTATTGACAAATTTTGTGATATATAGGATCTCAACACCTCGAGGACATTTGGATCTGCTGAGGAGAAGTATAGGTTGTATGTGTTGAGATGCCCTGGTTCACTTTCTCCATCTATACTTTCTTTGTCCACCACTGTTGTTCCTAATGCCAACTCTTGGCACTACAGATTAGGCCATACTTCAAAGAACAAACTTTATGTACTTCACAAACAATTTCCTTTTATATCAATAAATGAGGGTGATGATTTTTGTAATATCTGTCCATTAACAAAGCAAAAGAAATTGCCTTTTTCTATTAGTTGTTCTAGAAGTGCCAAGGCCTTTGCTTTACTACATATGGACATATGGGGACCCATATCAATCATTTCTATGCATGGCCACATGTATTTTCTAACTATGGTTGATGATTACAATAGTCATAATTGGCTATTTTTATTAAAACAAAAATCTAAGGTTGCATCATGCATCAAAACGTTTATCACATTGGTTGAAAACCAATTTTCCTGCACTGTAAAAGCCATTCGATCTGACAATAGATCAGAGTTTAATCTACAATCTTTTTTATCAACTTAAAGGAATCTTGCATCAAACTTCTTGTGTTGCAACTCCATAACAAAATGGGGTTATGGAGAGAAAGCATCAAGATATACTTAATGTCATTAGAGCATTACTTTTCAGCCTAATTTGCCAAAAAATTTTTGGAACTTTGCCACTGCTCATGCTATTTATTTGCTCAACCGCATTCCCAGCTTGACTCTCAACAATAAAACTCCTGTTGAAATGTTACATGGCAAGTTACCTGATTTGTCTTCTTTAAGATGTTTGGCTGCAAATGCTATGCCTCTACCCTACCTAACCATTGAACCAAACTAGATCCTAGAGTTAGAGCTTGCATCTACCTAGGTCATAAACTTGGGGTGAAGGGCTCCATTCTCTATGACACACACACCCGAGAAATCTTTATTTCAAGGAATGTGGTGTTTCATGAGGCTGTGTTCCCTTTCCTTGATACTTCTAACACTAACAGATCTTCGCAAATCACTCTTGCATTTTCTTCTGACTCATTAACTAATACAGATTTTACATACCCTCATATACAATCTAACCCGCCTAATCAACCTGAGCCTAAAACCCAACTCACAAATGACCACACTACTAACCACCCCACTAACCACATTGATCTCCCCATTAACACAGGAACAGACCTTCCACACCAAAACACCCACCTTCGAAGGTCCACCAGGATACAGCAACCACCTTCATATTTGAAGGATTTTCACTACAACCTAGCTTCTGCCATAAGCATCTAATCATCCAAACAGGTTTCCTATTCTCTTTCTCAGTATTTGTCTTATTCTAACCCTTCCCCTGCATATACGAACTACATCTTAGCCATTTCTGCCACTGAGGAGCCAAAAACATACAAATAGGCAGCTCAATTTGATTGTTGGCAAGCTGCAATGGATGTTGAGATACAAGCTTTGATTCAAACTAGTACATGGGAGTTTGTTGATCTTCCCTTTGGCAAACAAACAGTGGGCTGCAAGTGGGTGTACAAGGTCAAACATAAGGCTGATGGGACTATTGAATGGTACAAGGGGCGCTTCATTGCCAAAGGTTTCACTCAAACCAAAGGCATTGACTTTACTGAAACCTTCTCTCCCGTAGCCAAAATGAGCACTGTTCGCTTGCTCCTCGCCTTGGCAGCCACTCAAAATTGGTTACTAGAACAGTTGGACGTGAATAATGCCTTCCTTCATGGAACCTCCATGAAGAGGTATATATGGATTTGCCACAGGGAGTCACACCGCCCAAATCTGGGCAAGTGTGTTGTCTGTGCAAGTCACTATACGGCCTATGCCAAGCTAGTCGACACTGGTATGAGAAATTATCAACTGTTCTTATTGACTTGGGCTATCAACAATCTCAAGCAGATTTTTCTTTGTTCGTCAAGTATAAATCTGCTATTTCTTTCACTGCCCTCCTCATTTACGTTAATGACATGATTTTGGCTGGCAATGAAGCTCACGAAATTGCAGCTGTAAAGAGGACTCTAGATGAGTTGTTCAAGATCAAAGACCTTGGTCTTCTAAAGTTCTTCCTTGGCCTTGAAGTTGCTCGATCATCAAAGGGGATTTCCTTATGCTAAAGGAAGTATACACTTGAGTTGATACAACAAGCTGGCCTCCTAGCTTGTAAGCTTGTGAGCACACCAATGGACCACTCTCTGAGCTTGCAGCTCGATGATGGTTCCCCACTTCTTGATGTTGCTTCCTACAGATGCTTGGTTGGTCAGCTCTTGTACCTAACGACCACTCGACTAGTAATTAGCTTTGCTGTCGCCCACCTGAGTCAATTTCTTCACAAACCCATGGTCTCCCATTATCAAGTTGCAACTCGAATCCTCAAATACTTAAAGAGTAGTCCAGGCAAGGGATTGTTCTTCTCTTCCTCATCTGCTTTATAACTAAAAAGGTTCAGTGACTCAGATTGGGCAACTTGCCCCAATAGCAGAAGATCTGTAATAGGCCATTGCATCTTCCTTGGAGATTCTCTCATTTCCTGGAAAGCAAAGAAACAACATAGTGTTTCCCGGTCTTCATCAGAGGCTGAATACCATGCTTTAGCACAGCCATGTGTGAGCTTCAATGGCTCACCTACTTACTTCAAGACCTTCATGTTCCCTTCATGTCCCCTGCTTTACTCTATTGTGACAACCGCTCGGCACTTCATTTGGCTGCAAATCCAGTATTTCATGAGCGGAGTAAGCATATTGAAATTGATTGTCATGTTGTCTGAGAGAAACTTAAAGCAGGACTCATTCACCTCCTTCCAATCAAGACACACTCACAGGTTGTCGACATCTGTACCAAAGCTCTGCCTCCTTGCATGTTCCAGCAACTTCTCTGCAAGCTGGGATTGGTTAACCTCCACTCTCCAGCTTGAGGGGGGCTCTCAATATATATTGTGAATAAAGTTAATGTACATAGCCTAGTTAGATTAGTGTAGAACTTATGTGTCATAACTGTTTCTGTCAGTTTCGATTAGTTAGTTACCAAGCTTTCCCTATTTAGCGCACGTGTGTGTTTGTGTTGTACATAAGATAGAAGTATCAGTGTAAGAAGTAGAGAACACAATTCATTTTCTTCAAACACAAGTTTCATCCTCTCAAGGCTCTTCTCCTTTCTAACTCCTCATTCTCGTTAGCATGCAAAGTTGCAATCAATAGGCAATATGTAGCCAATCTAAATTGCTTTTAGGGGCTAATTGCATTTACATTTTGAGCGTGATTCTCTGATTTCAATGCTTTTGGAATACTTAGACACTGGGTCATCATAATAATATTCTTTCAATTGGAAACCGCCTAACAAAAAATTTAATGAATTTACACTCCAACTAGGCTTCAATTTTACCGACAAGGAATGAAATATAGATTATAATCTTATACTGCTTCTATTTTCTTTCTCTCTGTTGTCCATAATCCATCTTTACAAAACCATTTTCATTTTTTGTTGGATTGTTTTGGAAGGAAAGAAGCTATGATACCAGAAATATTTAGCTTCTTAGTGAATTACAGTGATCAATAATAGGTATCATGAGCTACAAGACAATTATTTTGCTAAAAGATTCAAGTGCAACCACTGCTTTATATTGATTTTATCCTCCCTAGTATAATTTATTAACTTGAGAGTTGACTTCAACAAGAAAAACACACGCTGATTTTCTTTGCAGTAGCATGGATGTTAATGAAAGATTGTTTTATTGGAGGCAGTTCTTGATTGTCCTTTGAAATTGACTAGCAAATCAAGTCTATTTGTCCCTGTAAAAACGTGACATGTTAATGACAATGATCCAATTCCAAACATATTATAGCCTAGCCCCTAGCATTTTCCAATGCATTCAGGCAAAACAGCAAAAGTTTTGCATTGCTAGCTTTTGAACCGGATCCAGTCTATTGAAAATACAAAAGGTAAAAACATTTTGTTCACCTACATTAGTCTGCATGAAATGAATCTTCCATGCTAAAAGCAGGATGTGGATGTTTCCTCCTTCATACGTTGTTGGGAAGAACAAAAGGGGTCATTTCACCTTTACAGTTTCATCACCAATCAGGCTCTTTTATTGTAAATTAAGAAACTTCTGATCATCTTTCCCTCATAAAACTTTACTTTATAGGAACAAGAGCTTCTGATTTTTATAATTGAGTTCAAATGCATATCACAGCTCTACATGTAAACATCAATGTGATCTTGTTCCCCTGGTTGTTGCTTAGTTGTATTTCTGATTTTCTTATTCCTGCACGTGTACCTTCATTAGTTTCTCCTATTTCTTAGACAACTCCATAAAACAAGCAACAAATTGAAACTAAACAATTAAATTGAATATGTATATTGTTTACAACAAAGCACACGACTGTAGGATCTCACTGCATAAGCTTATATAACCAACACCAAAGCCACCTTCCTCCATCGCTTCAAGAACATCACCGTAACCCAAAACTCTAAAATCAATGGCTCAGTTTCTTTCCCTGTGCTTGCTCTTAGGCATAGCAAATGCTTTAATAGGTCTAGCCATGGCTACAAACAAGCCCCAAATCATGGTCCAATCTATTTCAGTACCACCTTCAAATCCACCTGTTGAAGTTCCATCTAGTGGCCAAAAACCATACATTGCCGAACCCCCCATTATAAGAAAACTTGGTAAGCACCACCATCATAAGCATGTTAGATCCTATGTCACCTCAAGTCCAACTCCAAGCCCCTCTGAAGCACCGCAAAGTGAAAAGAAGCTGCATTCTAGTAGCACTGAAGGAAGCATCCCTAGTCATCAGAGAACTTCTATTGAGCCACACAATGAAGTTTTGGGTTCCCAAGTTAAGGTGCACTTGACAAAGCATCATCATCTTCATCACCACCACCCATTTGACAAGTCCATAGTTGGTGCAGGAGTCATTCTTGGAGGGCTTGCCACAACCTTCTTGGTGGCAGTATTCTGTTATGTGAGGGCCTCTCGAAGGCACAAGCCAGATACCACTGCCTATAATTCTTAGCGTTATTTCTTCATCATTTCTTCTTTTTTTTTTTTTTTTTTTCCTGATTTCTTTGTATCATAGACATAGTGTGACTATAAGCTACATTAGTTAAGATTAAATTGAGGAATTTTTAACAATTGTTCGATAAATTCAACTGCTCTGAGACAGCCTTTCTATTATTCAAATAATTCCAACAATCCAACCTTTTTTTTTGGCTCAATCAACAATCCAACCATCATGTTTCATTTTAGTTAATCTTTTTAATTTTTGGTCTTCATTTTTTAGTTAAAGCGCAATAAATTTTTCCATACATAATTTTGCATTTCTAGCTCTATACCGAATGCTATCCGCAGAATCTGGACCAAAAGAAAGGCCATCAGGATCTGTTTTTTGCGAAGAAACGGATCATTTATAGTTTTCTTTATCTTAACCGTGAGAAGTAATTCGTGGGTTAATAAAATATAAGTAAAGAATATAAGACAAAAACTAAACTCGTTAGATTTTTTTATTAACTAAAATCATTAGATTTGGAACTGCATCTAGTGCAGAATTTATTTGCTGACTGTATGTAGTGGACTAGTGCATCTTCATCCTTCTTTACTAAGCACCGCGCATCATCAATAAAATAGAATAATGTGCCTTCTTTCTACACAATGTGGTTGGTAATAAAATAAAGATCACTACAAGCATCATTTCTATCTTTATTTTCTTCAAATACAATGATAATTAAGGATTACTTTTATACTACAACTTCTACACTCTTTTTTGTTTTTCAGTTTCAAAATTACTTAATTAACCTACGTATACTACTCCCACTTTACTAATCCTTTTTTTTGTTGTTCACAGTTTTTATTATCAATTACTTGTTACTTATTAGACGATTTAAAATATAAAAAATTGTAAATACTTATTATTTTTTTATTTTCAGTTATTTTAAATTTTTTTAACCTTTTGTTATATAATTATAATATGTTTGAAAAAAATTATTTAATTTAATTTTATTTAAAAAATAAAAATATGCAAGAGTTAAGGTTAGAGTTTACTCGTTAAAGGATGATATTGTATCTAACTTTTGAAAAAAAATGTAAAATAGACCCTTTTTTTTTTCCTTATATTTATTTGTTCTATTAACTAGATCCCTTATATTTACAATTAAAATGCAAATACGCATATTAACATACAAATCACTTAGAGTAAGGGATATTAAAATATCGAATTGCAAATCACTCGGATACATTCAGTGGCCACTGCCCAATAGAAAACAAAATAACAACAAATCACTTAGATACAGGTACATGTACACTTGTTTCTGGTGAGTGCTTTTTCCAACAACATGAACAAACACTAATAATCACTTTCATTCAAAGAACAGATACGTCAAATTTTTTTGGTGAGTTCTATTTTTAGCAACACTTTCACTTCACCAAAACAACAAAGAACAAAGAATCACAATCACTAATTTCATTCCAAAAAAAAAAAAAAAAATAGAACTAACAAAGGAATACAATGAGACAGAGGATGAAAGCCTGAGGGAACGATGGTTCGGTGGTCACCCTAAGTATGTTTCTTCAAACTACATCATCTTAACTCCTAAATAATAATAAAAATAATAAGCCATAGAAACAAGAAAATTGAAACTCTATTTTAGTCCTCGAAAGATACACACATTGCCACATTAGTCCTCTAAAGATCACTGTCATTATATAAGTCTCTCAAAGATATAAAATGCCACCATATTCATCCTTTGGGTGATACAAAAGGACTAATTGTCTAACTATTTTGAATATTTGAGGGACTTATGTGGTGATAATGATATTTGAAGGACAAATGTGATACCTCGAGTATTTTTCAAGGGAAAAAAATAGGGTTTTAATCCAAAAGAGAAAGAATATGAACAATTGAAAAGCCATGCTAACCAACAAAATCACGTGGTATTTCGAAGAATGGGTCTTGATTTATGCACCCCATTCTCATTGCCTGTATATGTCTCTCTCATTGCCCATAAACAGTTGTCCAAATGCTAGCACCAGGTGCCAGCAAGCAAGCAAAATATTCCCTTTTTCTCCTTCTAATTTTTCTTATTTCTCATTTGATATTTTCTTCAAATCTTGATCCTCTTTAATTCTTCTTCAAATCTTTTCGTTTATCTTCTCGTTATCTCCTAGCTTATTCATGTTATATCTATTCTATATCAAAATAAGTCAAGTGATAATCTTTGTCAGTTAAATAAACAAAAAATAATATTTTTCACTTATAGTGCTCTTAAATTCAATTTATTGAAATTAATTAAATTAAATGGCTCTTGAGAACAAAGCACAAATATGACACAAATATGGGATAGAAAAATTATTTTTCACAAATTATCACTACATGTATTATCTACCATCAAAAGCTTGTTGAAGAGGTTATGGAGACTCAATGTTCAACCAACAATAGTGGAGATTAGTATGTAATATCCTAACAACACGAGTGAATGTGTTATTGGAGGGGGGGTTGCTATTTTTGTGGAGGTGAATCAAAGAATGTTTGCCATGTCTTTGGCGATGAGTGTAACGCTCGGAAAATTTTAATCGTTTTTAATCAAAGTGTTCGGTTTTTAGCAAATAATTGTGAAAATATTAGCATTTGATTTAATATTCACTTAAAACTAATTAAGTGTGATGTAAGATGATTAGTTATAATGAAATTAGATTAGAATCATAGGAAACTTCATAGGATTCTTCTAAAATTGATTTACCGATTTAAGAGAAATCGATAAGATCTCGGTATTTTAAATTGTCGGAACCGGACCAATAGAAATTTTTCTATGAGTGCCCTAGGATTAATAGCTAAGATTTAGCCAAACTACCCCCTCATGTGGCGCCTTGATCAACCATTGAGGGAGGGAAGCTAAGCAAAATTGGATGATGAAGTGAAATCCACCAATCACATGAGTCTTGCTTCCAAAAATCTTCACCTTTTCTTTCTTTCCTTCTTGTCATTCTCGGCCACCCAAGCTGTTGAAGCTCATCTCTTTTCTCTTCTCCTCACTCTTATTTCACTCCATCTTCATCCCTTCTTCAAGTTTAATCACAAGTTGCTTCCATCAAAGCCACTAAATCAACTCAAATTCAATTAGACAAGGTAGGAATCCTACTCTTCTTCTTATTTTCTTTGGTTTGGAGTTGTGTGTGAGTCTTGTATACTTTGTACTACTGATGATATGTGAAGTGATGATGATGAATTATAGTTGATTATGCATGTATATTATGATTAGAATTAGAATTGGCATGAAAGAACTTGAAGAAAGGAGAAAACTCATGAAGCTGGTAGGGTTTTTCCTCGGCAGTCCGTATGGCGGAGAGTACGGCTCCGCCTACAGCCGTTTAAACTCCAAGAATCTATTTTTATAGGAAACTAGACATTCAGTGCTTTCCATACATATATAATATGAGGTCATTGGATTAGTATTGAGAGAGATATGAATTTTTGAAGTTTGACCTAGGAATTAGGACTTTCATCCGAGCAGTATGAGTTGAGAAGGGTGTAACTCACCCTATACAACTCCAAATTAAGTGAAACCAACTTTGTTAGAAAGCTTACACATAGAAAAACATCCTATAAAGAAATTCCGAGTTCATTACAATCCCATTGTTTCCTAGTGAGTCGAGAAAATTACCCTATATCCAAACTAGGCCAAAATAGGGTAGTTCAGGAAGGTCGAGTTTTAGGGCTTATATCTCAAAATATACTCATTCAAATGATGTGCAACTTACTTCATTTGAAAGCTTATCCTGTTAGCTTTATAGAGATATAAATTCCGTATGATTCCACTCAGATTTCTATTTTTGGTGAATTTTCTCTTATAAGAGTATAATTCGGGCTAGAGGCATGGGTGAAAACTAGATCAAGTTTAATCCGTGTCGGAACTCGGGAATTAGTGAACTTAAATTGAACTTGGAGATGTTGAACTCGGAAATCTAGCAGATAGAGAGCTAGGTTCGGTAACTTTAGGTTGACCCTGGAAATTAGCAGACAAAGGACTAAGTCGGGAATATTTAAGGTTGAACTCTTAAGGATGAACTCGGAATGATGACTTAATGTTGAACTCGGGACTTAGTAAATAGCAAACCCGAGTTAGGTATAGTTAATACCGGAACTCGGGAATTGGTAAATAGCAAACCCGATCAGGAAGGGTTAATGTCGGAGCTCGAAACTTAGGAAACATTCATAAAAGTGTAGAAAGACTGATTGTGGCTTAAGGTCGGATGGCAGAAATCAGTTGAAATCTAGAGTCAAGGACGAGAATATGGTATCTAAGATAATTAAACCCGGAAGTCTAGAGTCTTCAATACAACCCCGGAAGTCGGGAATAAAACATGAATCCGGAAGTCGGGAATCAAGACATTGACCTCACATATGATACTAATATTATCTCAAAACTCGGAAATCGGGAACATCAGTAGAAGTTAAAAGCTTGCGAGACAGCTTAAGGCTTAAGACTATAGAATTTGCACCTATTGCTATTGTTATCTTCTTACCATAATTACAGTGTCCTATCCTGGATTTGCTGTCTGATTTAAATATGATATGAGGTATATTAAGATAAAAGATAAAGTATATGTATAAGTACATTCAGCATGTCGATGCATGATTATGTATGAGAATGAAATAATATAAACATATTAAATGTGAATCCTTCACCTGGAGGTAGTTATAAGATCCCTCCTTGTGAAGGCAGTTAAAACTATGAGATCCCTCTACCTTGGAGGCACGTGATCAAATGAGATCCCTCAATTCTTGAGGCATGTGACCAGAAGAGATCCCTCCAAGACTAGAGGCACATGGGTCCCCTTGTGGGTTAGTTTGTGTGATGACGGTCATGAGTTGAGCTGATGAGCTCACTCCCAAATCAAACTACCCAAGAGCAGTAAATAATAAAGATTTAACATATGCAGACACCCTAGGGACGGCAATACATAATGCCTAGATGTGCCATATGAATTCAAGATGAGTGATGTTGCACTTGAGGACGACGATACATAACGCTCAAGTGTAGTTAGGTGCAAGCACCCTAGGGACGGCGATACGTAACGCCTAGGTGTGCCATATGAATTTAAGATGAGTGATGCTGCACTTGAGGATGGTGATATGTAACGCTCAAGTGTAGGTAGATGCAGGCACCCTAGGGACGACGATACGTAACACCTAGGTGTGTTGAATGAAAGAAAAGTAAATTTTATATGATTGCATAAGTTCAAAGGCATGTGTAGAGGTTATGTCTCCAGTATAATAATGCTATTGTATTTTAATATGTTGCAGTTATTATTATTCATAGTATAACTCATGAATTGAATTTGTATAGGCTCTCCCAAATGCCAAGTGTATGAGTAAAATGAACTTTGCTTCAGATAGTATGTTTTCGAACTATAAAGTTAAATAGTTTACATAACATATTCACTTTTTTCATAATAAACTGAAGCAAACTGGAGATGACAACGATAACAGTATGTATGATGGTTAAGGAATCTTACTGAGAATTTTAAATTCTCACTCCTATTTCCATGTTATCTCCAGATAGTTCGAGAAGTTGCAAAGACGGCTAAAGTTGCTATCAGTTAAGGTCCACTCAGGTAACCGTAACAACTCCTGAGTATGGTACTATGACTTAAGCATAGTACTGTACGAAAGAGGATGTTATAATGAGGGCCTATAGGATCTCTTGAACCCTTCAAGGGAGGTGACCATTGTAGAAGCTTGGCTAAGATTCATGCAAAAGCCAATTTCTTAGGCTATGTTTGGATATTTTATGGTGAATGGAGTGGAATATGATGGAATGGTACAAGTAGAATGGAATAAATATTCCATTCCATTGTTTGAATATCAAGAATGGAAGGAAGATAAGTTAGCATCTCATTCTTTGGAAAGATAATGGAAAGGAATGGAATGGTGAAATTTTTAAACTTTTACTCTCTACGCATTTTATTTAGTCCTAGTCCTCCTAAATTGAAAGGGAAAAAAATACAATATTGGATGAAATGGAATGGAACAAGTTCCATCTAATACCATTTCATTCCACTATTTTTTAAAATACCCAAACATTAAAGCATAATGACAGTCCATTCCACTTCATCAATCCAAACATAGTTACCTAACCTTAGCTCAAGGTGCATATGAAAGAATATGGAGACAGAGAAACGAAATTTTGCAGGGAAAGCTAATGCAGCCTCAAAAGCAGATAGCTATTCAAGCTAAAGTGAACCTAAGATACTTTCATGCAACAAGCAAGAAAGAGGAAGTGAGCCATTCAACTTCCTTACTCCACCTTCTTACCTGCAAGACCTTGCCCCTTAATAAAGTGTGTAAAGTTCATATTGATGTAGTGATCTTTGTGGAAGAGCATGCTTTCAGGGTTGGTAGTATCATTAAAGAGAAATGCTATGTTGACATAGCATTTCTAGACATATACGGTGTACACCGTATAAGAAGCAGGAAAACGACAAATTGAGAGATATATGGTGAAGGACCAAGATAGAATAGAGTGCACGTGAAAATCCTCCTACTGCTATAGTTAAAAAAAAAATTAGATGAGTTTTCTTCTTTGCCTTTCTCTTTTTCCTTGCATCTCAAACTCTTCTCCCTTCCCTTGTACTTCTCACTCTCATATGAAATTCATTCCTTCTCTCTCAAACTCTCACCTTCAACCCTATCTCAGCACTCATCTCTCTGAAACTCTTCTCACTAGTTCCCAAACTCGTCATTCTGGGGAAGAAAGCATTCTTAGGGAAGAAAAAAAACCCTAACCACACCACAACACAATACAAAACCCATGTCAGCCTTTAGCCTTCAAAGTTCAAGAAGTACCCACCCTACTCACTGCACGACTTCAACTTAGTGAGGACAAATTTGTTCCCACTCTACCTCAAGAAGTACCCAATGAGCAAGGAAACATCCATTAATGATCCTATGCCATTTTCCCTACTACCCATCGACTTGTTACTACCCAAATTTCTCTTTCTGTCAATCCTTTTCCCCTCTTTGTTTTTGTGGTAGTAATTTTTTTTTTTGGTAGTATGATTATTTTAATTTTTTTTCTAATGTTATGGGTTAAGAGCTTAATATTATGAGTGTTATATGAGCATGTTTTTGATGAAGTTGATCGATGAAACTATATGAATTAAGCTCAGGAATGGTACAATTGTTCATGGCACTATTAGAGGTTTGTTTTGTTGCTTTGCCCTCTATGCCATTTGTTTTCTTTCATTTCTTTCATTGTTGAAGTTATTTTCTTGAGAATTTTTCTTAAACCAATGATTACCCATGAAAATTAAAATCCCAAATCAACATTCAGCAATGTTGTCCTTGTAGTGTCTTTTATTTATTTATTTTTTTATGATAGATATTGATCATGTTGTCATTAAAGTAGAAGTAATTGCAACTAAAATATTAGACTTGGAATAATAGTAGCATGTTTGTCTAACATATTAGTGTCATTTGGACACAAGCCATCCATTTGTCATTACATGGTTAGGTAGTTCTCACTAGTTTCATCATGCTATTAGCAAAGCTTTGCAAAATGAAAGTAGATGAATAAGTAAGCGCATGAAGCTCCTTTTACAATTTGCTTCTGTTTCGCAATATATCCTATTGATTTTTGTGCTTTTAGTAAGATCAATGTTCAATGTCAAATGTTTTGGATTAAAATATATGTGATTGGTTTAGGAGAGGAAGAAGATTAATTATCTTATTAGTTTATTGACTTAAGAAAATTATTATCCTTTTTACTAGAGTGATAAGATTAGTTCTCTAATAGCGATAATTCCTATCAAGGCTGTTTGGAGTGAGGATGTGTTATGATTATATAACTGTGTTCAAATATTTTACAATAGAAGAAGTTTCTCTAGTTCTGGAATAAGGATCAACTTGTGTTGTGTTTGTGCCATTTTTGAGGTTAAGTTCTTCTTAGGTAGCAGAATGCTAAATGATGGATACGAATGAAGGCTTCTTTTTATGCCCCATATATCAATTGCAAATGTTAGTTTTGTTTCTCGATGTTTTTCCTTTGGCTAATGCTATTAGTGGTCTAGAATAGAATGTTAGATGGTATTATGTGATACCACTCGTATTCGTTTTTGCTTTAGCCGTCATGCTTTAGTTAGTCTTTATCATGAAAATGTATTGAATTTTTTTGTGTTGATACATCTTGGTTGCTCTCTTATCTCTCTTGTTTGAGAGTGTTTTGAGCCTAACTCAAACAAACATAAAAAATCATTACTTTGGCAAACCTCATATCATGTACGAATAATAATTTTTAACTATTGCAATCATGTGAAGACTATGGATGAAGAAAAGAGCAAATATTTTGGCCAACAAAGTTGAAAAAGGCACACCCCACTATGTACACATCTAGTACTTAGCAAATATTCTTCCCCACTCCATCACAAACAAGGAACCATCCCATAAGGAAATGACAAGGAAACAACCATTGTGAGATAAAGGTTTGGTTCATGACCCTGCTAGTTCATTAAATGATGTTAACTCCCGTAGTTGTTTATTTGTCTGCTCTACCCTTGGCCAAGTTATTTGCCCCTGTGTCTATATTTTTGTTGTTGTTGGTTGAACAATATTTAATGGTTCTCAAATTTGGACCTTTTCTTGTATTGATGTGTAATTACTTTTTATTTAGGTATGAGATGTAGATGGGATGTGTCAAGTTTTTAGCTACTTCTCTAAAAATATCTCACTTTCTAATGAATATAAAGTTTATATTTCTTGTTTGAATATGCGATTTTAATTGCTTTTAATAAACTTTATTAAGAAGCATGTTAATACCTGTTAATATCTCAAAATAAACTTTAATTGCCTTTAATAAACGCTATTAAGAAACATATTAATACTTATTAATAGCATTAAAATAGCAACATAGCATAATGTTTGTGGCTCCAAAATAAATAAGAGTGCCAAGATTATTAAAGATGAGGAAGGACACATGGATGTGCCAAAGTGAGGAGGTACATATGGATGTGATATGAACAAACATGCAATTTTCCAGTTGATTTAAGTCCCATGAATCAAAATCCCATTAATGCTTGCACCGTAGGTGTCTACCATATGCTTCTTCTCTATACAATGTTTTTTTCGTTTCCCTTATTTTCATACGGTGTCCATCGTATGTGTTACTACTTATTATGTCAATATAGCATTTCTCTATCATCAAATATTCACAAGGACAAGTTATAGTAGCCAAGGCACAAAAAGTTTTAAGGGTGTGTTAGTGCTCATAAAGCAGAGATCATGATAGCTAAAGAAGGGCTCACTATTGCATGGCAGCTAGACTCCAAATCCATAATCTTGGAAGGGGATGCAACAAACGTATTTAGTAGTTTTAAGGATAGCTCGATTGATTTCTCATACAATGAAGTGATACTCTATTATGCATATATTATTGCTTCTTGATTTGGACATTTGGAAGCAAAGTTTGTGCTTAGAAATTGTGCTAAGGTAGCATACTTTCGTGCTTCATATGCTAAATATGTCGACCTTAGCATGTGGCTGGAGAAGACTTTAGTTATATTCTAAACCTTATATTTTGATTCAAGTATGAATAAAATTACTTTCCACATAGGCCTTTTTTATAGAAATAGAATAAAAAAGATCATTATTCATCAAAATGCCTTCTTTCAACTTTATTTTCCAAAATGTTTTTTTTTGGGCTATTATAGAGAAATCGTTGGAGCCTTGGCCGATTTCTATGGGTTTTGGATTAGTATAGAAATCGTCCAAGGCCTAGCCGATTTCTATACTGCTCCAAACCCATTGAAGTGGCTAATATTGCTGGGTGCCACAAACTCTAATTGGATAAAGTAAGTTAGGATTTAACTTCTATCAACAAAACACACAAAATGAACAACATTAACAAAACATCTCAAGATTAAGAAAACACATAAAATACCCTAACTTACGTAGCACTTGAAAATTAACACATTAATAACAGTGAAAAATTAATTGTCTTCACCAAATATAGTGATGATATTTACATGCAAGTCTATAAAATAGAGTTTGTACCTGTTGCAAATGAAGATTACTGACCTATGTATAATGGACCTCGATTACAGTCAAATCCGGACCTTAAATGAGCTATTGAAGGATGTTCAATTTCAATAAGAATTCGTAATGAAATGGATACTGTTGAACCTGGGCCACCAAAACACTTACATGCTTCATCCCCTAACTAGACTGGTGAAGATAATTAATTTTTTGCTGATATTAATGTGTTAATTTTCGGGTGTTATGTAAGTTGGGGTGTTTTGTGTGTCTTGTTAATCTTAAGATGTTTTGTTCATATACTTCATTTTTTGTGTTTTGTTGATGTAAGTTAAATGTTGACTCAGTTAATTTATCGAATCAAAGTTTGTAATACCCAATAATATCAGTCACTTCTATGGGTTTTGGAGCAGTATAGAAATTGACCAAACCTTGCATGATTTCTATACTGTCTCAATGCAATAAAGAGTTTGTGCAAAGCTTAGCCGATTTCTATACTGTTTCAAAACCTATAGAAATTGACCAACGCTGCAATCATTTCTCTATAATAGCAAAAACAAAAAAAAGGACATCTTAAAAAATAAAGTTGAAAGAAGACATTTTGATAAGTAATGATCTTTTTATTTTATTTGCATGAAAATGCCCTTTCTAACCATTGTTTTTTCTTTAATAATTTTACTTTTTCTCCACCCTAATGCACTATTTGATAACATGTTATAATCTAAATGGATATAAATTAAATCTATGATAAAAATACTTTATCTTAAAATATAAATATGTTAAGAATAATATTATTTATTCATTAAAAGTAAATAAATTTACAAGATATCATAAAAGTACAAAATGGTTGGTGATAGCATGCAAATATAATAGTAGGCTCATGTTAAGTTAGTCTCCTCCAAGATTGGGAGTTAGTTACTCTAGTGTAAAATATAAGAATATTATATTACAAAATTGGTGTCTTATTTTTTTATTTATAATCAGAGGCCTTGCAAAACACAGAACTCTAAGACCCCAAATGCCCAACATTGGTGAATTCTATGGTGGGGTGTGCATTACCTAGAAGGAAAGTTTGGAACTTGAGGAAGTAGAGTCCAAAACCTGTGAAACAATTCTTCCGCGATATGGCCTTCCACAGCAGGAAAGTTGAAACTCGAGAAATCACTGTACATCCACTACCACCTTAGGCTCTATTCCACACTCCAACCTCACAATCTGCTTCTCCTTCTTCCTCGCCTTCCTCCTCTTCTTCTTCCTCTCCCGCCTTCCGCCACCACCATGCCCGTGGCAACTCCCCCTCCTTCTTCTCCTAGGGAGACCTCGACTGGGAGAAGAGCGTGAACCGCTTTACTCGCCGGAGCTCCCCCTCCGGCCTCATCGTCCTCATCACCAACACCGCCGGCTTCATTGGCGCCCATATCTCCCTCGCCCTAAAGCGCCGTGGTGAAGACATCCTTGGCCTCGACAACTTCAACCGCTATTATGACCCCAACCTAAAGCGTGCCTGCCAGCGCCTCCTTGAATGCATCGGAGCCTTCGTTGTTGATGGCAACATCAACAACACTGTGCTCCTTCACAAGCTCTTCGATGTCGTCTCGCTTACACACGTTGCGCACCTTGTGAGGAAGGGAAGGAGCAAGAAGAGGAAGAAGAACTCCTCATGGAAATTAAACTAAGGCCTAATGCTGCTTGGAGTGTTGGAGATGTTGGTGAGGGCACCCACTAGCAAGTTGATCAGAAGAGAGACAGAGAGGCGCTAGCTCACCTGCTTCCCACAAAGTCGTTGGGGAAGAAGAGTTGTATTTTGTGGGTGTATTTGCAAAGAAAAAGTATATAACACCTATTTAATAATATTAATTTGGGATGCTTTTTAGTATTTTTAAAAGGACTAAGTTATTCTCAAAGTTAAATGAGAGTAACGTAATATGCCCGATAATAGTAAATCATGAAGTTTAATTACCGACTATCCTCATGTAGCAAGAAGCTACATAAAAGAGACTGAGCCGCGAAGCATCTGTGCGGGTTTCTTCTTCCTCCTTTAATTCTTGCCCCTCCTCCCAAACTTCCCTAGCTGGAAACGACACTGCCGTCGAGCGCCGAAAACCATAGACGACAATGGCGAGTGACAAGACGGTGATGGCGGTGATCAGGGCGGCGAGGCCAACCTTCCGCAACCAAAACGACAAGATAGCCTTTGCCGTTCACGCCTCTTTCCTCGCCTCCGGCTACGTCCTCACCGCCACGGGTCCCCAAGCCCTCTCCGACACTGCGTTTTCCAACCCTTCCAATGGTAAAAGCCCTTTTTTTTTAATTATTTTCTCTTCTTTATTTTTTTTTTCAATTTTTTTGCTGAATTTTTGGATTTTCTTTTCTATGCTGCGTTTTTGTGTGTAGACGAGGTATCGATTGATCATTGGAACGAGCTAAACGACGAGTACGCTTTCGTTTACGCGAACCCAGAAAAGGGTTCGAAGAAAGTGATTGTGAAGTGCCTCGTGATGAACGACAAGTTGCTCGTTGATGCTTTGTCTGAAGGGTCTTCGGAGCCTGTGCACCTTGAAATTAGGTAATTGATTTTTATTTTTTATATTTTATTTTTTTGAGTTGAGAATTTTTTGGAAGTTCTCTTTGTTCTTTGTTTTGAAATTTGGAGTTTTGCAACTGGGTTTTCTTTGTTGTGTTGAATTTTGCTCCTTCGAATAGAAGGGAAGGAGGGGGGGGGGGGTTCTCTCTCTCTCTCTCTCTCTCTCTCTCGGTTGAAGATTTTACTTTTTCTGGATGTTCTGTGTTGAAAAGTTTGGGGCATGTTCGGTTTCTGATTCCATTTCATATTTTCAATATTAATTACAAAAATGCTGCATTGTTTTCATTCAGTTTTCTGTTTTGATGGTTTTGTGAAGGAACAAGTCAAAATAAAAAAATGTTTTCTGAAACCAAACATGCCCTTGGACTCTTGCAACTGGGTTTCCCTGGTTGTGTTGAATTGTGCTTTCCCTGAAAATTTATAGGGTTTTGGTGGCTTTTTAATGCATTTTTTTTATTTTTTTATTTTGGTTTTAAATGTGCAGTGTTGGGGACCATGCTGGAGAGGATGGGGGTAGCAATTATTCTCAGCAGTTCAAGAATTTGGAGAAGCTTGTGAAAAGAATAGATGGTGATATCTTGTCTAAATTAGATGGATCTGCTAATGCCAGCTCGTCAAGGAAAAGGTAGATTTGGATTTTGTAAATTCGGTGTCCTTTTTAATGTAATCTGGGAGTGCAGACCTTATGTAACTCTTTCAGAGCAAATGCTTGAATTTTTGTGAATTGGACCTTATGTAAACTCGCATTCTGATCTACTTTCTGTTTTAAGCTTTTTATGCTATCACTCAATCATGTGGGAATGCATGATTCAGTGCTAATGTAAAAGCTTTCACATTGATAGTGGATGAAAATTAAATTTTGCATACTTATTTTAGATAATGTTATAGTAGTACTGTAGAGGATATGGGGATGACCTAGTTTTAATATGAGAAAGATTTCAAAGGATCTATGTGCATTTTCGTGTTTGGTTCATATTATGTATCTAAGTATTGTGATTTTCCTTTGTTTCTTTGCATGTCTTAAGTATTTTCTTGCATTAGTGGGTAAAGTTGCTTCTTATTTCCATTCACAAGATTTTATCTAGTTGTAGTGATGTAAAAAGTTTTGCACAAAATAACATGATGAACTTTTTATTCTAGCAGGATTTTGTTCATTAATGCTTAAGACTTTTCTGTTAAATTTCATAAACATTTGTCTAATATTGGCAAATCACATGATTTTTTTTTTCACTTTGAACTTTGAAGAACTTTATTCTTGTGCCTAAAGACTTCATCTATTTGTTTAGTCTTCTTAATATGTTCAGTTATCCAGTATGATTAGATTCTGAGAAACAGAACATTGATTTGTGTTTAAGCAAACATATTCACACATCTCCGATGCTGTAATTACTTCAGGTCTGCTGTACTTGTGTGTGTGTGATTAGAAACAGCTAAATCCAGTATAATGTTAGCATGCTCGATAATCAAATGAATTGATAGCTTATAGTATTGCTAATAAAAGGCAAACGCTGAGTTTGCAGCTCCTAGATAAACTGTTTGGAAACTACCATTGCAAGAGGATTCCTGTGAGCAATGCTTGGACTGCCTGGTCCCTTTTTGCATAGCATGTCATATGATAAAATTTGGCACTTGCATTTGTCTTAAATATGGGTAGTTGTGTTGACCTGCTATGGCACTACCTACGTATGAAGGTTTTGTGCCATTAGTTTTGGAATTGGGATCCTCTTTAAAAAATTGTTTCATTGTTGTATTACAGCTCAGAAACAAGTGACAGAACAAGGCGAGAGATATATGAGCCTGGTGCTGGATTTGGTGAACCCGCTGGCCTCCCAAATCATCCTGCTGGGTAAGGGACTATTGATATTTTTATTTTAATGAAATTTGTTGAACACTTGAACACATTCTGGTGCTGCTCAGTGGACTGGTGGCAATTCCAGGATTTTATTAGCTTCATGGCTATTTTGAGCATCAAGATTTAATAATCTAAATATCAGAGAGTTACAAGCTAATGGTCCATGCTTGGAAATTATGAATGCAGTCTGTGTGTGTTGCAGGTCGGTGGGATAGTTGGTGTGTATGTATAGGACAGTTTCTTTGTGTGACTCTAATTATGTTCTATAGACAATTACTGTTTCCTATTAAGTCAAAGCATACCCTTGTATGTACCACATGCCTACCCTGCTAAACATAACCATGATATAGCATTTTTGTTCATGGTGAAAGATGAATTTCTTCATTGCAATTTTGAGTATTGGGCATACTTTTATGGTAAATGTAACTGGTCTTTGGAAAATGGTGAATTCCACTATTTCTTCCTTCCATGTAGAAAGGAATGATGTGCTGTTACTTAACCTCTGACTATGTCTACTTTTGGTTTTGTATACTCTATGCCCTTGTGACATACTTGTTATCTTTAATGGAGCAATCATGTGCCTGTATGGTGTGCTGTCTTTATAATTGCTCTCTTAATTTTTCTTGCATATAAATGCCTTTTGCTTTTGTATTAATTAGTTTATTTTTAATATTTTGTTTTTTTTTTTTGTTTTTTTGTTTTTTTGTTCTTTTTTTTTTAAAAAACAGAATTGCATTCCCTTCAGTTTCCATTGGGTCTGGTAGTGATCTTTTTCCTGGGCCAGCTGCTGGAATTTATCCTTCAAGGTATGTTACCCTGTAATACCTTCATACTAAATTCTTAGCTTGCGGTCTTAACTGTTGTTATCTCTCTTGAAACTTTCATCACTGGATTTTAGGGGCGGTCATGGCATTGGTGGGAGCATGCTTGTAGGTATGTATGACATATTCCAATTTAGTTAAAAGTAAGTGGGTTATTTTCCTTTTTTTTTTCTTTTTAACCAACCAATATTGTTAATGCTGACTTCAACATTTGGAAGCAGGGCCTAATGACCCCCGTTTCTTTGGTGGTGGTATTGGTGGAGAACCAGCTTTTCCTGGAGGACAGCCGTAAGTTGATTACTTTTTCTTTTTGATTATTGCTAACTAATAGCTATGGCATATTTTGAAGCTTATATCCAAGTGTAAATCTATCTAAATAGGGGTGCTCCTCCCGGTGCTCGATTTGATCCTTATGGTCCTCCTGGTGTTCCTGGTTTTGAACCCAACCGGTTTACAAGGTATGGTAGTGTAAATTGCATATTCATATAGTATATGTTAGGACCCAATTGCAAGGTATGGGACTTGAGTCCCACATCGGAAGTATGGGATTCCGATGGGGGGTTTATAAGGCCTTGGGCTCTCCCATCACAATAGCTAGCTTTTGTGATGTGGTTCTCCCAAGGTTCTTATCAATTGATATCAGAGCCTTCCACCATGTCTCTCAGCTGCAATCGAGCGGCGCGGGTGGTGACGCCGGCATTGCAGTGTTCGCCCGGGACTAGTCAAAGGGGCTAGTGCACAGCCAGCCCGCGTGGGCGCCGGGGCTGCGGAGCGTGGTGGGATGTTAGGACCCAATTGCAAGGTATGGGACTTGAGTCCCACATCGGAAGTATGGGATTCTGATGGGGGGTTTATAAGGCCTTGGGCTCTCCCATCACAATAGCTAGCTTTTGTGATGTGGTTCTCCCAAGGTTCTTATCAGTATATCATAGAAATAATGTCATGTGTATATTTACCCTTTGAGTGGTCTAAGAAAAATGTCTTTTATCTATTCTTTCTTTTCTTTTGTCTTCTCCTTTTATGCATGTCTTTAGAGAGATTTCTCTTCAAATATGTTGAGAGATTGGAAAACTTTGCTTTATTAATGAGTTTTTTCTTTTGTTATTCTTGCTTTTTGTGAGGAGGATCTCTCGTCTTCCTATCTCTTTGTTTTCTTCTTCTTTTCATCTTAATAAAATTATTCTTTTATCAAGAATTAAAAAAAAAAAAAGTGGAATAAAGTGTAAGTCTAATCTGGGATTAATGTTAGAGGGGTAGTGATTAAGATTGAAGAAAATATTAAAAAGAAATGCGAGTTAAGCAACATGTACTTGATCCTTGTTGCACATCTTGGTCCCACTATCTCCTATATGGATAGATGTTGAGAATACTGGTTTCAAATGGTTAGTTAGGCTTTTAAGCTAAAACCATGGACAAGACATGGGACTCTGATCATACAACACAACATAGACAAGACGGCAAGGGCCATTTTTGAAAAAGACAAGATTCACAGGCCTAGACATGTTATATAATACAATATAAAATTTATAATCATAAAATGACATATCCTAAACATAAGAACTAAAACCCTTAGTATACAACTACTACAAAAACAACCCAGGGTTGTCCCAACACGTGGGGCTGGCTAGTGGTTATGTCATTTTATGAAAATTTAATCCATAAAAAGTTTCTTCATTTTCATTTCCATACCAACCACTCCTTTAAAATTCACCAACATCCATGGCCTACAACAATGAGTTAGGTCTCATTTGCCTCATCACTGAGAATCAATGGCTATGACATTTTTCACTTGCTGCAAAGAAGGAAGATCATCAGCTTTACCAAGAGTAGTATGATCTTGGACAGGTAAGGGAAGAATGCCTTTAGCAGCTTGACTTGTCAACTCATTTTAGCCACAAAATTAAGACCAGCATCAGTGTTGCCAGCTGGAGCAAAAGGGAAAGATGGACTTCCTTCTGAATGCGGCTCTTCTTCCAACAAACTAGAGATACTCAGGTTTCTGTTCTCAAGGTTTAAGATCTTCATTTGGTTTCTGAGTTCCTTCCCTTGAAGAGACTATCAACAATCTATCATCTTCAAAAAGATTTTCAATTTCAGCATCTCCTTGAAGACCAAAAGAGTCTTAAATCTGAATCTAAACAATTCGAGCTACTAAGCAGACCATTTGCAACCTTTACATTGGCTGCCTCTTACTGTCTTCAATTTTGTTCACCAGAGCAAGAAGGATCAAATTTAAAAGGAATGGGAATTTTGTTTATGCATTGGTTCTCCGAGCAAATATAGAACTATCACCTTATTTCCGTAAAACATTAGGGCTCTTACAATTGTCGGGGAGTTCTTTTTGGGAACCCAAACTTGTTTAAGGACCTTGTTTGCCGAACCATGAATCGGCTGACAAGAGGCACTACCACACTGAGTTCTAGGCAAAAGACTCACCAATCTAGAAAAAACCACTATGATTCCCCAACCTAGAAAAAACAATGTTTAGGCCTCTCTTGAGCAAGATTCAAAATCTGATTGTTGGTAATATTTGACTCCTTACATCCTTGAACCCAAGACACCTTCCTTTTTTCCTTGAAAGACACATTTACATGAATTGTCCAGCTTGAAGATAGCCCTAAAACTGCCTGCTTACTGCAACAATCCACATTGCCACCACCTTTACTAACAACATCAGAGTATACTTTCCCCCAAACACCAACTCTGAACTAAATGGAATTGTTTGGGTTGTATTGCATCTTCCTTTTGGAGGAGCAGCCACCAACAATTCTGATAAAGCTCTTCTAAAATGATCCCAGCTAGCACTAGAATGGCCCTCGGGAACAACAACCATACTCCTCCTACCATATCCAAAATAACTCTCTAATCATATCTCCCTTTGTCATTACGGCTGCAAAAGACAGAGAGAACTTTGCCTTCACCTTCAAAGTGCCTAATTAAGGAAGAAGCTGAGGCCAAGGCTTTGTGCTAAAGCTGGAAAGCAACCAGACAGATGCAATAATAGAGTCTTGATAAAACCCTTGCCCCTTTTTTTAACTTGTAGCACAAAAACCTTTCCTTCATTTTCAAGCTCCATGTCAAAGCATTTGGCTTCTATAACAATGAGCGTAACACCTCTAGATGAGACCAGGAACACGGTTGGGATGACCAGACAACGCTGCAACAGAAGTTGGAAAAAGCAGTGGATTAACTGACATCCTTCACCTCATGCTAGAACCCTGCCGAAATATCACAAACAACCTAGGCTTGGCTGGAAACACACAGGAGAATACCTGAAAAACGGAGAACAAACTGACCTTGCATGTGCCCCCATGCACTTGAGTCTTGAACCATCCAAGTGTTGGTATATGAAATGTGAGATATAATGATAGGGAAAGTGAAAGTAGCAATTTATGTACATAAAGAAAAGAGAGGAGATGAAGTGTCAACATTCTATGAAGTGATTTATATATTAGGATTTTATGAAATACCAATGAATGGATACCTACATCATCTTTTGTACATTAGTCTTGCATGATTGGTCTTGTGGATGTATTTAATGAAAAAAGTTATAGATTCAATTATGATTTAATAATAAAAAATTATGAGTAGTAATGTATAAGATTTGGTGCCAAAATAACCAAGTCTTTACAAAATAATGGTGGAAAGTGACCCTAGATTGCAGTTGTACGGAGGTGGATGAGTTATTAAATAGAGCATAAAGTAAACAAAACTTTTTACCCGTTTTGCAGGAATCCTCGGAGGCCAGGATATGACACTCATCCAGATTTGCAACATTTCCGGAGAGATGCAGATTCAGATTACATATAGTAGCAATAATATCACCTTTTCTTTTCTTTTTCCCCGTTCTAGTTCATTCCCTGTTTTGTTAATATTCCTTTTATCGGGGAATGTAATAATTACTGATGTAAGTTGAAGTGGATGTGGATCATTAAGTATCCTTGTGAAGACAGTAAACTTAGCAGTGAAACATACAAAACTACGATGCACATGTAGTGATTTTGAGTTCCCTTGCTCGGGCGGGGATTTTTATTTTTGTCTTTAAAATGTATTATGTTAGTTTAATTTCCTAAAAGAATGAGGGATGCTGGTTACGTAGATAAGTTCTCTCTTGAATCTTCTTTTGGGGTTATCTTTGTAATTCAATTCGAGGGCTGGAAGATATGTTAATAGGATGACTGTAAATTTGTCAAAATTTAAGGATTCTGTTAGATATTTGTTGTTTAATATTCATGTACATACTCGCTAAAATCACTCTTTATTATATGTTTGTAGGGTTGTCTGACTAAGTTTGAGGAATTGGGTGGACTAGTTGCTTAAAATGCACCTCACAAAAAAGTGGGTCATTTTGACGTAGCTCACTTAGGCTTTCTCTTTGGCTCTTGCTACCAGAACTATGGAGTTTTTAATATTCATAATTGGTTTTTTTTTTTTTTTTGGTTTAATATATTTTCACAGCGGAGCTTTATAAGAAAATCTGGAGAATTCAGTTTATTAGTGGGGAGTGAAAAGTTCTCTCTCCATTTTTTTTTGTTTTCCTTGTCATAATATTATTGGAAATTTGAATGTTATTTTCTTGGCGATTTTGATGTATCAGTAGAGATTTGAATCATCTCTCTTTCTATCTTTTTTATGTGTTCAAATATTTGTAAAATTTTCACTAAATAAAATCTCCTGTAAGTAAATTTGCACTCTCCATTCTCTCCTCAATCTAAAGTCTCCAAAAAATAAATCAATTAAGAGATAGTTTTCTCTTTCTCCACTCTTGAATTGAAAACCTCCCAACTTCCTTACATGATTTTTCAGTCGACCCAAAAAAAAAAAAAGAACTTGCACATGTTGTTAGTATTGAAAATTCCTAGCGCATGTGAAGATCAAAGCCTTGTCCAGGGATTAGTGGGTTGTTTAAAGTTTGAAATCTTCTTAGACCAAAGAAAAACTTGAAATCTTCATTTTGTGTAGGTATATCTGATATTTATGTATTCTTATATAAGTTGGTAACTTAAACTTGATGATTGTTATATATTTTTGAACATTTTTTAAAATTGGATAGTTATTTTACGATTTTTTTGTGTGTGTGTGGATATATATATGGATGGCAAAAAAATCCATTCTCATGGATACCAGTAGGTAATACCCAAAAAGGGGTGAGTATAGAGGGGAAGATTTTACCCCCACGGATAATGAAGGCGGAGATTTTAAATACTTGCATATTAAACGGAGTGGAGGCGGGGATCACTATTCCTATGCCTGCGGATACTTGATATAAAATTACTATTTTACCCTTAAGTTATTAACTTAGTTAAAGTAATATTATTGTTATTATTTAAATTGGTTGAACTAAGGTTTAAATTTGGAAGTTGGATTTATTTATACTTATTATGTGTTGGACTACTTGTTGGATTACTATTATATATTTATTTTTATTTTAAGTATTTTAAGTTATAGGAATTTGGATTGTAGAATTGGATTATTGTGCTTATTTTGTGTTTATTTTTATTTTAAGTATTTTATGATATGAGAATTCCTTTATTTAATTTAATTTTTTTGAATTTTAACATTCTAATGGATATCTATGGATATCTGCGGATCTGCGTCTTGAATCTGAGGTAGGTATATATCTATGGGGCGGGGATGAGGGTTTTTCCTTGCCCTACTGTTGATATATATAAATAAATATATATATATATATATATATATACATGGAGTAACTTAATAGTTTGAACTAGGCTGGTGGTGAGGTGCATGAGGAGGTGCTGGCGAATTTGGAGAGGTTGGTGGGTTTGTAGAGAGAAAGGTGTTGAAATGGTCAGCTATTAGTGAGAGGTGGTGCATAAGAGTAAAAGGATGTGGTAAAGGTGAGTTCTTTTGATGGGCTTCTTGTTGTTGGAGAAATATGGCTTCTAGTGGGTGGTAGGGTGAGGGTGAATTGAGTAAATTAGCATTACCCCTGGGTATGGCTGGCTGTTGGTGATTATTTGGACTTTATTTTGGAGATTCTTTGAGTTCATTAGGGGTGTGCAAAAAAGCCATAAACCTAAACCAAATTTTGAACTAGACCAAACCATCTCATGAAAATCATTTTTTTTTGAACTATAAAATGTGTTGAACTAGTCTTTTAAGAATAGGTTAATAACTTAAACTAATTTTAAAGTTTAATTTGGTTCACCGATTAAAACCATATTTGGAATGTGCTCAAGATGTGCTATTGGTAAGTCGTCATTTAAAGCTTCCCTTTTGCATTCTCCACTCTTCATCTGAGTTTTGTGTTGATGTTAGATCTGCTACTCCGTCATTTTCGACATGCTATTGTTGGACTTGCTACTTTACTCATGAACATATTCACAGTTATTGGAGTCATTTTTGCTGTGTCATTGTTGTATCCACTGCTATGATTGTTTCCAACATGCCGTTGCTGGAACTATTGGGTCGTCATTTTTGTTGCTGCTATCATTTGTGCTGCACCATCGTGTTGATGTTATCTTTACATTGCATTGTTGCCAAATGCCCAGATCAATTGCAATATCTTGCTATTATCGTTTTAGTTGTGTTGCTGACAAATAGACAATAGTTCGCTGTTGTCGTTTTTGTTGCGACGTCGACATGAACTTCTTCATATCCAAACCGGTGAACTAAACTAGATTAACCGATTCATACGGTTTGGATATTTGATATGAAATGTAAAACTAGTTTAGTTTAGAAAACCAAACTGTATTTTTCGTTTAGTAGTTTAGCATAAAAAACCAAATTGAGCTTAACCATGTTCACCCCTAGAGTTCACAATTTGGAATGTAGTGGTCTTTTATAATTAAGGATTATTGTGGTTATTGCTTCAAGATTGCTAAAAAACTAATCAACAATTGTGGTTTTTTTGGTTCAAACCACTAATATTCAAAATTCAATAGACTCCAACTAATTTCACTTGAGCCGATTTTGTCATGCCCTGAAATTTGGCCATGATTGGTGCATAGGTTAATGAAGCCCACGTAGCCTAGCAAACTTTAAGAATAGAAATTTACTAGTAACACAATTATAATCTAATCAAAACTACCAAAAATTTGGCAGAATCTCTCCTAAAAACATAACCATTCCACATAACAAATAGATTTGCTCCAAATCATGTATATTTATCCAGATCACTAGTTAGAGTATTTCTAAAGTATCGATTGTAAATATCAAAAGGATCAGCTATACAAAAAAGCATATTTAAATTTCATGGTCATATACATAGCCCAAAAAGCAATATAAACCTATGCCTTATAATTGCAAAAAATATTGGAGTCAACAAAACATAAGCCTCTTCTAACAACCGAGGCCTACCAAAAGAAATCTCTTGAGTAGAGTAGCAAATCCCAAGAACTTGCGACCCTGCACCTTGCGAATCTAAAGGAAAGGAATAGGGTGAGTTACACAAACTTAGTGAGAGCATATAAACAAAGTGGACAAGAAGGAGAAACTAATAGATACATGAGCTTTTAAAATAAAAGGAAATAACTTAACGATTATACAATCACTAAAAATAATTGGCAGAAGAATAGTCCATCAACGCTATGCCTTCTCAATATTTTTCAAAAGTAGAAACTCATTCATACACTCATTCATAAATAGAAACTCATAGTTCTTAATAATTTTCATAAATAGTTCTTTTCAAGATAAAATTAAATCTTTCGTCAATTAATTAAATGCTTCATCAGGGTTTAAGAAGAACTAAATTTTGTGGGGAGCAATCTTAACCCATAAAAAATTTAAGCCGAGAGCCTTGCCTAACTTGGTACTATTTCATTTGGATATACTATGTGCATATAGGGCATTATATCTCTTTGCTAATGGTGAATGGTACCATTATATCTCTTTACTAATGGTGAATGGTATTCTAACTTAGAACCCATCATAGTTTTCTCAAAACAACTTATAGCAAAAACACAACATTCAAATCCATAAATCAACGTCAATATGATTCCATTGTTAAAAATAACAACTCTTATAAATCATTTTAGCACACAATGAAATAAGATATAACAAACTCATGAGGTTATAAAAAAAAAAAAATAACTAGGAAAACTAGTTATAATTTCAAACCAATCAACAAGTCATAATTTAATGATCATCCTAGAAGGGAAATGTAATTAGCAAAAAAGAATTAACTAAATAAAATAAAATAAAATCACTAGTTTTAATAAGTTAGTTTCTTCCATATAAATAATTTTTAAAATAATGCTTTTAAGTAAATATCCACTTACACTATTGAGCTACTCCCCAATAGCCTTGGAAGGAGTAATTGGCATAGTATCTAAAGAATTTGACCAACACAAGAATTTTTGACAATTTTAGATACTTTATTTGAAGACAATTTAACAATTGGTAAGCCTATCAAACAAAACCCCCAATTTGTGAGATCTAGGTTTCTTAAGGATTAGAGAGCTAATCAAAGTTTGGCTTACTTATGACAATTTATTAGTGCTCGAGCTTCCAACTCACAAGATTCTTACTCAAAACCCCAAACATTAACTCATTCACTATTTTGTTACTACTCACTAACTTTAAGAGAAATCTTAGAGTAAAACCATAAGAATAAGGTTTGAGATTAGAGACTCACCTTAACCTTTGTAAGCCAATGGATGTTAAGATTTTATGACAAAGTGAAATAAGAGTGGAGCTTGATGATTAGGTGTACGAGGAGAAGAAAGAAATACAGAAGGGAAAGTTGGGGGGGGGGGGGGGGAGGGGGTGGAAGGAAAAAAGAAAATGAGAAAGGGGGAGGGTCTCGCAGAAAAGAAAAGATGGTGCCCCCTCTCTTTATTTATTTTTTTTGTTACACTAAAATTTCCTATGTGCCTCGTCTTTTGTTTTGTTTTTGGTTCTGATAATGTTACAGGGTTAGACCACTATAGGGGTAAAAATGCTCCTATGCACAATACCATACTTAAATTATAGTGTTACATTTAGGAGTTATTACCAATAAATAAACAGACCTTGTCTGACAACAACTTTCTGCTGCCCATCCAATCTCGATCAACTTCGTATAGGATGGCCATCATAATAATCTCTTGAGCTATCTAAAGACGACACAAGAACACACATAGGGGTGATAATTTTAAATTCTCAATAAGATATCCTAGTTTGCCACATACAATGTCATCGTCATCATCCTCAACTACTTTAATTTATTATAAAAAAGTGATCATGTCATATCAACTATAGATTCGTTTTATAAAGATAAAAAAATCCTTCCAAAGTAGGTTAATTTTACTCACACACTTTTTAATTAAGAGAATAATTTCATAATAATAATAATGGGTCAACAACAAAATATACTTTATGCATATGCAAATGCACATCATATACTTATGCAAGTGCATTTGTGCTTTCTTTACCTATTCTTAACTTTCTTTAGTTAACACACCTAGGCATTATGTATCGCCGTCCTTAGGGTGTCTGCATATGTCTTTAATCTTTACTGTTCTTGGGTAGCCTGATTTAGGAAATGAGCTCTTCGTGTGACCGTTATCATACAGTATTAACCTACAAGGGGCCCTATATGCCTCTAAATTAGAGGGACTCATTATGAAACTGCCTCCAATGTAGAAGGATCTCGTCTTTTATTATAACTACCTTCAAATGGAGGGATCTCATAACTGCCTCTAAGTGAAGGAACTCATCTTGTTTGTTCATATACTTTCACGATTCATATGCTCCTATGCTTTTCTTGTACATGGTCATGCATGAAGAAGCTACATAAGTCTTTACATGTGCTTCATACCTTTGCTTTCAAAATATACTTGATATGCTTATGATTATTCTACATAATTCATATACTTGTGCCAATAATCCAGCATCATGACAGCTAAATAAAGTTTTCCAAAATAGACAATGATAATAATAGCCAGCCAGTCACAGAAATCATGATCTCAACATGATACCAATAAGAGTTCAAGTATGACCATCATAAATAATATGCCAACATGGCATCATTCTTGCATGTAGTTGCATAAATGTTCAATCCCTTTAGTCCCACATGATTTTGGGACCTCTAAGCCATGTAATTCACAGGTTGTTTTACTTTTCTCAAAATCTACCCAAAAATTCTAAATTGCACTAAAATTCTATTTTAATTCATTTTAATATCAGATTCTAATAAAATGTAGTTCTATTAGTCTACTTTTAAACCTCTTTAGTTTCACTAAATTTTGAGATTTATAGTTTTAAGTTATTAAAATTTTACTCAAGGTGGCCCTATTTCTATATTCACAAAGCATAGGGTAACTTCACCAATTTGTTGGGAGCAATCTACTAGGAATGTAAGTTTGAAATTTGACCAGCATAATCCCTTGTGTGTTAGCTTTCTAAAAAAGGTGGTTGTACTCAAATTGAAGTTGTATAAGGTGAGATAGATCCATTATATCATGCTAGTTAGGATTATGGGTGTTAGCTAATAGCTTAATTTAGAAAATCATAACTTTATCATCCTAAGTCCTATGGGCCTATATTTTATATGGTTGGATTGCTCTTCGAGCAAAGTTTCATCTAAAATTAGTTTCATTTCAAATTGAGTTTGATAGCTTACATACTATCCCTGGATTCCCCTACAATAGTTTTCTTTTCTGGAAGTATCTTGATTTTCTAGCCTATTCTGAACACCAATCAAGTTTTACTAGTCCTAGATCACTAGAACAAGTATTATTAACATCATAACAATCTCTAAATGAGTAGAACAAAGTGAATTAAGAAAAACCTAACTCCAAGAAACCCTAGAATACAAACAATTCTAGCAGCCTACCTTGATTTCGAAGTTTTAAACTCTTCTAGTCTTGCTTCTTTGAGCTTTAAACTCCATCCAAACACCAAGTCAACAACCAGCCTCACTTCCTCCTTGTGATGTGTAATATCCTATTTAAAAATAAAATGTCTGTTTAGGATAAAGCATTGGTAATAGAAATTTTTAAAATTCTACATAGTTTATACTTTAGATATATTCTTTATTTACTTTTAAGATTATGGTGATAGAGGAGTAAAAATTAGGTGGATGAAACTTCTAAAAGTGTTAATAGAAAAAAAAAAGAAAAAAAAAAAGGGAGGAGGGACCATGGTGCACCATAAATGATGTGGCACATCTTAGGCCCCCTATTATTTCATCCACTACCTGAAGCTCCATTCCTTTATTTTTCTTTCTTTCCTTCGTTCTTCCTTTCCCCTATTACACTCCGTCTCTTTTTACTCTCTCAATCTCATCTCTCTCTCTCTCTCTCTCTCTCTCTCGCCGCCACCAGCCACCGTCCACGATATCTCTCGCTCCACCATCGTGGAACTTTTTCCTTTTGCATTTCTTTCTTTCTCTATGTCTCACTCTCACATCTGTTTTTCTTTCCCTGTCTTCTTTCACGTGTGGTTGCATCTCCTTGCGTCCATGTTCTGCTTCTTGTGGGTGGCTGGACTCTTGTCTTGTTTCCTTTAAAAATAAATACTAACCCATATCTGGTGAGTTTTCTTTTATGAAGTTAGGAATTGGGTGGGTTATATTTACTATTGAAATTGAGATTAATGGATACTTGGAATTTTGAGTCTTGTGAGGATGGAGAGGTGAGTAAAGAAATATTTAAAGTTTAGATTGGTGGATTGTGGTATAGAGTGATTTGAGTATTTTACTCATGTAGGAAGTAAAGAGTACATTTTAAATTTGTATGTTATAAAGTTTATATGGTATGAAGTTATTATGGTACATATGATAGTAGCTCTGATTAAATTTTAATTGTAAGGTTGAACAAGAGGGTCGGGATTAGATTCTACGCTAAATTCAAGTTAAATTGGAAATAATTGCTTCTGTATGATTTTAGATTCCTCAGGAAATCAACATGCAAGTTTAATAGTCTCCAGGACGTAGATTGGACATTTCTTGACGTGTTGTGAGTTGACAGTGCTTCTATGACATATGATTTTATTTTATACAACTAGTATTAGTTTGATTTTAGTATATATATTGAAAATTTATTTTTACATATATAGTTAATTATAAATATTCTGTTTAGCGATATAGTTGCCTTATAGTTTGATATATCTAGTTATTCATGGACATATGTTTTAGTTTGAGGAAATTTTGCTAGCATGCAATGGTTAAACGTTCTAAAAGCTTTTTGGAAAAGATTACGAATTTTCTAAATGTTAGGACAAGCTCTTGAACAACTGTTTAAATTACTAAATTGGTTTGTTGAGAAATCTTGTTTGAGTTTGAAAACCTTACTTGGTATTTTTGCTCTTGAAAATTATGTTTAATATTTATATTCTCGAAATGTTATGGATATTCTGTGGGAGGATTCTCAATTTTCAGTAGCTAACGGCCGCAATGTTAGCCTTGGTGCACCTTGATCATGACCCAGCTAGCAAGGGCATTGTTAGCTCGGTGTGTGTGTATGGCCAATGTACACTGCCGACTCTGTTAACTTTGAAGGGGCTAACCCCGATTTGGAAATTTCTCAGAATTGGAAGCCTCCCTGTCTTAGATTTATATTTGAGAATCGCGTTTTAAGGTTATGAAATACTGTTACTTCTTTATAGATATGCATAGTATTTAATTTTGATTCTTTACGTAAATATTATTTAGAATGATGATTTCTTATTTAAACTTGATTTATGATATTAATTCCTTATTTAATTATACTTTGCTTTGTTTATAGAGTTTGTCCTCATTTGTTATAGTTTCATTACCCCTCACTGAGTCGATTGGACTCACTCCCCTTTTTTCTTTCGTATTTCATATCCTAGTGCTGTACCTGATTCAGTTTCTCTAGGTTTATGGAGTGCAGACACCTTGGATAGCCCTTCTACACCTGAGGGCCTTTTGTTGACTCTGATTTTAATATTCTAAATATGTTTGATGCAGTAGAGTTGCTCCACAATCCGCAGACAGGATCGTGTGCTTGATATTCATTTTGGATAAAATCTTTATAAGTCTGCTATATGGAATTATGTTTCCTTGACCGTAGAGTAATGGATATGTGCATGTATGTATATGTATACTAAATATATGGGAGTGAATGGATACTTGTCAATATGTATGCAAACTATTTGAGAGTGATTCTGAATATATGCTAATTAGCTATTAATACACATTTGGCTTTTACGGGGAAGCAAAAAAATAGGGAAAACTCTATCCGTTTCTCATGAAATTTGACGTCCTAGGCTTGCTGGAGGTCTATTACCTCCAAGTGCCGGTCATGACTCCGGGGTGGGTCATGACAGAAGTGGTATCAGAGCCTGGCTAGGTTTTTCTGTGATTTGTGGAGCAAATATCCTTTAATAGGATTGCGATTGTGGAAATGGTAGCCGGCCCATTTATACAAAATGCAATGCTACCAGAGGCTTTAAGAATGCTCTTTCATTCTTCATTCCTGAGCTATTTTATACATTCTTTGATGTCTCGTCTATCCTTTTCCTCATCACCTTAACGGGTTACGTCCCTCCTTTTGTTGTTAAGGAATGCTCAGTTATATTGCAGTGCTCTCTGGTACTAATCCTAGTATCTGTGTATATTAGATTAAATGGATTAAGATGTTCATTTTCTCATGCTATCTATTTGTTATCCACGAATGATATAACTGATCCTTGTATTTTATGGTGCTAATATGAAGTTATAGTATCAAGATTGATAGTGAATGTATGTTGTGTTGCTCATGAATTCATTCTTCATAATTGTTTTAAACTTACTAGCTATTGGTAATGTGGTTTTCAATTTATGGTTCTTAATTGTATTTATAAAAGTGTATTAAACTAATTCAGAATCTCTAGTTCCAATTTAGATTATCATTGTTTCAAATTTTTCAAAGAACTTGTTGGTACTCAAAACTACTATGATGTATGTTAGTGTTGCTTTGAAATTTTGTAAAAGTATAGTGGTGTTGATTGATCCATGCAGGGAATCCTACTTAGTGAGGTAAGACCTGCTTATTGTTTTAATTGAAGCAACTGAACAATATTTGATGGCCACAAGAAAAGGAAAGAAAGAATTCCTGCCACACACACTTTACTATTTAAAATGAATTGGATGTTTAAATTGTTGCAATGCAAAATTGCACGGCGAGAGAGGGTGAGGATGTTGAAGCCAATTAGGAGAGTTTAGAGTAGTTAGAGACTATGAGCAAGTGACGAATTAGAAGATTTAAGTTAGATTATTACAACTTAACTAAATTAAAATAGTAGGGTGGTGATAGAAAAAGGGAAATTAAGCTCAAGGAATTAAAGTGGCAAAGCTGCACTAGGTAGTCTGATTGTAGGTATAAATTTTGCATAATTGAACAACTAACTAGCTAGTTTCTGCATAAACTCAAAACTGAGATAGCAAAGTTGTTCCCTCCATAACTTGAGTTCTAGGCCTTAGATTGAGGTTAGGTCAATTTTATTTGAAGGCCAAAAGCATGTAGTTTTTATCTGTAAAGTTTCATACCTAGACAAACTTAGTTGAACCTGTGGTGATTTTTGGAAATTTGCTGCATAATCTTAAGTGCTAATCTATGTTAGTTTTAGCTCCTATGCATTAAATCATGTTAAAATGCTAAACTATGCATGAGGCAACTTTTCTTAGCAAATATATGATAAAATGAACTATATTACAAGGTTCCAGGTCAATCCAACCATTAGAGCCTAAGTTAAGGATTTTTGAAGTTGCATGTTCTGCATAAAATACTGCATGTAGCAGTAAATTTGAGAGATGCATAAAATAAGTTATAAGATTTATATTTCAGTGAAACTAATTTTCCTATGAAACTTACCCATATAGTTTCATACTGTAAAGTTTCAATCTCAAATTATTTTCCTAGAATTTGTTACGAATTTTCAAATTCTGCTACGTGAGTAGACTAGAGTGTAGGACAGCCTCTATATTTGTGGCATAGCTCAAGTTATAGATATCAAAATGACATAGGACCAAAGGGAAATGAAAATATAGAGTATAATAAACCTCCCCACCAAGTTTTAGGGCCAAATGACTTAAATCCTATTTTTAGTGAATTTCCAAAATTTCTGGTCTACTATAAGGTGAAACTAAGACAAGATGTGCCTAAATGTGTATAACTCAAGTTGTAGGTTTCCAAACCACATGGAACCAAAACCAATGATTAGAATATGTGTAAAGCGTGACTCATACACGTTATGAGACCAAATGAACAAGGGTGACCCTATATAAGATAGGTTGCAAAAAGAGGACAGGTTTGAGTATCCAAGGCTAAACACAAGTTAGTAGACCTTGGTCTAGAACATAAGTCCCCATTATAGTTTAGGTTAAACCTAATGTAGATGAAGGTTTATACTATGATGAATAGGCATGAAAAACAAAGAGATACATTAGGTCTAATCATAGGTAAAATGGCTCAAATGAGAAACATGCCATGTATTACCAAGTAACCATATGAAAAATGAAATGAATGACCAAAATGTTTTGTCAATGAAGCTAGAATTCTTATGAATGTTATACTATGATGTAATGGCCAAACCTATGAGTTGAGAATGCCTGCATTGCTTATGATGTTCTATGAAAGATAATCTTGGTTTTCTCTAGTCTTTTGTGTTGTTTGTTGGTCTTGATTACATGGTGAAAGCATTGGTATTACACACCCTATGGTCATCTGACTCACTTGTTGACATATGATTGAACTTCTTTTGGAAATCTATTCTCCTATATATTTCTTTGCTAGTCTTTTTATTCTTATCAATTGATGTCATGACCAAAAAAAAATAATAATCTAGAACTTACTAAACATATGCATCAGATATAGAAAATATATATATAATGTTTGGTTTCTTTTAAGCCTCCATCACTTGATCTTGTATTGATATTAGCAAATGCAACTTCAATTCTTGTGATAGGAAGTTGTTTAATAGTTTAATCTAAATACTTATGAGCTGAAATATGTCTATTATGGGGATGAGAAAAGTCTAGTTTAGTTTTAGAAGAGCGTATATGAGGGTTAATTATCAAATGGAGTGAAAAAAAAATTTTGAAGACGTTTTGCTCTCACCTTAAATACATATTGTGATCACAAAATGCTGAGAACAAATAGAAAAAAATTCCTATTAAATATGCAGAACTTTCTGATAGGATTGGACTGTGTTTGATGTTATTTAAATAAGGAATGAAAATTCGTGACGGCCTTGTGTAATTCTTTGACGATCTAGGTGGTTTATGCATGAGAAGATTTCAATTTAAAGTGAAAGGAAATTCTGTGTAGACACCAATCATAAATTCTGTATGAATTAATCAAAAGCATGTATTATCACTTATGTTGCTCACTTGTTTGTCTATGTCTATTTTAAATTGGCGAGACTCTTTTGTTGTTTGTTGTAAATTGGTTATTTAATGTTGTTGTGATGATAGTGATGCTCCAATGCAAAATTACTAAGTTACATGCATTATGCTTATGCATTCTATTTAAAATTTGAAAAAAAAATGCACTTTAATTTGTTAGGAAGGATTTAAAAAACCCAGGTATTAAGGCTACTCTATTTTTGTGTTTATTCGCATCAAAAGCTTGATTATTGTAAGAACTTTTGGTAACTAGTAAGGCCCGCCTATTTGAAGCTTTCTTGAGATTTTCTGTTTGAATATGTTTGAACTAGCAGGTTCAGTGTTACAAGAGGGACTTATAAGATTCTTATGAAACCTTCCTATATCGATAACAATAGAGCAATTTTTTGGTTCTATTACTATTACATATTTTCCTTTTTCCAGCTGATTCCAGCAAAGTGGTGTAGGTTATATTAACAAGATTATGTCTTACTTTGTAGTCACTGTGTCCAGCTTTGGAACAGTGATTAGGTTGTTGTGTGTTAGAGTGCAGATATCTGATTGCTATTTTAGAGTGCTTTGAAACACATGTTATAGCTTTGATATATTTTTTGGTACTGAGATGTTTTGTTCTTGGCATAGTCATAATATACATTCATTTCCTAGTGCGAAACTGGTTTGATGATCCTAGTATATAAATCTAATAGCTTAATGAAGTTTCCTTCTAGAAGAGCTTGCAAGATATTAGAGAAGACTTCTTAGTTTGTTGTGTGTACAGTCATGTCTCTGATGTGTATGGCAAACTTTGACTTTAACTTGTTAGAACCTCGAAGTATTTAGGTAAATTTCCAACTCTAGATGTCAGTTTTATATAACCAATGGCACTAAGACTTTTGTTAAGTAGTCTTTTTCAAATTCCTTGAAATTCGGAGACCAAATTTCTTAAGGAGGAGAGAATGTAATATTCTATTTAAAAATAAAATGTTTGTTTAGGATAAAGCGTTGGTAACCAAAATTTTTAAAATTCTGCATATTTTATACTTTGGATATATTCTTTATTTACTTTTACGACTATGGTGATAGAGGAGTAAAAATTGGGTGGTTGAAACTTCTAAAAGTGTTAATAGAAAAAAAAAAAAAAGAAAAAAAAGGGAGGAGGGACCATGGTACACCATAAATGATGTGGCATACCATAGGCTCCCTTCTTATTTCATCCACCTCCTGAAGCTCTTTTCCTTCATTTTTCTTTCTTTCCTTCGTTCTTCCTTTTCCCTATTACGCTCTCTCTCTTTTTACTCTCTCAATCTCATCTCATTTCTCTCTCTCTCTCTCTCGTTCTTCACTCTCGCCGCTACCCGCCACCGTCCATGAGGCCTCTTACTCCACCACTGTGAAACTTTTTCCTGTCGCATTTCTCTCTCTCTACGTCTCACTCTCACATCTATTTTTCTTTCCTTGCCTTCTTTCACGTGTGGTTGCACCTCCCTCCATCCATGTTCTGCTTCTCATGGGTGGTTGGACTGTTGTCTTGTTTCCTTCCAAAAAAAAAATACTAACCCACATCTGGTGAGTTTTCTTTTATGAAGTTAGGAACTAGGCGGGTTATATATACTATTGAAATTGAGATTAATGGATACTTGGAATTTTGAGTCTTGTGAGGGTGGAGAGGTGAGTAGAGAAATATTTAAAGTTTAGATTAGTGGATTGTGGTATAGAGTGATTTGAATATTTTGCTCACTTAGGAAGTAAAGAGTACATTTTAAATTTGTATGTTATATAGTTTGATATGGTATGAAGTTATTACGGTACATATGATAGTAGCTCTGATTAAATTTTAATTGTAAGGTTGAACAAGAGGGTCAGGATTAGATTCTACGCTAAGTTCATGTTAAGTTGGAAATAATTGCTTCTGTATGATTTTAGATTCCTCAGGAAATCAACCTGCAAGTTCAACAGCCTCCAGGACATAGATTGGACATTTCTTGATGTGCTGTGAGTGGACAGTGCTTCTATGGCATATGGTTTTATTTTATATGACTAGTATTAATTTGATTTTAGTATATATATTGACAATTTATTTTTACATATCTAGTTAATTATAAATATTCTGTTTAGCGATATAGTTGCCTTATAGTTTGATATATCTAGTTATTCATGGACATCTGTTTTGGTTTGAGGAAATTTTGCTAGCGTGCAATGGTTAAATGTTCTGAAAGCTTTTTGGAAAAGATTATGAATTTTCTGAATGCTAGGACAAGCTCTTGAATAACTGTTTAAATTACTAAATTGGTTTGTTGAGAAATCTTGTTTGAGTTTTAAAACCTTACTTGGTATTTTTGCTCTTGAAAATTATGTTTAATATTTTTATTCTCGAAATGTAATGGATATTTTGTAGGAGGATTCTCAGTTTTCGATAGCTAATGGCCGCGGTGTTAACCTTGGTGCACCTTGATCAGGACCCAGTTAGCAGGGGCATTGCTAGCTCGGTGTGTGTGTATGGCCAACGCACACCGTCGACTCTATTAACTCTAAAGGGGTTAACCTTGATTTGGAAATTCTTAGAATTGGGTCTTGGATTTATATTTGAGAATCATGTTTTAAGGTTATGAAATAATGTTACTTCTTTATATATATGCATAGTATTTAATTTTGATTCTTTATGTAAATATTATTTAAAATGATGATTTCTTATTTAAACTTGATTTATGATATTAATTCCTTATTTAATCATACTTTGCTTTGTTTCTAGAGTTTGTCCTCATATGTTATAGTTTCATTGCCCTTTATTGAGTCGATTGGACTCACTCCCATTTTTCCTTCCTGTTTTAGATCCTAATGCTGTATCTGACTCAGTTTCTCTAGCTTTATGGAGTGCAAACACCTTTGATAGCCCTTCTACATGTGAAGGCTTTTGTTGACTCTGATTTTAATATTTTAAATATGTTTGATGCAGTAGAGTTGCTCCACAATCCATAGACAGGATCCTATGCTTGATATTCGTTTTGGATAAAATCTTTATGTATAAGTCTACTATATGGAATTATGTTTCCTTGGACGTAGAGTAATGGATATGTGCGTGTACGTATATGTATACTAAATATATGAGAGTGAATGGATACTTGCAAATATGTATGCAAACTTTTTGACAGTGATTCTGAATATATGCTGATTGACTGTTAATACAGATTTGGCTATTACGGGGAAGCGGAAAAACAAGGAAAAACAAGGTTAATTTTACTCATACACTTGGCAATTAAGAGAGCAGTTTTATAACAATAATAATGGGTCAACAACATAATATACTTTATGCATATGCAAATATGTATCATATACTCATGCAAGTGCATTTGTGCTTTCTTTTGCTTTCTTTAACTTTCTTTAGTTAACACATCTAGGCATTATGTATCACTGTCCCCAGGGTGTCTACACATGTCTCTAATCTTTGCTACCCTTAGGTAGCCTGATTTGGGAAATGAGTTCATTTCATGACCGTTGTCACACAATACTAACAACCTACAAGGAGAACTACATGCCTCTAAATTGGAGGGACTCATTGTGTAACTGCTTCCAACGTACATGGATCTCGCCTTTTGTTATAGTTGCCTTCAAATGAGGGGACCTCATAACTGCTTCTAAGTGAAGGAACTCCATCTTGTCTGTTCATAAAATTTCATGATTCATATGCTCATATGAATTTCTTGTACACGGTCATGCATGAAGATGCTACATAAGTCTTTACATATGCTTCATACCTTTGCTTTCAAAATGTGCTTGATATGCTTATAATTATGCAACATACTTCATATATTTGTGCCAATAAACTAGCAGTATGACAGCTAAATTATAAAAGTTTCCAAAATAGACAACGACAATACCAACTAGCTAGTCATTGAAATCATGAGCTCAACATGATACCAATAAGAGTTCAAGTATGACCATCAGAAATAATACGCCAACACAGCACCATTCTTGTATGTAGTTGCATAAATGTTCAATTCATTAAGTCCCATATGATTGTGGGACCTCTAAGCCATGTAATTCACAAGTTGTTTTACTTTTCTTAAAATCTACGAAGAACTTCTAAATTGCACTGAAATTTCATTTTAATTCATTGTAATATCAAATTTTAATAGAATATTGGCCTATTAGTCTACCTTTAAACCTCTTTAGTTTTACTAAATTTCGAGGTTTATAGTTTAAGTTATTAAAGTTTTACCCAAGGCTACCTTATTTTGATCTTTATAAAGCATTGGGTAAATTCACCAATTTGCTGGGAGCAATCTACCCAGGATCTAAGTCTAAAATTTTATAAGCATGATTCCCTTTGTGTTAACTTTCTAAAAAAGGTTGTTGCACTCAAATTGAAGTTGTATAGGGTGAGTTAGGCCTATTATACTAATCATTAGTCAAGATTATGGGTATTAGCTAACAGCTTATTTTACAAAATCATAACTTTCTCATCCTAAGTCCAATGGGCCTAAATTTTATATGGTTGGATTGCTCTTCGAGTCAGGTTTCATCTAAAATTAATTTTATCTGGTTGAGTTTTATAGCTTGAGATATGTCATACGTGGTACATACTGTCCTTGAATTCCCATGTAAGAATTTTCTATTTTGGGAGTATCTTGATTTTCCAGCTTATTTCTCAACACCAATCAAGTTTTACTGGCCTTAGATCACTAGAACAAGTCTTATTAACATCGTTTCGACCTCTAAATGACTAGTGCAAAGTGAATTAAGAAAAATCCTAACTCTAAGAAACCCTAGAATATAAACAAGTCTAGGAGCCTACGTTGATTCCAAAGCTTTAAACTCTTCTAATCTTGTTTCTTTGAGCTCTAAACTCCTTTAAACACCAAGTTGACAACCAGCTCACTTCCTCCTTCTAATGGCTAAAGACATATAGTCCAAAGGGAGGGAAGGAGTTTCTTGTTTTGGTTAAATTAAGAGAAAATAAGCTTAGGTTGCAAGTGGAAGCCAAGAGACTTAAGAAAAATAAGTTTTTGAGGATAAAGAGGAAGAAGAAAATGAAGATAGAGGTATAGGGGTGTCGACTGAAAATCTTCAAGGGAGAAGAAAGATCGTGTGATGAGCACTTTGTGCTCATCTTCTCCAATTGTAGATTTTTATGAATTGGATTTGAAAGAAAAAATTAATTTTCCTTAATTGGAGTTGTGTGGTCATCTTTTTTTCTTTAAAGATGACTATAGTGGCTAATTATTAGCTACACATTCTAGGGTCTGGGATGAGGATATTTAGGTTCTCTTGTATTATAGGTCCCTACCAGGTCAATTTCTATGTTTCAATAGACTGTTCTTAAAACTTAGGTGGTGTAACTTCTTCTAAACCACTCAATTTACCTAACTTAAGGTGTGAGTAACGCCATACTTTTATTCAGAACAATGTGTATAAAAGATCATTTATAAGGTTGTTACATGTATATTGTTTAGCTTTCAATATCCTAGGGCCCACATATTCACGAAATTGAGATTTTTCTTCTAATGCCCCTCCTAACAACCGTAATCCATTATATATAGCTTTGTCACCCTTCACTATAATCCAACTATTTTCTATTTTGCCCCTATCTTGGGACTAGCTCTCCTCTATACTAGGCCATCCACAATGTTAGGGATGTTACAATATTACTCACCTTAGAAAGAATTTTGCCTTCAAAATTCCATTATCCCTAGTAAGCCAGCTAGATGTCATAGATTTCCGCCCACACTAAACGTCATATTAAGGTGATTAGGCTCAATATATCATTAAGTGTGACAAATAAATTACAACATTCACAATATGGCTGGCATGCACAAACACCTATGTCCTTATCATGTAAGGACCTAAAGCATGGCTCTTCTAGAATGTTAGAGTATACTTCAGAAGCATAGTCAGTCCAGCCCTAGGTCCGGTTAGGACGACCTACTATGATACCAAAATATAACACTCTTCTAAGCACAATGCTATTATTAAGTCATAGTATTACATTTAGGAGTTTTTACTAATAACTACACGGATCTCATCTGACAGCAACTTTCGGCCGCTTATCCAATCTCGATCAACTTTGTCTAGGATGAGCATCATAAATAATCTCCTGAGCTATCTAGAGGCGATACGAGAACACAGATAGAAGTGAAAATTATAAATTCTTAGTAGGACATCCTAGACTACCGCATGCAGTATCGTCGTCATTATCTCCAGTTGCTTCAGTTTATTGTAAAAAAGTGATCATGCCATATCAACTATAGATTCCTTTTTATAAAGTTCAAAAATATCCTTTCGAAGCAGATTAATTTTACTCACACACTTGTCAATTAAGAGAGTAGTTTCATAACAATAATAATAGGTCAACAACAGAATATACTTTATACATATGCAAATGTACATCATGTACTTATGCAAGTGCACGTGTGCTTTCTTTAGCTTTCCTTAACTTTCTTTACTTAACATACCTAGGCATCATGTATTGCTGTCTCTAGGGTGTTTACATATGTCTTTAATCTTTACTGCCTTTGGGTGGCCTGATTTGGGAAATGAGCTTATCTCATGACCATCATCACACAGTATTAACCTACAAGGGGACCCACATGTCTCTAAATTGGAAGGACTCATTTTGTAACTGCCTCCAATGTAGAGGGATCTCGCCTTTTATTATAACTACCTTCAAATGGAGGGACCTCAAAACTGCCTTTAAGTGAAGGGACTCCATATTGTCCGTTCATATGCTTTCATGATTTATATGCTCATATGCATTTCTTGTACATGGTCATGCATGAAGATGATACATATGTCTTTGCATGTGCTTCATACCTCTGCTTTCAAAATATGCTTGATATGCTTATGATTATGCTACATATTCATATACTTGTGCTAATAATCCAGTAGCATGACAACTGACTTATAAAGGTTTCCAAAATAGACAACGACAATAACAGCTAGCTAATCATAGAAATCACGATCTCAACATGGTACCAATAAGAGTTCAGGTATGACCATCATAAATAATATGCTAACATGGCGTAATTCTTGTATGTAGTTCCATAAATGTTCAATCCATTTAGTCCCACAAGATTTTCGAACCTCTAAGCCATGTAATTCACAAGTTGTTTTACTTTTCTTAAAATCTACTAGAACTTCTAAATTGCACTAAAATTTCATTTTAATCTCAAATTTTAATAGAATATAGCCCTGTTAGTCTACTTTTAAACCTTTTTAGTTTTACTAAATTTTCAGATTTATAGTTTAAGTTGTTAAAGTGTTACTTAAGGCTACCCTGTTTCGATCTTCACAAAGCATAGAGTAACTTCACCAACTTGCTGAGAACAATCTGCCAGGAATCTAAGTCTAAAATTTTGTAAACATGATCCTTTGTGTGTTAGCTTTCTAAAAAAGGTGATTGATATCAAATTGAGTTTTATAGCTTGAGATATGTCCTTCGTAGTACATACTAATTGAGTTTTCTGTTTTGGGAGTATCTTGATTTTTTAGCCTATTTCTCGACACTAATCGAGTTTTACTAGCCTTAGATCGCTAGAACAAATCTTTTTAACATCATATCAACCTCTAAATGAGTAAAGCAAAGTGAATTAAGAAATACCCTAACTCCAAGAAACCCTAGCATGCAAGCAAGTCTAGGAGCCTACCTTGATTTCAAAGCTTTAAACTCTTCTAGTCTTGCTTCTTTGAGCTCTAAACTCCCTTCAAACACCAAGTTGACAACCAGCCTCACTTCCTCCTTGTGATGGCTAAAGACATCTACTCCAAAGGGAGGGAGTTTTGTTTCTTATTTTGGTTGAATTAAGAGAAAATAAACTTAGGTTGCAAGTATAAGCCAAGAGGCTTAAGAAAAACAAGCTTTTGGCGATAGAGAAAAAGACAAAAATGAAGGTGGAGGTATGGGGGTGCTAGTTGAAAATCTTTAAGGGAGAAAAAAGAGAGTGTGATGAGCACTTTGTGCTCATCTTCTCCAATTTCAGATTTTTATAAGAATTGTATTTGAAAGGAAAAATTAATTTTCCTTAATTGGAGTTGTGTGATCATCTTTTTTTCCATCAAAGATGACTAGTTTGACTAATTCTTAGCCACACATTCTAGGGTTTAGGATGAGAATATTTAGGTTCTCTTGTATTAGGTCCCTACAAGGTCAGTTTTAATATTCTAGTAGATTGTTCTTAATACTTAGGTGGTGTGAATTCTTTTAAATTACTCAGTTTACCTAACTTAGGGTGTGAGTAACCCCACACTTTTATTCAAAACCATATGTATAAAATATCATTTATAAGGTTATTACATGTATGTTGTTTAGCTTTCAGTATCCTGGGGCTTACATATTCCTGAAATTAGGATTTTTCTTCTAAATGCCTCTCTTGAGAACCGTAAACCATTATTTATAGTTTTGTCACTTGTCACTATAATCCAACTTCCTATTCTGCTCATACCTCGGAATTAGCTCCCTTTTATAGTGGGTTATCCCTAGAGTTGGGGATGTTACATTCCTAGCGCTAGTTTTTTGCACCTCCAAGATGCAAATCTGAGACGTTACTTAAGGGAAACAAGTTCCAAACAACTTGGACTAAGCAAATATTATTGATAAACTATTGTGGTTAATTTAATTTAACTTTTTTTGTAATATAAAACATGACTCAAGATTTTATAATTATATTTTAATAATTATACAGTGACCTAATAAATAATTAAATTACAATTTTAACTTTTGTCTCTCCACCCAATCCCTCGCCATTAACCCCCATTCTTTACATTTTCCTTCTCCACTACTGTCTTCGCTAACCTTCCACCAAATAACCACTTAGTTAAATGTATAGTATTTATATGTTCGCTTACTTTGATTAATATACTCAAGATATCCTAAATGCACATTGTGAAAGTATATGGAAGAAATTATACCTTTGGTACTGCGTGGGAGAGCTATACATTCAAGTTTATGTTTAGATTTGTTTCCTCTCACTTTACATTGCCTACCTAATTCTTGGAAATCTTTGCAATATGGTTGGAACCAATTTAGAATAGTATCTATATTTGTTCCAAACAAAGAACTAGGCAACAATACATGGCTATGGTCTAGTCTGTCCTAGTTAAGGGTCGGATTGGTTCCCAACCTTGGCCCAAGAGGTGGATCTCAACTTTCAGGACTTTGATGCAAACATGCCTCTAGTGGGACATGTTGTCGTCATAAGTGGTGGTGGTAGTGGCAATGGCGTCTACTTCCTTGATGGTGCTTTCTCTTCATGCTTGCTATCGTTTCTCTTGTTATTGTAAAAAATGGTTGGAGGAAGAATGCATGGCTTGGTGGTTGGAGAAGGAGGAGTGAAGTGAAGATGATTTCATTGTTGATTGGTGCATTTGTGTGGGGGTGGCTGTAACACCTTACCAGACAAAATACTATGCTTAAGTCATAATATATTACCTGATAAGTTATTACATCGGGTGCACTAAGAGTTAACTATTCATTTTAATCAATTTCGGTTTGGCAGCGAGATATACACTAAACAGTCATTGTATTGGAAATAAAGTAACTAAACAAAATTGTGAAATAAACAAACTGCATCATATATATATATATGTACATGCTTATACCTTTGTTTTCAAGGTCATCAAAAGAAATACAATACAGTACAGGGTAAAAGAAATGAGGCCGCTAACACAAAATAAATCGGCCTGGCAATATGGACATCCCCCCTACTGGTCCCCATGGGATATTTCATGTACAACTACTAACTCCTACCCGTATGCCTATGACCCAACTGCCAAAAGAGGGTCATCTTGTACATCTATGGCTGCTATGACGAGTACTCTAGATGGACTCCGAAGAAAGGGATCCATTCGCCATACTGGCATCTGCAGGGGTATAGTCTATGCTTGGGGCAGAAGATGAGGATGACGAGCTCACTGTCTCTGACGGATCCTCCTTAGACATAGAGGTAGAGGGGATCGGTTGAGGTGGTGTGACGGGTGGAGCCATGGCTGGTACTTCTGCTGCGGGTGGAGGTGGAAAGGGATGAGCTACGTGGAGAGGGATGGTGATGTAAGGGACAGCAGGGTCAAACAGCGGGTGCATAAGAGGTACAGCAAAATCTCTCCAAAAAAAGAAGTAAAGATGAAACTGGCATCTACCAGATATGTATACGGAATCTATGAACGGATCTAGATGGATGTGGAGCTCTGGAAACTCAATGAACAGGATGCAGGTTGCCGCATTCTCCATGATCTGAGAATGATGCGGGAGTATATGATAGGGTGAGAAATAAAGATTTCTCAATAGGAATTCCTAAATCTATGCGTATCTGTCATCACTATCATTCTTAGGTGTTTCGAATTTTTGGTTAATTAGGAGAAAATGTTACATCGCCTGGATGTCCTACTCTCTACTCAATTAGTCATGTAAATCATAGCTCGAAACACAGCTTTGTTTTACTTAAGGAAATAAAGGAAATTAAATGGAAACTAAACAACCCGATCTGTGTATTGACATACATGAGTGACAGCCATAAAGTGAGCAATAATATGTATATAACATCCAAGTGCAATTTAACTCAATGCTTAAAAACTAAAAGTATGGATATGTATGAAAAATGATGCACTTGATCTTAACTCATATTTTTCCATACTTGGTCCCTTGGGAGTATATTGGCCATAAGACTACTGGGCGATAGTCCACTTTTTAGGATCGAGCTCGTTCCTATACAAGGTCACCGGGTTTGCTTTCCCCGATTTCCCCACTGATCTATTCCCCTTAACTTTGTTCAGGGGCTAGCCCAAGTCACATGGAAATCCTTTCTCATACTTATAGAGTAGCATTGCTTATCTAACACTTTGACCAACGCATACATAACTTGTAAATTCACTTTAATTGCATTTTCTGCTGAAATCTCAGCAGCATAACGGATCATGTCCGCTTTCCCATGAATAGTGCCAAACAATCAGGACATTCCAATCAAATAGTAAACTCAATATAAAATATCATATTCATACCAAGAATATAACAATATTGATTAGTGCAAGATTTAGAATCTCAAGTATTAATCTATCTTGCAAGCTTTTAATTTCTATTAAGGTTCCCGAGTTCGACTTTCAAGATTTAACGGGTTCCAAGTTCCGATTTTATATAGGTTTCGACTTCCTTACATTATGTTCGGTCTCCCGAGATTACATAATTCCCGACTTCTGGGGTTGTGCGATTTCCGACCTTACCCCACCATTGGTCTTCTGACACTTTGATAAGTGTGTTTCCTAAATCCCGAACTTCCTATTTACTGAGTCCTGAGTTCAACATCAAATATACCCGATCTAGCTCTCTTTACTAAGTTCCGAGTACAGCCTTAAAACATATCCGATATGGATTCCTATTCAGTAAGTCCGAGTTCAATTATTAAGTAAACCCCTCCAAGTTCAACCTTAAGTATACCCTTCCAAGTTCATCCTTAAGTGTACCCTTCCGAGTTCAGCCTTAAATACTCCTAACCTAGTTTTCTGTTTTACTAAGTCCCGACTTCAACTTCAAGTATTCCTAACCTAGTCCCTTATTTACTAAGTTTAGAGTTCGATTTTAAATGTACCGACCTAGCTCTCTGTTTACTAAATCCCGACTTCCGACATTAACTCAAGTTGTTTGTGTCTTATCCCAGACTTATCCTACTTCTAGCCAGAATTGCACTCTTAGGAGGGAAAATTCACTAAAAATAGAAATATTGGTGAAATCATGCGAAATTTATATCCATGTAAAGCTAACAGAACAAGCTTTCAAATGAATCAAGTTTCATATCATTTGAATGAGTATAATTTGAGATATAGGCTTTGAAACTTGACCCTACTGGACTACCCTATTCTAACTCGAATTGGACATAGGGCAACTTTCCCGACTCATTGGGGACAAACGGGACCTTATCAAATTCAAACATTTTTATGAGATATTCTTCTATGTGTTAGCTTTCTAACAAAGTTGGTTTCACTCAATTTGAAGTTGTATAGGGTGAGTTACACCCTTCTCAACTCATACTATTCGGATGGAAGTTTTGATTTCTAGGTTAAACTTCAAAAATTCATAACTTTCTCTTTACTAATCCAATGGCCTTATATTATATATGAATGTCTAGTTTCATATAAAAATAGATTCATGGAGTTTAAACGGCTGTAGGCGGAGCCGTACACTCCGTCGTACAGATCGCCGAGGAAAAACCCTACTAACTTCTTGAGTTTTCTCCTTTCTTCAAGTTATTTCATACCAAATCTATTTCCAATCATAACACACATGCAAAATCAGCCATAAAACATCATCATCACTCCACATATTATCAATAGCACAAAGTATACAATACCTACACACAAATTCAAACCAAGGAAAATAGGAAGAGAAGTAGGATTCCTACCTTTACTAGGTATGATTCTTATTGAATTTGTGGTTGGAGTTGAAGAAATCTTGTTATGGCTTGAAGGTTTGTAGGAGAGGGAGATGATATGAGTTGAGATGAGATGAGATAATGGAGAAAACAATGAAAAGGGGTCAGCTTTAGATAGGATCGAAAATGTGCAAGGGTAGAAAAGGAAAAATTTAAAAACTTCTAAAGCAAGTTACATGTGATTGGTGGATTTGAGTGGGTTATGTAACTTGGTTTGGCAGCCCATTTGGAGGGCTGAGATGGCACCACTTGCATGGGTAAGTTGGCTAAATCTTGGCCATCCATCCTAGGGTTCTCATAGTGTAATTTCTATTGATCCGGTTTCGACGGTTTAACTTACCGAAATCTTACCGATTTCTCTAAAATCGGTAAACCGATTTTTAGAAAAAAAAATTCTGTGAGGTTTCCTATGTTCCTACTCCAATTCCATCAAGCCTAATTACTTCTAAATCACATTTAATTGGCTTTAAGTAAATGCTTAATTGAATTTCGATTAAATCCACTTATTCAATAAAAACTGAACAACTCGGTTACTAAAGATAAAATTCTTCAGACGTTACATTAGCAAATGGGTGCCTCTTGATAATGGTTATTTCCTTCCTAAATAATTGAGGTAGAAAAGGGGAAAGGGAGATCGATAATGAACAATGGGGCAAAAAAGTAAATATATCAATTTTACTAATTTCATGATTTACCCTTCATAACATTGTATATTATAAATTGTCTAAGGTCTATGGTAGTCCATAACTAGCAAAGATCACTACATAATCCACCTTTGGAAGTGGACAAGTTTTGCGGTGGTCCATGTTAGTTAAGGACCACCATGGTCTTTGAATCTAGATTATTAAAAGTTAAATCAATCAAGGAGATTTTATGTTTTAGATTTTCTATTAAATATGAAAAACTACCTTATGACATATTAAATTTATTCTTAAATTTATAATTTGAGAATTATAAAATGGTCCAACAAATTACTCTAATTGCATTTGCCGCTTGTGCCCTACCACCAACATCCCACCTGATCAATGGCACCTTAATGCCCTCCACCTCCTTTATAAGTAGCTAGGGTTGTTAAATAGATTGAGCATGTGGAGCTGACCCATTTAACCATCAAAATTAGGTGGGCTAGACTTCAAAATTCTTAACCTATTTAAATCAATTCATTTTCAACCCAACCTATTTACCTATTTATTTTTTCTTTTTTACTCATGTAAAACCAAACCAAAGTTCAACACTTATTAAACCATTCACCTAACCTATGAACTCATTAACTACTAAAAAGCCCATTAACCAAGCAGCTTAGTTTCAAAAATAAAAAATAAAAATATTTGAAACAAAATAATTAAACAACATAGCCCTTAATGGAAGTTTGGATCACACCCTGCCTTACCACCTTCCCTCTCAAGCTCTCTTTTCAAGCCCTCAAAGTGCCACTTAGAATGTTGCTTCATCGAACCCTTTACAACACCACTCATTTGCTATCACACAACCTGTCCACACAGCACTACTGCATGGTGCTGCTCATACAACACTATCACATAACCCTACCTGCACAATGTCACCACACTCCATTGAACTCCATCGTCTCCATCATAACATCACTGGCTGCACCGTATCTTTAGAGTCATTAGTGTCTTCTAACTCTTAACCTTGTTCCATGTTGATTTGGGTTTAGTTCAATGCACTACTTCTTTTTTTTATTTTTTTTATTTTTTAAATTTAAGGCTTTGGACAAATTACACCAACCGCCCCTTAAATTCATCGAAAATACACTTAGACCCTACAAGATTTCAAATCGACAATCACCTCCCTTGATGTTAACATACTTTTCAAAATACCAATTATACCCCTTTCTTCCTCTCTTTTTCTCTCCTTCTACATCATCTGCAACACAACACAACCAAAACCTCTACCTACTTCTCCTTCTTCCATTACCTCTAATCCTTTTTCTCCAAATCCAAATGGTCTTGGGCTGTTGAAACAAAATAGAGAAGCAAACTCAGATTTGCATTGGCAAGTACAACAGCACCATTGGTGGAGGATGAATCTTCATTTTTTGCAATGGAAGTTAACAGAGGAAAAAAATCACATCTTATAAACCAAACCAAAACAGCAATCAATGGAATACAGATATATAATAGAAACCCCAAAACAACAAAATAGAACACCCAGAAACCTCAGCCACCACTGTGAAAGCCACTTACCACCGTCGCGTCCTATTTCGCCACTAGAACAATGAGTTATAGTGTGACCTCTGCTTTCACTTTTTCGAACCACCGCATCTCCCGTGCCAGATTAGTGAGGCATCTTGCATGAGAATCGGATTATGGTTTGATGATGGTGGGGGATGGGTATGGGTTTGGTTTGATGATAAAGGGGGATTATGGTTTGATGATGTTTTGGGTATGGGTATGGTTTGCTTTGATGATGGTGGGAGATTGTGGTTTGGATTTTCTTGAAGTATGAAAGGAAATGTTAGGGTTTTAATGATGCCCAACATGGATTTGGTAGTAGGTGTCATAACATGCTCGAAATTACAATTTTAAAATACTTAATTATACTAAATTTGAATTATAGTGTAACCAAGGACGTCTCACAATGATGTTATTACTGTTTAGTTAAGCAACAAAGGAGATTTGTGTAAACATGTAGTAAATAAGCTATAAATGAAAAATGGATGAAATTAAAAACACTAGTTCAAAGAGTTCCTTACACATAAGGTGAATCAATCATTAATACACAATATATCAAACACATGAAGTGTGGCTAATTTAAGCTATTAGATAAACATCTACTAACAATTCCACGATTCTACCTAGCGACCTCTCGGCATTCAACTTGTAACGTCCGAAAAATTTTAATCATTTTTAACCAAGTTGCTCAGTTTTTAGCAAATAATTGTGATTAATTAGGATTCGATTTAGCGTTCACTTAAATCTAATTAAGTTTGATTTAAGATGATTAGTTATAATGAAATTAGATTAGAACTATAGGAAACTTCATAGTATTCTTCTAAAACCAGTTTATCGATTTAAGAGAAATCGATAAGATTTCAATATTTAAGACTGTCAGAACCGGATCAATAAAAGTTATACTGTGAGAACCCTAGAATTGATGGCCAAGATTTAGCCAAGATACCCCCTCATGTGGCACCTTGATCAGCCATTGAGAATGGGAAGCCAAGCTAAATTGGAAGATGAGGTGAAGTCCACCAATCAAAGAGAAATGCTTCAAAAAAAATCTTCACCTTTTCTTTCCTTCTCTTCTTGTAACTTTCAGCTACCCCTTAGCTGCTGAAGCTCATCTCATTTCTCTTCTCCTCACTCTCATTTTCAATTAGACAAGGTAGGAATCTTACTTCTCTTCTTATTTTTCTTGGTTTGGAGTTGTGTGTGAATCTTGTATACTTTGTGCTACTGATAATATGTAGAGTGATGATGATGTTTTATGGCTGATTATGCATGTATGTTATGATTAGAATTAGAATTGGTATGAAAGAACTTGAAGAAAAGAGAAAACTCAAGAAGCTGGTAAGGTTTTTCCTCAGTCATCCATACAGCGAAGTGTACGGCTCTGCCTACAGCCGTTTAAACTCCATGAATCTATTTTTAGTAAAGAGGAAGTTATGAATTTTTGAAGTTTGACCTAGAAATCAGGACTTTCATCTGAGCAGTATGGGTTGAGAAGGATGTAACTCACCCTATATAACTCCAAATTGAGTGAAACCAACTTTGTTAGAAAGCTTACACATAGGAGAACATTTCATAATGAAATTTCGAAATTGTTACGATCCTATTTGCTCCCAGTGACTTAAGGAAGTTGCCCCTATGTCCAAACCAGGCCAAAACAGGGTAGTTCAGGAAGGTCGAGTTTCAGGGCTTATATATCAAATTATAATCATGTAAATGAGATGCAACTTATTCATTTGAAAGCTTGTTCTGTTAGCTTTAAGTTGATATAAATTTTGCATGATTTCACCCAGATTCCTATTTTTGGTGAATTTTCTCTTATAAGAGTGCAATATGGGCTGAAGACATGTATGAATACTAGATCAAGCTTCGTTGATATCGGAACTCGAGACTTAGCAAATGAAGAGCTAGATAGGGTGTACTTACGGTTGAACTCGAAAGAATGTACTTAAGGTTGAACTCGAAATGATATACTTAAGGTTGAACTCGGAAAGGTGTACTTAACGTGGAACTCGGGGCTTAGTAAATAGCAAACCTGATCAGGTATAGTTAATGCCAGAACTCGGGACTTGGTAAATAGCAAACCTGATCAGGAATGGTTAATGTTGGAACTCGAAACTTAGGAAACATTCATAAAAGTGTTGAAAGACTGATTGTGGCTTAAGATCGGATGTCGGAAATCACCTAAAATCTAGAGTGAAGGACGAGAATATAGAACCTAAGATACTTAAACCCGAAAGTCTCGGGTCTTCAATACAACCCCGGAAGTCGGGAATCAAGACATTGAATACATGACCCTGGAAGTCGAGAATCAAGACATTAACCTTACATATGAGACTAATATTATCTCGAAACTCAGAAATCAGTCTTGAGCTCAAACTCGGAAATATCAATAGAAGTTAAAAGCTTGCGAGATAGATTAAGGCTTAAGACCCTAAAACTTGCACCTAATGAAATTGCTATATTCTTGGTATGATTAAAATGTTCTATCTTGGGTTTGTTGTTTGATTAAAGTTTCTTGGTTACCTGGCAATATTCATAGTAAAGCAGACATGATCCGTTATGCTGCTGAAGTATTTGGTAGAAATGTAAGGAGGTTATCAATATTGATGTGTTAAGAATGCTTTAAGTATGATATGAGGTATATGAACATATTAAATGTGAACCCCTTCACCTGGAGGTAGTTATGAGATCCTTCCTTGTGAAGGCAGTTAAAAGACAAAGATGTGGGTCCTTTCACTTGGAGGCAATTGCACATTGGGTCCCTCCCTGTGAAGGCAGCTAAAACTTTTGGGTCCCTCTATGTTGGAGGCAGATGGCCAACTGAGTCCCTCCGACCTAAAGGCACGTGAGTCCCCTTGTGGGTTAGTCTGTGTGACAACGGTCACGAGTTGAGCTAACGAGCTCGCTCCTAGATTAGACTACCTAAGGGCAGTAAAAAATAAAGATTAAACATATATAAGCACCCTAGGGACGGCGATACCTAACGTCTAGGTGTGCCAAGTGAAGAAAGCAAAGAAAGTTAAAGGAAGGCACCAGTGCATGTGCATGAATTCAAATATGAGTATTTGGTGCATGAGTTCAAATATGAGTATTTGTATAATTATCTCCCATATTTTATTGATGCTGAGACTGCTCTATCTACTGATGCGATGATTATTGTTCTTATTATGAAATATTGCCAATGTAACTCAAGTGCGTGAAATAAAATGAACTCTACTTCGGACAATATATTTTCAAACTACAAAATTGAACAGCCTAGTAAACATGCTCACAGTTTTCATAATAAACCGAAGCAGTTGGAGATAATAATGATGACACGACATATGGTAGTTGTAGGAATCCTACTGAGAATTTATAATTCTCACTCCTATGTTTATTTCTGTATTATCTCCAGATAGTTCAAGAAGTTTTCAAAGACGGTTGGAGTTGCTATCAGATAAGATCCGCTTAGGTAACAATAACAACTCCAAGGTGTGGTACTATGACTTAAGCATAGTACTGTACAAAGGAGGGCGTTACACAACTAACATCAATTGATAGCCCTTAACTCTAATTAACCTATATTGATTTCTAGTCCCAAGTGCATTAGCCTAGGTTTGAACCGAAACCCAATTCCTAATTCATTAATTAATCAAGTTCATACTAGTTGACTAATTAGTAATCGCCCAACTAATTCCTCATTTATAAACCCATATATTAATACCATTCAATGCAAGTTTACAAATTAAAGAAGGCAAAGAAGCAAGAAAACAAACATGATTGAGAATTAAACATAGGGTTTGGAGATTACAACCATAATGCCTTTGGAATCTCCTCGAACTAGCTTGAAGTCCTACTTCTCTATAGCAATGAAGATTACAAAATAGAACCCAAAACAAGTGTCTTACAAAATGAAAGAAAAGAAAAGAAAAGGAAAGGAAAGGAAAGGCTTAGAGAAAAGAGAAAAAAATGAAAAAATTTGAAGAGAGACTTTCATTCATGTCCCTATTTTCTCACTACTTATTGGACCTAAAATGTAAAAAGCCAATGTTTCCCTTGAGCCCAGATTAATCTTTTGCCTCTTAGCTTTAAGTAGACACCAAATTTGCTTAATTTGGACTTGAAATGAGAGTTATGACCTAATTTTTGTAGTATATCCAGGTTGTATATTTATTCACGTCAATCAGTTTTAATAGCCAATAAATCTATTAAGATGTCATTATTTTGGAGAATGGTCTTCATATGAATTAAATCTTTGTCTTAGCTTTCAAATGGCATTAATTTAACCTCAATTCAATGTTTATAACTCTAGTTATGGCCTAATTAGTTCACATTACTCAAGTTCCAGCGACAACAACCCTGTTCTAACTTTGTGGCCCAATTCGACCTTCTAGACACCTAAATTAGTTTTCAACTTCTCCATCAAAGTTGTAGATCTTTCTCTCAGCTTTCTTACAATATACAATCTGTAATTTTTAGAGGTCTACAACTCAAGTTATGCTTAAAATATAGAAATAGTATAAATTTTTAATAATACTGAAAAAATACAATTAAAATGTAATTAGAGTCCAAACTCATAAAATATATCCAATTTGATCAATTAAGCACAAAAAGAGGCTCAATAGACAAAATATAAGAGTTAATCAATATATTAAAAGTTTACTTATTAGGATTGTTTCAAAAATTTTGGTTAGGTATCATTTTCGGTGTAGGTGATGGTAGAAGAAGATGAGGTCATGGAAGTGGGTGGAGAGAGGGGTGGTGAGATGGCATCCAAATAGAAATAGAATGAATAATTAAGGGTCTAATGGTCATTGTATGTATTTTTTTAATTTTTTAAAATATAAAATTTCAGGTCAAGGGAGGTTAGTGTTTTGTTCTTGAACAAATTAAGGGAGTCGGGTGTCCACTTAAGGCCTAGGTGTATTTTTGATGAATTTCAAGGGAGGTTAGTGTAATTTGTCTTAGGGCTTTTGGTTTGATTTTCTAAAGTGGGTTTATAGCTTCAAACTCACAAAAAATTTGGTCCCTTTGTATTCGTGTAAATATCTTGGCAGATAGTTTGGCCTCCTTTTGCATTAGATAGAAAATTTTGTCATTGAAGTGTAGCAAATTGTTTCCAAGCATTTTTTGTAACATCTCTACTTTCATGAACAGAACAAAAGTGTCCCCGTAAACTTTTGTTAATTTCAATGATGCCCAGAATTTTAAGAAATTATATTTTGACCCCAAAGACTTATTCCCACAATAACCCTAAAATTTTTTATGAAATGACCTTTATGTCCCCACATCTATAGAATTAGCAGAATGAGATTTTATACAGAGCAGAATCACGTAGTGAAACCGTAAAAGTTTAAATCTCTGTCGATTGGGCCATGGAGGCAGTCTGGTGTGAAATGACGTGGGATGTCCCTGGACTTGCTCAAAATTACGGAAATGCCATTAGCTACAGAAATTAGAAAACAAAAAGGCTCCGAATTTGTGAAAATGTCTAATTTACGCCATTAATCTATTTATTCAGTTTCAATAGTTATGTAAGGGCAATTAGGAGTTAATTAAATATTAGTTAGGAGTTAATTAGATGTTCATTAGAGGGATGAGGCTTATGAATAATTAGGATAGAGATATAGAAATTCTCTCGGAGTCATTTAGTAAAGTTTTGCCGATTTGAAGAAAGTCGGCGAAGATTCGGTATTTTAAACTGTCGAAACCGAATCAATAGAAATTATACTGTGAGAACCCTAGGATGAATGGCTAAGATTTAGCCAAACCACCTCCTTATGTGGCGCCTTGATCAGCCATTGAAGGATGGGAAGCCAAGCCAAATTGGAAGGTAAGGTGAAGTCCATCAATCAAAGTGAAGTTGCTTCAAAAATCTTCACATTTTCTTTCCTTCTCTCCTTGAAACATTCGGCCAACCTAGCTACTGGAACTCTCCTCATTTCTCTTCTATTCACTTTCCTCTTCACTCCATCTTCATCCCCTCTTCAAGTCTCATCAAAGGTTGCTTCTATCTAAGGCACCAAATCAACTAGATTTCAACTAGACAAGATAGGAATTCTACTTCTCTTTTTACTTTTCTTGATTTGGGACTGTATGGGGGTCTTGGATATCTTGTGATACTGATGAGATTTGAAGTGATGATGATGATGAAATTATAGTTGATTATGCATGTATATTATGATTAGAATTAGAATTGGTATGAAAAAACTTGAAGAAAAGAGAAAACTCAAGAAGTTGGTAGGTTTTTTTTCCTCGGTGGTCCATACGACGAAGTGTACGGCTCTACCTACAGCCGTTCAAATTTCATGAATCTAATTTTATGTGAAGCTAGACATTCAGGGCTTTCCATACATATATAATATAAGGCTATTAGATTAATAAAGAGGAAGTTATGAATTTTTGAAGTTTGACCTAGAGATCAGGACTTTCATCCAAGTAGTATGAGTTGAGAAGGGTGTAACTCATCCTATACAACTCCAAATTGAGTTATTCTAACGTTGTTAGAAAGCTTACACATAGGAGAATATCCCACAAAAATTTTCAAAGTAGATAAGGTCCCGTTTGTTCCCAGTGAGTCGAGAAAGTTGCCCTATATCCAATCTGGGCTAGAACAGGGTAGTCCAGTAGGGTCATGTTTCAGAGCTTATATCTCGAATTATACTCATTCAAATGATATGAAACTTATTTCATTTGAAAGCTTGTTTTGTTAGCTTTTCATGGATATAAATTTCGCATGATTTCACCCAAATTTCTATTTTTAGTGAATTTTTCCTCATAAGGATGCAATTTTAGCTAGAAGTAGGACAAGTCTGGGATAAGACATAAACAACTTGAGTTAATGTCGGAAGTCGGAATGTAGTAAATAGAGAGCTAGGTCGATACACTTAAAATTGAACTCTAAACTTAGTAATAAAGGACTAGGTCGGGAATATTTAAGGTTGAACTCGGAAGGGTACACTTGAGGTTGAACTTGGAAGGGTATACTTAATGATTAAACTCGGAATTTAGTAGAAAGAGCTAGATCGAGTATATTTGATGTTGAACTTGGACTTAGTGAATAGGAATCCATATCGGGTACGTTTAAGGTTGAACTCGGAACTTAGCAGAGAGAGCTAAATCGAGTATATTTGATGTTGAACTCGGGACTGAGCAAATAGGAAACTAGTCGGGCATAGTTAATGTCGTAACTCGGAAATTAAGGAGGACAGGATTTGGTTAATGTTGGAATACGGAACTTAGGAAAACATTCATAAGAGTTTTGGAAGACCAATTATGGGTTAAAGTCGGAAATCGGAATCGAGACATTGACCCTATATACATAACCCCGCAAGGCAGGAATTAAATAACCTTGAGAGACCAAACATAACCACGAAGGTCGGAACTTGTACAAGATCGGAACTCGGAACCCATTAAATCTTGGAAGTCGAACTCGGGAACCTTAATAGACATTAAAAGCTTGCAAGATAGATTGATACTTAAGATTCTAAATCTTGCACTTATTGATATTGTTATATTCTTGGTATGAATATGATGTTTTGTATTGAGTTTGCTGTTTGATTAAAATTTCCCTGGTAGTCTGGCACTATTCATGGGGAAGCGGACTCGATCCGCTATGCTACCAAAATTCTGGCAGAAATATGTGAATTATATGACTGTTAGGAACATTTATATGTTATGCTCATAAGATTTATATATGCAAGAATAATTTAAGTATAATATGAAGTATATGAATGAATGCATGTAGCATATGCATGTATAATCATATTCAAAGAAGAATAAGATTGATGAGAACTTGCAAGAAAGACGTACCAAGCTACCACGTGAAACATGGCAAAGACCCAGCTAGTGTGGGACAGAGCGATACTGTATAAGACTTGGGTCAGCCCTCGACCAGATTTAAGGGGAATAGACCGGTGTGAGGGTCGGGGAAAGTAAACCCGTCACTCATGTATAGGTATGAGCTCGGACCTAAAAAGCAGGCTATTACCCAGGGGTGAGAGAGGCCATTTACCTCTGGGGGACCAAGCACAGAAGAGCAAGATCAGGTTGCAAATTAAAGAAAGAGATAAATTAAGTCAAGTGTACTTGTATACAGTCAAGTATAAGTACCTTTATGTGCATCTTCAATTATCTCATTAAGACATAATGTTATTATGATTATTGTTGAAGCATATTATACTATTCGCAAATTCTATGTCTGTTATATAATATGACAAGTGATTGTTAAAACATAACTCGCTTCGAGAAAGATGTTTTCAACTTAAAACTGAACCGCTGGTTGTGTATATGTGCTCATGTTTTTATAAGAAACTGAAGTGGCTGGAATGTTTATGACGACACTATATGGTTCGAGTTTACCTATTGAGAACCTTAGGTTCTCACTGCTTGCTTGTATGTTCTTCTTTCCATAAACATTCCAGATCATAGGCTAAAACTTAAGAACGAGGTAGAATACTGGGGTGTTCATCATGCAAGACTCATGCTTACGTCAGCCCTGAACACTATAGAAGCCGGTTGAAGTTCAGAAAGGGCGACAGCCACAATGTAGAGGCAATTTCTGCGTATAACATTAGTTACAAAAGTTTCTTAAATTGTAACTATTTTATTCTCTATGTATCAGAGATGAAAATTTATGAGTTATTATTCAGTAATAAAGGGTGCAATTAAAGGGTCATTTATTATATTTTTCATATTTTAAATATTCTTTTAGTACAATGACAACCTCTTAATATAATTCCATGACTCGAGCATGGCTTATATAATGGAGGGTGTTACATTATTGATCCCTTAGGTCTTGTATTATCCATCCCTTGCATATTGGATGCAATTGTATAGGATTTAAAAATGTTTAGGCCTGCAGGTTGGGCTTAAATAGGCCAGGCCAACATAACATTGGTCCATTGGTACTTACTATAGGCTTACCCTAACTCATTTAATTTGTAGGCACTAAATGGGTCCATTAGTACCTACTATAGGATCAGCCTAACTCGTTTAAATCACAAGTGACCCAAATGAGTCAGACCTAAACAGACTGGTTTGACTGCCATTTGACAGCCTTACTAGCAACCACCATATGTAGCGTTTCAAGACACCACTAGACCCTCAGACTTCTTCCTCTAGTACTTCTTTGTCCACCTCCTTTCTTCCAAGCACAACACCTTTGTCCTCCTTCCCAATAATTTTCTTCTTCATATTTGAACTATGGTTATTTTTTTAAGGGTGCAGCTCATTTACCACTACATTAAACCCTTATTACTATTTTGAGTAACATTTTGATTCACTTATTTTATACTAAAAAAAATCATATATTTTATTTCGCACATTTTGAACAAAATTAAAAGTAAAATAAATTAATCCAAAATGGTAGTTCAAAAGATGTTAGACACTATTACTTCACATTTAATTTAAAGGTTTTCATGGATTTTCATTTTTATTTATTCAATTCTTATAATATTTCATATGTATTATCATACCCTCCATTTTAGAATATTTGTCCAAAATCAAAACACACACAGATCAAGGAAAAAAAAATTAACCTTAGTAATGGCATAAAATTATATAAATGGATAAAATTACCCTATCTAAAGATAGTGGGTTGGTCTAGCATATCTTCAAATCTAATTATGATAACAGTAAGTGGCAATTAAATTAAGGATATAATTGAAAAAAAAAATAATGAATACTATCTTGATATTAGAGATGAACAGATATTCTAAAATTCTAAAATATCAAAATTAGACAGATATTTTGAAACAGAGAGAATATTTAAAAATGAAACAAACAAAGTGCGAGATGTAAGAGGAAACTCTGAATATATATAGTTTATAATTTTAAAATAATAATAATAATAATAGAGATTAATTTTAACGTGTTGTTAATATAAAATATTTTATACCATAAAAAAATTAGATATTATTCCAATAAAAAAGGAAATTAGATATTATTATACATGTTGAAACAATTATTATAAAAATTAAATATTTTTTATAATATGATAATAGGTGATTAGAGGATTATTTTGCCCTGAGAACATATTAAATTTAAATCGATATTAATTAAGTTGTCATGATAGATTGAAAGTGAAAGCGAAAACAAGAGGAAACTTTCCACAATTTACAGAACCAGGGGGCAAAAGCATCTTAGAAGTTGTCTTTTCACTTCGCAAAAGAAACGAGGCCTATGCCGCTTGCCTTTAATGCGGACTTAAACCGAAAGTTTGCAACTTACAGCCCACGAGGAAAGTGGCATACAATTTCTCAGTCATGAGCCCCAAAGAGACGTAACAAAGTCGAAAACGTGTGGCATGCTCTGTGTGTCGTCATCGGCACCTTAAATCCTTTGTTCTCTTTTCATGTATTTTAATTAAAATACTATTAACTAAGATCACAAAAATATTGTGAACTAAGAAAGATATAATATTTTTTCATACCTTACGGGGTGCCAAGATTGGTAACATCAAAAAACAAAGAGAGATATAATATAATACTCTGAAGAGCTTATATTCAAATTTAAATTTTATAATATAGTAAAATCTAAAATTTAATGCAATGCCATGTATAGTTATTCTTTGCCACTTAATATACTTTATGAGCTGATGTAGTACTGTCAGAATTTTGTAAGATGATTTTGAATTGGTCTTCCCGGATCCCAGTGGCCCTACTAATTTCAACTTCTCATGCTCCCATTCGATCCGAATAAAATATGAAGACCAAAAGCCAATACGGTTTTCCTTCTGTAGAAACACACTACCAAAACGTTACAAAACAATCAACATTGCATGTCACTTTCACCTTTTATATTTTTCTTTTTGCATTTAAAAAATATAATAACAACAATCATATGCCTCGTGTACTTTCCAGCCAAAACCCCTTCTTGCAAGTATAGTCCTTAAAAGCTCGCAACTCCGCAGTGCTCCACAGCTCCTAAATCTCTAATGTTTTAGAAGCTCGCCATAGCACAAAGGAGTTTGAATTGGGGGTATAAGATATGGGTATGAATAAGCATCATGTTCTCATGTTGATGATCATCATGGCTGTTTCAATTGCAGAGAAACCTTCAGTTGTAGAAGGAAGGGCACTTTCCTTAATATCTGCTCAAGGTAATCAGGACTATAAAGAATTGTTCTACCTCTCTTTCCCGTAGGATCTGTTTTGTGCTTATGATATAATTGCTGATTTTGTTTGTTTATGCTTATTGTTGTTCTGTTTGTGATGTAATTGAAGGGTACTCGAAAATTTTTGCCACACTTGGAGTTGTTTGCAAGTGTTGTGATGGAGTTGGAGGTGCCTGCACTAGTACATGGACAGAATCTTGCAATAACCTGCAGTGTTTACCTTGGAAATCAGTGTCACATTAGTTATCTTCATGTATCTTTTCTTTTCTAGTCTTTCATTTGCAGTGTATTAAGTCTAGAAATGTTCTACAAATTAAAGAATCTGTGAAATATGTGTTCTGTGTAATGTGAACAGTTTGAATTTGTGTTGAACTGTCGGTAGTATCCATAGTTCTTCGTTTGGAACAGGTCAATGGCAATAGTATATGATTACATGGCATGTCCTCTGTATTTTGCACTTTAAAATTAGCTCCAAAATGAACAATCACTGATCATAAGAGAAGATGGCCGCACTTATTTATGGTTGACTTCAGAGTTTAGAAGGATAAGGGAAGGAGGGCTTCCTAAGGGATGAGTAGTATTTAATTTCACAGTCCTGAATATGACGAGTGTAACTAGCATTAATTGTTCAAAAAAGTTGAACGAACATATCTACACAGAATATACCTTCTATTTTCTTTGTTTGGCGAAATAAAATCATACTCTTTTCTATGGACGAAAATCTGCATACTTCTACGAGGATTTGTTCCACAAATTTTATTTTATCATATTTGATATGTTACTTGGATGCATAGATTTCTTTAGTATGTTTTGAATCACACAAGTTCTTTGGGACAGAGGACGATTTGTGAGATGTGGTAATTGCAGGTAGTGAAACAATTGAAAGTCATTTCCCATATTATATAAAAGTAACAGAGAAACTTTGTCCTTGGGTTCGTTCTTAAACTTACATTGCTCGCCAAGAATGCCATTTGCTTTAGGATATGGGTTTCAGGTTTGATAAATGGATTCTGATTTTCGAAGAGGCACGAGTGAGTTTAGGTTAAGTGTTAATGTTGTGACGGAATATGCTAAGAGAAAGAGGAAGAGATGGAAAGCTTAAGAAGAAAAAAGAAATGTCATACCGGAGTAAATTGGGTATTCGCCCATTTTATTCCTCTCTGGGCTACAAGAGCAGAGCAAAACAAGTCTCAAGTATTTGAAATTACAAAGAATAGAGAGTGCTCATGACCCTCTCCAAGTCGCCAGCTCTCTCTCTCTCTCTCTCTCTCTCTCTCTCTCTCTTTTATTAATCCCTCTTCACAAATGGAACTCCCTTGCTATTTGGAGGCAACGCTGAGGGGAGGTCACTGTGGTCTTGCGGACAACAATTCTCAGCTTTATGTCGCACCATGCTACCACGTGGTGCTTTGTGGTACAATAAGGACAACGTTGTGCTGCTAAGTGACAACTGCTCTTTCTTTATTGTGATGGTGTCCGGTGTTCGAGGTGGAGCGACTAGTGAGTTCTTAGCATTCTAATGTAGCAGAATTTAACTTCATGGCTCAGGCGCCCATGTGATTCTTAGCATTCTAATGTAGCCTTTTTTCGATGGGACGCTGGTGTGGCCTAGCACGCCCCCTCCTCTTCTCACAGTGTCTTCCTCCACCTGAAACTGTTGCTTTGAAGGTGTAGGAGGCTGCGGAGGCGCCCTTCCAAAATACTAGACCTGAGGCACGTTTATGTTTATGAGCAAAGAGCATGGCGCTAGAGGGCTGGCACTGAGCGCTTACGCAAAAGGCACCAGTGAAACTTCGTTGAACTCAGTAAATAATAGTGCTCTTGATATAAAGTTGACACCGGGGGTGTGTTTAGTTGGAAGTAAAATTTTCACGGATGAATTCTATATATAAAATTACATATAGAGCTCGTATTTAAAATTTTAATCCCTCAACCAAACACACCCTAAAAGATAAAAGCTCTATGCTACAAAGTTTTATATACTTGAGATTAGAAATTAGTTAGAGCCAGTTGAGTTAGTTAGATATTAGCTAATAGTTAGTTACACTCATTAGTCTTGTAAGCTTAATTCACTTGTATTAGTTACTTCTTTACTATAAGTAAAATCAACTTTCACATTTTCCCTAAACATTTTCTGCCCTAGCATGGATTTCAGCATGGAATCAGAGTCGAGTTCCCACCTTGACACCCTCCTTTCTGTTGCATTGAGCTCTTTCTGGAGAGTAGCCTTTTCTTTGACTCTAATTTTTCCTTTCACTTTCTCATATTTTCTTTCCCTCCAAACACTATTCTATTTCTGTTAGGCTTAATTGAATCAAGAGCGAAACACTATTGTATTGACACTGATGGCTCAATGCCAATGAATGAGAATTCCAATACAATAACTGTGATGGAAATATGGAAAGTATAGTGACAATAGAATTTCCCTTCTTTCGAGTCTAGGGGCAAAGACTCCAATTGATTCCACTCAAATTCCTTATTTGCCAAGTAAGAGCAAGCATGAAGCCTTGCATCGATGTGAAGGAGTGTATTTCTCCTCATAGTAGTAACATAATCCTCGCTCCCATTTCTACTTAATTTCTGCTGTAGTTAGTCACTCAGTGTTAGACCCCGAAGAGTGCACAAGGCTCTGTGTAGTGGCTACTCTACCCATTAGGTTCCTGGGCTTAAAGGTCATATTCTTGGGACTAATGGTAGGCACACTTACACTACGGTCATCATGGCTGGATACACCCTGCACTTCTTGATACTTGTGGACTTGCTACATCACCAAATGCTTCTGTTCATGCAATTTACAATAAACATTGCCTCGACATAGGAGTTGGTTCTCGCCAACATCAACTCACATTTCAAATGGTCTTGGAGACCAACCGCAAATACGGAGATTAGCCATTCCTCACTAAACCCAACCACTTGATTAGACAATTCCTCAAAGTGAAACTAATACTCAGCTATTGAATTCACCTGTTTTAGCTCCTTAACAGCTGCCTTGGGGTCGTGGTAAATATTTTGGCCAAACCTCACAATAAGAGCATGAAAAAATGATTCCTAGGTATACATAATATTGTTATTCACCCCCTACTGATACCAAGTATATGCAGATCTAGTTAAATGAAAAAAGGGCATTCGAATCCGTAAATCAATAGGCACATCATAAATCTCAAAATATTCATGCACTCTAAACGCCCACTTCTCCACTACTTGTCCATCAAACATGGGGAGCTAAGCTCGCAGCCCTTTTTGCCAGTACTGATTACTCATAGGTTGAGAATTGGAAAAGTAATTCTCACCTTCCTCAACATGAGGTGTTTGGTTCCCCAATCCATTCATCTTCAATGCATCCTCCAAGATGCTCTAGAAAGTCCTCAAAGAGCTCTCCACTGCTCCCAACCTTCCTTCCGTAGTTGCTAGTTTCCACCTAACCACATTGCAAAGCTACGAACTCCTTATGGTTAACACGTCCTATCTCCTTAGCCTGGGTAATGCGAGTTCCATCCGCCATCTTGAGTTTGTCTCAACGAGAGCACCAAATGTTAGGCTTAATTAAATCGAGAACGAATCACTATTGTATTAATACTGATGGCTCAATATTAGTGAATGAGAATTGAAATACAAGAATTGTGATGAAAATATGCAAAGCATAGTGACAATAGAATTCCCCTTCCTTTGAGACTGAGGGCAAAGACTCCAATTACTTCCACTCAAATTTTTTGCCACGTAAGAGCAAGAATGAAGCCTTGCATCGATGTGAAAGAGTGTATTTCTCCTTACAATAGTAACATAATCCTCACTCTCGTTTCTGCTTGATTTCTGCTGTAGCTAGTCGCTTATATTGAGGGTTTTGACCCCCAACACTTGAGGTTGTAGTGTTAGACCCCGAAGAGCACATAGGGCTCTGTGTAGTGGTTGCTCCCCTATTAGGTTCCTGGGCTTAAAGGCCATATTCCTGGGACCAGTGGCCGGCACTCACATTGTGGTCATCATGTCTCGGTACACCCCACACTCCTTGATACTTGTGGACCTGTTGCATCACCAAATGATTATGTTCATGCAATTTGGCAGTCGTTGCCCTTTCTAATCTTCTTTCTAATCATTCTTACAAATTTCCATCCTCACTCACTCTGAAACTTGATTCATCATTCTCCAAGCATTTTTGTTCGCTCAATTGATGAAATTGATTATTTTGACTCATGTAACACCCTCTATTATATGCTCACGCTTAGTCGTGGAGCTTATATTAAGAGGTTGTCATTATCTTAAAAACTTTAAAATATGGAAAATATAATACATGGCCCTTTAACTGTTTACTTTATTACCGACTAATAGTCTCGAATACATGAAAAAATATAAAATAATTACACTTTAAAAGAAATTGTGACTGATATAACACATAGCGTCTACTTCTGACTAGTCGTTACTAGCTTCAATGGTCTCTTGATCTGGCTTACGCCCAATTCTTGCTCCATGAATGGCCCTGTACTCTGTCTCGCACTTGGTTTCCAACTTGGGTGCTGGAATGTTTACAAAAAAGAAAAATATGCAAGCAGACAGTGAGAACCTAAGGCTCTCAGTAGGTAAATGTGAACTATTCTCATACAGTGTCATCATAAACATTCCAGCCGCTTCGGTTTATTATGAAAATATGAGCACATATACACAAACAGTGGTTAAATTTTAAGTGGAAAACATCTTTCTCGAAACAGGTTATGTTTTAACAGTCACTTGCCATATTATATGACAAACATAGAAATACAAATAGTGCAATATGTTTCAACAAGAATCTTAATAACCTTATGACTTAATGGGATAACTGAAGATGCACATAAAGATGCTTGTACTTGTCTGTATGCAAGTGCACTTGACTTAATTCGTATCTTTCTTTAACTTGCAACTTGATCTTTCTCTTTTCTATACTTGGTCTCCCGGAGGTGAATGGCCTCTCCCACCCCTGGGTAAGAGCCTACTTTTCAGGTTCGAGCTCATACCTATACATGAGTGACGGTTTTACTTTCCCCGACCCTCACACCGGTCTATTCCCCTTAAATCTAGTCGAGGGCTAGCCCAAGTCTTAGACAGTACCGCTTTGGGCCATGCTAGCTGGGTCTATGCCATGCCTCATGTGGTAGCTTGGTACGTCCCTCTTGCAAGTTCTTATTATCCTTTTCTTTCCATATCTTATCATGCGTACGGATGCTTTGAGCATTCATGGATATGTCTATTGCCTTACTTCTCATATCATATTCTAATTATGCTTGCATGCATGACATACATGAACATAACATACAAATATGTTCAAGGCATAATCACCCATAGCATAAGTTCTCATAAATCCCTGCCGAAAATTCGGCATCATAACGGATCGAGTCCACTTCCCCGTGAATAGTGCCAGGCTACCAATACAATCAATTAAGTATGCAATTCAATGTAAAACAGCAAGTTACAGCAACATTATTGATCATATGGTATGTTAAAATCAATAAAATTATCAACAGAGTTTTCTGCTCACTCTACCCTCTTCTGCCTGAATTTTGTAAAGTCCACCCTTATTGCAATTCAACTCATTTAATCTAATTTTTGGATATATCATAGCCTTATGTGGCTAATTTCTAACCCTTTTGGTCCTATCTCATTTTGATTTGTGTAACTCAACATATAAATATTTTATCTCAGACTGCCCTATTCTTAACCAAAATTGGGTTCTTATAAGTAAAAATTCACTAAAAATAGAAACCTAGGTGAAATCATACGAAATTTACATCAATTTAAAGCTAACAGGACAAGCTTTCGAATGACATAAGTTTCATCTCATTTGCATGAGTGTATTTTGAGATATAAGCCCCGAAACTTGACCCTACTGGACTACCCTGTTCCAGTCCGGTTTGAACTCAAGTCAACTTCATTGATGTGTTGGGACAAATGGCAACGAATCTGACTTTGAAATTTTTATGAGATGTTTCCTTACATGTTATCTTTCAAACAGCATTGGTTGCACTCAATTTGGAGTTATGTATAGTGAGTTATACCCTTCTCAACTTATACTGCCCAGATGAAAACCCAGATTTCTAGGTCAAACTTCAAAAATTCATAACTAATTCTATACTAATCCAATGGCCTTATATTTTATATGTGTAGAAAGCCCTGAATGTCTAGTTTCATATAAAAATGTTTTCATCAATTTTAAATGGCGATAGGCAGAGCCGTACACTCCGCCGTACGGACCATCGAGGAGAAAACCCTAACAGCTTTTTAAACTTTTCTTGGATTCATGTTTTTCTCTAATCAATCCACCCAATCTTCAATTCAAACTCACATATACACATTAAAACAATCTTAATTCATCATCATCACTCAAGATAGCATCAGAATCTTGCAAGAAATTGGAAAGAAAGTGGAGTCCCAATCAGCCCAATTCAAAGAAAACAAGAAAAGAAGTTGGAATTCCTACCTTGGTGGTGTGAAATCTTGATGGAACTTGATCTTGGAGTGAAGTTGATAGTTGGGGCTTGAGTTTAGGGATGAGAGGAAGTGGAAGAAGATGAAGAAGAGTGGGGAAATGAGGCTGGTAGTGGGGAGGTTGAAAATGATGAGAAGGGAAGGAAGGAAAAGATAGAGATATTTTGGAAGCACTTTGCCTTATTTGGTGGATGTAACCTTGCCATAAATTTTGGTTTAGTTTCCCCCCTCAATGGCTGATCAAGGCACCACATGAGGGGGTGGTTTGGCTAAATCCTAGCCATTCATCCTAGGGTTTTCATAGTATAATTTCTATTGGTTCGGTTCCGACAATTCAAAGTACCGAAATCTTACCGATTTCCTTTAAATCGGTAAATCGGTTTTGGAAAAATCCTATGAAGTTTCCTATGCTTTCAATCTAATTCTTTCATATCTAATTCTCTAAATGATACTTAATTGGCTCTAAGTAAAAATTTAATCGAATGCTAATTAATCTTAAGTAGTTGATAGAATCGAACAACTAGGCGAAAACGATAAAAATCTGATGAAGGTAAAGCCAAGTTTTTTTCACTATCTTGAGCAACACTTGACGCCACTCATATGTGGTAGGGGTGGCTGAATTTTAGCCACTTAAGTGAGGGATTCCAGTAGAAAATTCTTCTGATTTGGTTCTGGCGGTTTAAAATACCGAATCTTCGCCGATTTTCTTCAAATCGGCAAAACTTTACTAAATGACTTTGAGAGAATTTCTATATCTCTATCCTAATTGTTCCTAAGCCTCATCCCTCTAATTAACATCTATTTAACTTCTAATTAATATTTAATTAACTCATAATTGTCCTTACATAACTATTGAAACCGAATAAATAGATTAACGGCGTAAGTTAGACATTTTCGCAATTTCGGAGCCTTTTTGTTTTCTGTTTTCTATAACTAATGGCATTTCCGTAATTTTGAGCAAATTCAGGGGTACCCCACGTCATTTCACACCCGACTGCCTCCATGGCCCAATCGGCAGAGATTTAAACTTCTACGCTTTCACCGCGTGATTCTGCTCTGTTTAAAACCCTATTCTGCTAATCTTGTAGATGTGGGGATATAAGGGTCATTTTATGAAAAGTTCTAGGGTGGACATGAAGGTCATTTTATAAAAAGTTCTAGGGTTATTGTGGAAATAAGTTTTTGGGGTCAAAACATAATTTTTAAAAATTCAGGGTATCACTGCAATTAACAAAAGTTTGCAAGGGCACTTTTGTTATTTCTTAATTTTTAACATATGGCTGTGCCGTATTTTCAACGGCAGTGTTACACTACTCTATAATTTCAAGTGTGAGGATCATCATGGCATAGTGCTGATTGAGAAATTCTCACACTAAGGGAAATAATTCAAAGTTCCTATTATGTTCTATTTACGAAAGTGGGGATGTTACAACTCAAGTATTTTCAATCAGTGAAAGATCGATTCTAATGACTCAAGAATCAGGTCACTTAGCTTCTGCTATATCTCAAATCAGTCTTAATTCTTCAAGATCTGATTTGGACCTATTGTTAGGTTTGCAACCTGGTTCGTCAGATCTAGATCTCTAAGTGAATTTGGCTCATATTCTTCAAGCTTATCTTCCAGCGTGGTTCTAGCAAACTCTATTTGCTGCACCGACCTTGCACGGTGATTTGCATAGGCGCAGGGCTCTCTTCTGCAATGATGCTTCATTGTATCTTTGCAGTGGTTTTGCTTCAAATTTTGTGTTGGTTGTTTGAAGATTATTGGTAGCTATGATTCGAAGTTTTCTTCTATTCGATCAGAGCATTCATTGTAACTTTCATGCTATTTGTAACACCCTTCAAACATATATGCCATACTCAAGTATTGGGGTTATATCTAGAGATTACTACGGGTGTTGTAAAAGACCTTTAAATAAGAAAAATATAAGATATGACCCTTAAAACTACATACTTCTTTACTGAGTAAGCCCAAATATTCAATACATCTAAAGTAAAATAATTAAACTTAACTAATATTGTACATAGAACTTGTATCGGCTTGCGATTGTCATTTCACGGTGATTGACCGCCTACTTTAGTTTCCCAAGCTAGGCTCAAGTCTAGGTCTTGCATTTTGTAAATGTCCTAAGACATCTGCTGTAGACTTGAAGTCTATTCTATACACTGGAATGTTTACGAAGCACACAAACAAGTAGTGAGAACTTAAAGTTCTTAGTAGGTGTACTCAATCCACTAAGCACATAGAGCGTTATCATAAACATTTCAGCCGCTTTGGTTTATTGTGAAACCATGGATACATACACATAGACACTAGTTCAATTTTAAGTTTAAAAATGTATTTCTCGAAGCGGATTATATTTTAACAATCACTTAGTATGTTTCATAACAAGCATAATAGCCATAATAGAATAAAATCTCAAACATAACTATAATGGCATTGCAAACATAATAAGATACTTATATATGCATATGCTAATGCATATACTTGACTTATACAAGTACACTTGACTTTCTTATCTCTTTCTTTAACTTGCAACTTAAACATCAGTACTTGATCCCTTGGAGGTGAATAGCCTCCTTATCTCTAGTTAATAGCCTACTTTTCAAGACTGAGCTCATTCCTATACATAATTGTCTGGTTTAATTTCGCCGATTCTCACATCAGTATATTCCCCTTAAGTCTATTCAAGGCTAGTCCAAGTGATTCGCTTAGATAGTACCGCCCCGGCCCACTTTGAGGTGGAGGCTTGGCAAGTCTCTTTGCAAGTCCTTGTTATCCTTTTCATTCTTGTACATAACCATGTATGAATATGCTATATGCACTTATACACATGTTTTATATCTTACTTTCAAACATTCTTGCATGCATGATTTCCATGTACATAATACATACTCACTTCTGCCGAAAATTCGACGGCATAACAGCTAAAATATAAAGGGTCCAAAAATAGACAATATATCCAGTCAACTAGCCAATCACAGTAGTCACATTCATAATAAACAAATACCAATATTACATTCACTTTTGGTGTGGAATTGCATAAATGTTTATGCTATTGAACTCCTCATAGCTTATGGAACCCCTAAATCAAGGCAACTCTCAAATTATTCTGCTTACCTTAAATCTGTCTTATATTTTCAAATTTCATCAAAATTCCATTTTAATTTATTTTAATCTAGAAATTTAATAAACTATAGCTTTGTTTGTTAAACCTCTATGATTTCATCAAATTTTGAGGTGTATAACTTGTTAGTAGGGTTTTATTCAAGGCTTTCTTATTTCAAAATAGACTTGCATACTTAAACTTAGAAAATCATTAAAAATCCATTTTTTATCATTTTAATTCGAAATTTGTACCAACATGTACCTATTTGGACCATCTTTCAATCCCAGTAAGTTTCACTCCAACTAGGTAAGTAGAGCTCAAGTTATGCACTCCTCAAATGGGCTGCCTTATTTCCACCTAAAAGAAGAATAAGTCAATTTCAAGAAATTATTGGGGAAAATCCACTTGTGATCTGATTTTGAAATTTAATGGACATCATCCCCTATGTATTATCTTTCTAAAAAATTGGTTGCGCTCAATTTGAATATATATAGGGCAAGTTATGTCCCTTATACCACACTTTGGTCAGGACAGAGAGTGAAATCCAACAACTAACTTCCAAAAATCATAACTATCGCATTTTAAATCCAATGGACCTATAATTTATATCGTTAGATTGCTCTTTAAGTCTAGTTTCATATAAAATTAATTTCACTTGAATTTGAGCCCTATAGTTTGAGAAAGTTATTCACTGTATGGACGATAGTTAGGTTTCGCTTCAGTAGCTTTCTCTATTTGGATTTTTCTTAGTCATTTGATATAATCTCCAACCTAAACCAAGTTTTTCTTATCTCAACTCACGAGAAAAGGGGTCATATTAACATCATACAAGGTTAAATAGAGGATGGCACAAAGATACCTCATCAACCACATAACCATAGAAGACATCAAAGCTAAGGATTTGAACTACCTACCTCAAGATTCTTGAAACTATGGAAGTAAGGAAGATAAGAGCAACTCCTATCCGCTCTTTCCTCTCATGGCAGCAGCTTATATGGAGGTGGGGAGACTCCACTTGATACTTGATCATCAAATTGATAGAAGGGGTTTGTAGAGGAGGAGGTGAAGGCTGATTTTTATAAAAAGAGCAAGGTGTTTTGAGGCCAAGAAGGCCATCAATTATGAGCTTGAAGCTCATAGCCGTGGAGGTCTTGAAAAAGAAAATGTTAGATGAAGAACTTGGAAGGGTGGTCCAAAATTTGAGGGGCAAGGAAGGAAGAAAAGTTGGCTTACTCCTTAAGCTAGTAGGTTAAATCTCATTGGTATGTTTGAAACACAAATTAAATTCCCCTAAGCTTAAATTTGAGTGGCTCATCTTAGGCCATATATGTTAGGATACTCTTCTGACAAGTCTATCAAATCTCTGTATTCCCTTGAATTTGTCGTGTCCAAAAACAATATAGGAACCTTGAAGATAGATTCAAGGTGTCCAGCTATCAATTCGGGTATTCTAAGTTACCCGAGTTACTGTAACATTATGTGAGTAATCCAATATGTTTATTCAAAAATGTGGATAGAAAATCTCAATTTAAAGTTGTTACAGGTATTTTAGTTATCTACCGGTGTTGTGGAGCCCACAAAATCTTGGAAAATCGAACTTTTCTAAGATTGCCCCTCTCGACAACCATTAACCCCTTAATTACAACTTTGCCATTATAATTTGAAATTTACAATTTCACCTCTACTTTTATTACAGTTTACCTAATTACAATTTTGCCCTTGCCTTGAGCCTGAACTTCCTCCTATCTGGTCTATGCTTAAAGCTCAAGTTGTTACACTGTTTGCTTTTGCCAAGTCGTTAAGCATAGATTGTAGCTTCTGATTAAGTGGTTAAGCCTTTATATGGTATTGATGATTGTCCCATATTTGGGGATTTCTTGATGTTTGGAGGCTTATAGAGCTCCGATTGTGCAACATGGTTGTTTCTAGTTGCGACGAGAATTGTGGAAATACCAAAAGATGTGCTATGGACCCCAGTTGTCATCAATATCCAATATTTTTTAGCTTTTTATTGCTTTTTGTAGCATTTATCATTGTATTTTTCATTATATTCTACTGTTGATCCCAAGATGAAAATGTTAAAGTATGCATCCTCCAACTTGATGGGGTGTTAGATTATATAATTGAGATTAGAAATTAGTTAAAGTCACTTGAGTTAGTTAGATATTAGCTAATAAATAGTTATACTCATTAGTCTATATTAGATTATAATTCATTTGTATTACTTACCTTTTCACTATCAGTAAAATCATCTTTCACATTTTCTCTAACCTCTCTCTACTCTATCATGGATTTCGACACAAAGATTACCAAAGGTGATCACCATGAAATAGCCTTTTTACTAAGGAAACATTTAATTGTTTCCTCAATACTTTGGAGATTAAATCGGTAGTAAAACATGTTGGAATTTTCTTATGTGGGCTACAATTAATTGTGGAGTTTTTTTATTTATGAAATTAGGTTGATGATATCTGATTCAGGTTATGAGTTGTGCACACCTATTACTAAAAGTTAGTGTGGCTAAGCAACATTAGTGTAGGTCGATTAACTATTGGCTTATTAGGGTTTTCCTAACATATGACTCTTGATGGGAAAGCCTATTGTGGTTATAAATAAGGGGCTAGGTTCCTTCCCTACTACCACCATCATATGAATTATCCAGCTTACACTATTGATAACTGCATGTAGGAAAAGGTAGATAGGGAAAAGGGTCTAGGAAGAGGAACACTCCTCATCTCAACATAGCAAATAATTCATGGCTAATTCAGGTATGCTCTTTATTTAGAATTTCTATATTAGTATCCTGAATATATATGACCCAATTTATTTTACAAGACAGTCTATTTTAAATATTATTTTGGATATTTGGTGTGTACTTGGAAAAGTTATAAAATTAAAATTATTTCAATAATCACTTATTTATATAATTGCTTTTTTGTATAATCGATTATATGAGAATCAATTTATGTTTGGATACTTTAGCTGAAAAGAGGTTTTAAGATAATCTATTTTATTTAGATTGTATGAAAAAAGTTACTTTTATATGGTAAAATTACTAAAAGGGGTAGAGAATGATTATTTATATTATATAATATTTGATACTTAGGATCAATTTGATAAAAATATAACAATTTTGAAATAATTAGCTTCTGCTTATAATCATAAGTTCTAAAATATTACTTATACTTATAAGCTATTTTTTAGCTTAAAATTATTAGTTTTACATTATAATCTATTTCTAAAATTTAACCAAACATAATTAATTTTTGTAAAACAGCTTTTTTTCAAAAAAAAAAAAAAAAGCTGTTCTATGCAATTCCCAACCATGCACTTGGTGATTAATGTATAAATAAATGAAAATTTCATATATGCTTCTAGTAATTGTGGTGAATATGAATATGGTAAGATCACTAATAATGAGTGTAAAATCTTTCCACATGAATCAACAATAAAATAATTAAAATTTTCTATTACTAATACATGATTCTTCATTTTTTTTTAATAGATAGATTCATCAGTAATGCAACTGAAATTTTTGGTTATTAACACGCAATTCCTTAAGACTCAATAATATTTATTTTATCAACTATACGGACCATTGAGCTTTCAAATATCTCAAGTTGGAGTACGTGAATGATATACTACGATCAATGATGATAAAACAAGATGGGATAACTTTTCACCAATTGTTGCAATTGGCATTGATTGCTTTGAATGATTCTTGAACTGGTCTCCAATGATTAGAACATCTACTAAGTGAGGGTACATCTTGTTGGCTATTTTAAAAGAATCAAGATGCCTCTTCAATGTAAAGACTTATATGACAACTTGATTTATCAACTTACTAAAATCTCACGTTGATTTTTCAACTTCCAAAAAATTAAGTTCTTTGATTAACTTTTGTAAACCTTGAATTGCAACATCATGATGTTTTACTAATTGGGAAGTTCTAGAGATTTAACCATGACATTATTAAATAATAAAGTATTAGAAGCTTTGTTGCATACTTCTTAGAATTCTTCATTTACTAACCCTTTAACTCCATCTCTACATTCCTTGTCTATCGACATAAAATATAATGAGAAGCAAGTGTATATACTTTTCTCTTTAGGAATACAGCCAAAATGTGTCTACAAAGAATACCCATAAACTCAAACATGTGAAAACTACAACTTGCTTAATTTGAAATGGCATGAGAAGTCACATAGTAGTTGGGCTTTTCTTGGTAAATTTCATGAATTTTGTATGTGTACACTTCGGTAGAAAATTTAACTTTCTCTATAGCAAACTTTTGAGAGCTAAATAACTCATTTTGAAATATCCTAGACAACTTTCTTGTATAATTTTTTGAAGCAACTTCTTCCATAAGATATAAAGTCCGCAAAACAGGACTTGAATTCATGATATTAAAACTTTTCTCTCTTTGTTTGTTATAACGTTCATCAAGATACTTCTCATAGTGCGTTACAAACTTGCTCAACAGAGTACTTGAATTTAAAAAATCTTTAAAAAACTTATTCATGCTTTCAGTCGTTTTTGAGTAGTAGACATTCCAACACAAAAATTATACGGCACATAAATAGGAATCCATTTTGCTTGAATAGAGTTTATCTTTTTTAACCACTGATTCTTGTAAACCATACTTGTCAATCATTGATTCACAATATGATTCAAATTCTTCAATAGTAATAGATCGATGAATGCACTCATAAAATTGGTTCGTGAATTCACTATGTTCGTGATAAATATAGTTCAAGTACTCAGGAATTTTTTTCCCATTATTCCACATACAAAAATGATGGCTGATCTCTAGAAATGCTGTTGAAATAGCATTAGTAATAGTAGCATCTTGATGAGTAATAATTATTTTCGGATGAATGCCAGATATTGCTTGTAACCAAGTACTTAATAACCAAACAAAACTCTCTTTTGTTTCATCCAATAATAAAGCATAACCAAATAGAATGGATTGTTGTTGATGATTGACTCAGTAAATGGCACAAATGGCATTTTATATATATTTGTCACTTATGTAGGTCAAAAGTCGCAATATCATTAAAATATTTATAGGTCATTCTAGACCTTGATCAACCTGAAAGCTATTTGGTAATTGTCTCTCTGCATCCATTTGAAAATGCATAAAAAATTCCAGCATTTTCCAATTAACAATCCTCAAAATATGACAACATCAATTGAGCATCTCCTTTTTCTAATTTCTTTTATTTCTTTCTACTCAAGTGATTTATAACATCTTGTTGACTAAAGCCAACATTTTCAACTCCATCACTCTCAGTACATAAGACAGATACTATTTTGCTAGGACACAAACTAGATTTATCGAGCATATAAATAAGTCTTTTTTACATTTTAGTCTTCTTTCTATGTACATGAAGAAATTGTGAACTTCTTTGGGAAGCAAGGTTGTGATTATGGTCTTTTATGAATCTAGAAATAAATGATTTATCTTCCTCTTTCTTTACAGATAACATTGTCTTACATCTTACCCTTGCCTCATCAGGTGCTTCATTGCTTTTGTCTCGTCATGTCCTTTCTTGACCCACCTCTCCCCCCCCCCGCCCAAAAAAACAAAAACAAAAAACCTCTGGACTTTAGGAAAACATACATTATATATACCAAATCAAATAAAAGAGAAAAAAGAAAACTTTATAGAATCATTAACATAATGTACATTTTATCTGGAAGACTAAGACCTAAATGATAGTAATAGCAATTAAGAGCAATTGCAATTGACATGCAAGAGCTTTTACTCTAACCAAAAATACTGAACAATTTGAGATATTCTGCATAGTTTACCAATTAGAGAAAATGGTGCTAACGACCATACGCAACAGGTTGTCACAATTTGAAAATTTTCCAACGTGTTGATGTCCTCCAGCAAGTTAAGGACGATAAGATGCAAAATTACCAATGAAAAAAGTGGCTATGATTTTGGGTGGTCCTTCCAATTTCTGTTTTTTTTTTTTTTTGGCGGGGGCAAGGAGTGAAGAGGAAAGATGAAGTAGAGATAGTGAATGCAGAGAAAAGGAGTGGAGGGGAGTAACTACAGCCAATAATGGTTGAGAAAAATTACGGGGTGTGGGTTTTCTCATAGTATCATGGAATTATTTTTTTGTTTACTAAGATCAAAATTTTTTGGCAAAAATATGACATGGCAGTATAGAAGAATCTTATTAACTAATAGTATAAAATAATTTTACATTATCATTGTCAATACATGAGAATTATACTCTTATTTTAAACTACTTTAATCTTTTTAAGGAAAAAAAAAAGACAGGATTTGAAAGAAAACAAAATAAGAATGGGGTTGCTAACCTCCATACTTTCATACAAAGGTTAGCAAATTACATATTTTATTTTGGACAGAAAAGTTCACACCTTCTTTTTTTAGTCAACTTATAATTAAGGGCAAATTTTTTTTTCTTTTCTTTTTTTGTCCACATTAGTTACCACTTTAACTATTTCTCTTATTTAGTTAGTATTCTCTCTCTCCTATTTCTCTCATGTGAATAATAATGTTCTTGTGTTTTTTTTTTTTTTATCTTTCCTTAACTAGGAACAGAGCTAGAAATATAATTGGAGGGGCCAGACCAAACATGTATAACATAGAATAAAAAAAATTAATTATGACATAAAGATATACTATATAAAACAACAAAATATAAATTACTCAAACATATTTGTGATCAATATAAACTATCCATATCAAATATACATATGAGATTAAATATATACATATAACTTTTTAATTTTATTCACTTTTACTTTTTTTATGGGGCCAATAAATTATCAAATAAGATGTTTTTAAAATGAAGTGACTAAGCTATGTGTTGCTATCTAGGTTTAGGACAAACAGTTAGGGTTTGATTTTTAGGGTTAAGTTACCATCTCTTGTTTGGTCGTGTAGTATATAATGTGCCTAGCGGGGAATTTGGGCATTAATTGACTGGTCATTAGGTTTCCTATAATTGAATGATTGGAGGGAGTAGCGGTTGTGGAAGGATCCCCAGTAATGTGTGGTGTGTATTGTGATGTAACCGTATGCACATGAAGGTAAGGCAGGGCCCTCAATGCAAAGTCTTAGATTGAGTGATCTTGGGGAATGTTCGGCTAGGCCACAGGAGGGCATGATGCAAGAAGAGTTTATGGGTGATTGGCTTGGACATGTGATCGGTCTAAGTTTCTCAACCAAGCCATGACCAGATCACAAGCCCTCCTAACCCAAGTCCGAAAGGATGAAGAATCAAAAGAGGGTGTGGGAGAGGATGGTGGGCTAGGCTTTATGGCCAGTCCATAAGCCCTTCTAACCCAAGTCCAAAAGGATGAAGGGTCACAAGACACTGGAGGGACCATGACATCCCTTGATCCCCCTTTCCCTTTGTCCTTGTCCTTAATCATATATAAGTGGAGAGAGAATATTAATTAAATGAGATAAATAGTTAAAGTGGTAATTAATTTGGATAAAATAAAATTATAAATTATCCTAGTTATAAGGTTTTTTATTTTTTATTTTTGAGTGGATTATCCTAGTTATAAGTTGATTAAAAAAAGAGTGTGTGAATATTTTATCTGAAATAAAATGTGAAATTTATTAACCTTCATATAAAAGTGTGAGGATTTCCCATCCCCTGTAAAAAATAATGTGCAAATATTATCAATGATATATATTTTTATAATAGTTTTAGTTTATTCATTTCTTTCTTTTGCATTTCGTTTTCGGGTCAGTCGGAGGAAGGATATAAGTAATAAACTAGCTTGTATTAAAATAACAATAAATATTCTATATATTTATGTAAAAATATTATATATAGGGCGATTCTCTGGTATAGATTGTAAAAAGCCTGCGTCGTGCAAATGGCATTTTTTTATATATTTTAAATGACAAACAATGTTAATGTGTGCGCAACAGCTGGTTTGGTTGACATGTTTGCCTGCCAACGCAGGGTTGAGATTTCGCCTCTCACTCTTTCTTTTTCTTTTCAATTTTTCAATTTTAATAGCACATATTGTGATACACCAACCTAAATATAGTGCATCCATGTACTATCTCTTTTTTCTCCTCTCTCCATCTCTGCACTCCTTCCATACTCCCCCCTCTTCTTTTGTTTTTTTTTAGGTACAGAACCCACCTCCCTTTTTTTTCATCATGTTCATCATAGAGATTTGTAATTCACAATAGAGATGGCAAAGCGGAGGGGGTTGAATTAGAAAGGTGGGATCAATATTCTAGCTTGTCTCATTTAAGGGTCAGTTGGCCCGCCAAAAAATAAAAAATATAAATAAATTTATTTTAATATTTTTTATGAGTTAAATTATTTAAAAAATTAAAAAAATATATTGAATAAAAAATCTATTTAAATAAAATAGAATAAAATAATTAAATTATATAATTTATATCTAAATTTAACTCAAATATAAATATAATAAATTAATTAAGATCTATAAATAAGTTTATAAATAATAATTAAATATAAATTTATAATATAAAATCTATAGTATAAAGTTCACAAATTAATAAAAGTATAATAACAACATAATTTATAATAAAAATCTAAAATTTATTTTTAAAAATACTCTTGAACCTAAAAAAAAAAGTGATAAATTTGGCCTGGTGGGTCCATCAAAGCCCACGGGTTAGGCGGGTAAAAAATTTTTTGCGGGTCAAATATGTCAACCCAACCCATTATTTTTAGCGGATTTGACGGGCCAACTCGACGGGTTGAGCCCGTTTTGCCATCTCTAATTCACAAATTCAAGAAACAAAATCCCCAAAACACCTAATTTGCTTGTAATGTTAAAAAGAACCAAAGTCACCAACCCATATTATCTCTAAACAAATCCACCACCGTGTCCACCTCCCCACCCCCTACCTCTTCCATCGCCATACCCCTGCTTCCACCTCCGTATCCGCCGCCTCCTTTGTGGCAGCTCCCTTGGATGCTAGAGCCATTGGGGTCAGTGACATCCTCATCACCATCACCAGGGGTTATGAACCCGAAACCCTTTTGGTCATTGAACCACTTCCCCTTCCCATTAACCCTTGTTCCCATTCTTGCTCTCACACACACACAAATCCCCCTTCTCCTTCTTTTGCATGCTGGAAAACAAATTTTATCGTAGCCCAAACTTGCAGTGCTTGAAGAAATTGTTGCTCATTTCACCAACTGATTTCTTCTCCTTTTTTTCTATGGTATGATATGATAGGATTTTAATATCAGTAACACCATCATCTTCTTCAATCTTACCTGAAAGAGAATAGTATTAGACCAAAATATGACATTCAAAAGATGGTGCTAAGGTGAGGGTCAAACTCTCAACCTTGAACTTGTGAGGCAAGCACGTGAACCAAATTAGCTGCAATGCGCGCGCTTGTCATTTAAAATATATAGAAAACAAGCCATCTACACCATGCAGAGTAACCGCCATATATATAACATTAAAAAGTAATATTCAAATAATATCATTCTGATCGCAAAGAAGGCAATCTGCATGCGTATCTGTATCCGTGCACCACTGTGCAAATCCACAGGCCAACATCCTCTATCAGCCACAAACACTTCTCGATTGCCAAGTGTTCAAACTTACTCTTCGTTAAAATAATATGATACAATTTTTTATTCTATTATATGCTAATTAAAATAGTCTCGAAATAAATGAAGAACACATTCAGTTTGATGCTATGTAATCTTTGGATGGTAGTATTTACTCTTTAAAAGATGAGTGGTCTTACACACATTGAAGTTCTTGATTATTAGTAATCTAAAATTTTGTACTTATATGATTCAAGTCCACTAGCAATCAAAAACTGAAAAAACTTTGAAAGGTGTTAGAATCGTTTTTTTTTTTTTTTTCGATAGGTTAAAGAGGCTAAACTCCACAACAGGAGCAGCACTTAGGGAGTGGTAATACGCTACTCCTTTTTATCTATTGCTACTTCCATTCAATAGCTTTAGTTACTAATTTTACTAAAATACTTTTATTTGTTTTTTATAGTTAAATTAACAAAAAAAATTGAATTTTACAATATTTTATAAAATACATTAGATCAATTTTTTTAATAAAAAATAAATAAAATAATTATTGTTATCATAATAATAAAAATAGTTTGGGGGCTGAAATTAATTTTTACTTCATATATTTTTTAAGATATAATATCATATATGAGGGTCTATTATTACTCTTACATATTTATTGCCACTAATATCTAATTAAATTTTATTTAATTTATTAATACACTATTTTTCCTTCTACAATCAAACTTTAAAAAAAAAGTTATAAAAGATAAGAATAATTTAGCTGATAATAATTAAGGAGGGTATTTTATTTAATAAAATATTCATACGTCGCACTTAAATGATAATAGCCACTTTCCTCTATTTTTTTAATTAAATACACTAGGTTAATTTTTTATTTAACAAAAAAATAAATAAAATAATTTAGATATGATATATATTTATTATCATGATAATATAAATAGTTTAGAAATTAAATTCAATTTTAATTTTGAATCACATATTTGTTAAGATATAATATATTTTTATATTTTTACATTGTAATATTATTTATAAAATAGACAAGAAAATTTTGATGAATCTTTAATAACATGTCCAATTTTGATTAAAAAAATATTAGTTTTTGATGAACTTAATTAATACATGAATTTATCATTTTTTTAATGTTCTTTAAAAACACTTGAAATCATGTTAATTTGATACTTACGATTTAAATTTATATTAAATAAGTAAATTTATACATTCATAAGATTCTTAATCGTCGCAAAAGAAAATTAAAAATCAAGCGACAATAAAAAATTAAGATATTTTAAGAATTTAAATAAAGTTAGAAGCTATAATAAAAATAATTTTAAACAATTAGTTTAATTATGAGGGAAGAAGAGTATTTTAGGTAAATTAAATAAAATACTCTAGAATTTAATCAAATAGTACTAACAATAGACACATAGAAGTGATAATAAATCCTTCTTAAAAGTATATAAGATATTAGATCTTAAAAAATATATAAAATAAAGATTAAATTCAGCCTTCAAATTATTTTTATTAGCATGATAATAAATATAAGTTGCATCAAGATTATTTTATTTATTTTTTTAGTTAAAAAATTTGAATCTATTTTGTAAAATATTGTGAAGTTGAATATTTTGATTTATTTACCTATTATAAAAAAAAAAGGCACTTGAGTAGAATTAGTAACTAGAGTTATTGGGTGGGAGCGGCAATAAATAAAAAAGAATAGTAATAACTACTCCCATGAAACTAAACCCCAAACTTCTCTTTATTGCAATTAAAAGGAATAAATATATATATATATATACACTATCACTTAAAAGTTGGTCTCCAGTTGCAGGTTCCATAATTGAAATTAATTAAAGGACGAGTTTGTGGAAAATCAATCATGAACGTAGGTCCCCTTTTCTCCACTACCATTTACTAGGCTCTTGTTTCAACTGGCATAGGCAGCATATGAATTACGTGACAAGATACATAAGCCATAAAACTGTGAGCCGGAGGTTTACCTTTTATAAGTTGTAAGCTTTACCCCTCGAGTTGCCAGTTTACCAAACATCCACTATGCTTACAAAGTATTAAAATATTTTGATAGTTATCTGGCGCACTTGCTTCTTATAGATTAGAGAATCAAATTTATTATTCTTAGTCAACCCTAATTCTTATTTTCTTTCTCTGATCTTTCCTTAGGTGAATGTTGTTAAAATGGGCCATTATCCATTCCATTTTGTTTTTGTTTTCCTTTTTTTTTTTTTTGTTTAGACTTTTCTATCTTTTTGTTCTATTTTTATTATCTTTTTTATGGGATTTTTTATTATTCCCTTTATGGGTATTTTTGCTGTTCTCTTCATGGGTATTTTGATTTCTTCTCGTAAGTATTTTTATTTTAATGCTCTTATAGATAAGAAAGTTGTTCAGATCTATTTTGAAATGAGACATAATATATATTCTTTAAGTTGCAATATTGTTTGTATTGATTTCTGATATAAAATATACTTACACGTTAATACTTTTCAGAAAAAGAGTAGAGCTACAAATCGTTAGTTTATTTAGAATGTAGAATGCATTTATTTCTTTTTAAATTTAAATTTGACATATCTTTTTTAATTTGCAAGTGTCATTAGGCTGGATTATGAATAATTTTTTTTTCTCGTAAAAAAAGAAAATGCAATCAAATTTTCGTTGTGTAAATGTTTAAATTAGTCTTTAAATTAAAGATACATGAGACATCAAATTAATTTTTTTAAAATTTTTATAAAAATTTTACTTTGCATAACGTAAAATAATTATCAAGTTAAGATTTAAATAAATGTTTAAACATGGAGAACTAAATTAATGTCTATTTTAAACATATAGCAATTAAATTGATATCTGAAATTTTTAAAAGACTAATTTGATGTTGTCATAATCTTTAAAAAATTAATTTGAGTGTTTACTTAATTTTGGTTAAGAGAAGCATGAAAGTTTTTTTGAAATAAAAATGCTATTAATATCCTATATCTTTATAAAAAGCATACATATTTTTTCTTTTGTTTAAATTACCAGTATCTAAAATCTACTGAACTCTGGCTAATCTGGTTAGAGCTAGCTAGGTCAGGCCAATGAATTTATAAATTTTAAGATGCTTTGCTATGACATTAATATCTTGGACACTATCATCACAGAGAAATTCTCCTACGCTCCAACAATTTCCTTCTTTAGGATTTGAGTCTTGATCCATCTTCTAAGAGTGCAAGATGTGCAGCTCACTGATCATTCTAGCCAACCCTTATTGGTATGAAAATGATACTTTAATAGATTTGTTTTAGGTATATTAAGGTTTGCTAAATTGAGTTGTTAAATGTCTAATAGTTATTAGTTTTAAAATAAATATTTAAAAATTTATTAAATACAATTATTATGCAACAAATATCTGATCAGATAAAAATAAAGTAATAAATATTTAAGAATTCGTCTTAAGAGCTGATATTATTAAAAGTGATGCACCCAATGAATTTTCTGGTAGAAGAATAACCTATTCTTAAATTTCGACATGCTCGAACAAATTATCTTAAGCCCAAATAATTAATTGCTTTAAAATATTTTGAGTTAATTGAAGGAAAATTATGCTAGTTTTCATTAAAATTTGATAAAATCACACTTACCTTCTGTCTAATTTTGAAAATAGGTTAATTTCTTCTACTTTGAATTGCACCAAAAAAAAAAGGGTAGAGACTTGTAGTAAAGCACCTTGTGCTGAGTCCCTTGCATCGTGTGATTGTGACGAATTTTTACTAATAAAAGCTGCAGCATAGTGGGTTCTCCAGCATTTTTTTTTTCTTCATTTTCTTTATTTTCCAGAGCATTCCTCACCTAATAGGTAATAAATTAATCTCAGAATTGAATCTAAGTCCTCATACTTAAGAGATTCAATTTCCTTCTGCTCAGACTAACATTTTTTTTAATAGGCTACCAGTAAAAATGTAAAATATCTTTGTATACTAGCTAGAGGCATACCAAAAACAGATTAGGTCCAATTAATTAGGCTCAGACGTGATTTAATTTGTTAATTGGATCATTTTTTTAATTTATATATTACCTAATAATGACATGATTAATGATTAGGTCAATTGCAACCCCACCTGACATTTAAACAACACATAGAGATTCGGATATTATGTATAGTAAAGTCATAAAATATTTTACAAGTAAAGAATAAAATTTAAAAGATATTTTATAAATTAAATTATATTAATATAAAAATAATATCATTTCATATTAAATAAATAAATAAATTATAGTATAAAAATTTTATAAATTATCAACTATTTTTAAAAATATAACTTTTAAAGAATTAAATGACTTCAGAATAGATTGAATCAGTTTGAAGTATAACCTAAACCTAATCCAAAAATATATCAAACCAAAATTTTAAAACTCAAAACCAAACTAATAAGTTTTGGGCTGAGACAGATTATCAAATCGAATTAAGTCATGAACACTAATACTATATATACAGATTTTGGTTGGGTAAAACCAAAATATGTCTTATGAAGTTATTAGCGTGTCTTTATTTTTATTTTTTAAATCATCAATATTTAAATATTATATTTGATCCCAATTAATCTAATTTAAATTAAATTAATTTATTATATAAATAAAAAAATTTTAATATTAATTTTTTCTATTTACAAAAATCAAACTTAAAATATTTAAAATAAATAAATATTAAACTAATTAAATCACTTCATAAAAATTAGTTATTAATGTGTCTTTATTAGTAATATTAAATTAATTTATTTTATTATCTTTTTTTAATATAAAAAAGAAAAATACTCCCAAAAATGAGAGATAGCATTAAAGCCGCGTGTACGGACCTATCTCCTAGGATATTGAAAGGAGTGCCTAGTCGAACTTGGTCGGGCCTTACCTTTGCCTAACCAAACTTATCCAAACCTAGCTGAACAATAAGTCAAAGGTATGTTGTTTGCGAATCATTAGAATAATAACAGGTGAATTCATTTTTTTTTGAAATATTATATTAATTTATATTTTATTAATTATTATTAAATTTGATATAAATTTAATTTAAATAAAATTTATATTTTATTTAATAATAAATAAATAATAAATCGACACCTATTTAAGCACCTCCCAGTAGAGTCAATGCTCCTAGACTCTACCAAGCACTCCCATATTCAATCGAGCTGATTCAAATGTGCCCAACCATATCAGTTGGTTGAAATTCTCCACAAAATTTGGACCTTCCTTATTATTCCACGTACCATAACGATTACGAGATTTAGGAAGAATTCGAGGGAAGCGTCCCTTATCAGCTGATAAAATATAGTGGGGACTTTATTATTTAAAGATGAACTCATTCCAAAAGATAATTTATTATTCCCAATTTATCTTACTCTCTCTCATTTTTCACTTTTGAATTGATAGTCGAAGAGTCTTTGCAGGTTCCACCAAAACTCTTCAACCACACACGAGTAGTTCCACGACTAGCAGAAACAAAGTCTGGTCACCATTCTTCAACCAAAATTATAACTTGTTTTTCCTATTACTTTTACAAGATGAAAAAATAACTCCCAAAAATGAGAAATGTAGTATAGGAGTCTTTTAGGCCCAATAGCACCTAACAACTCTATGTTCCCTAGCCTCCCCAAACTCTTTCAAATCAGCGTTCCACTTTTAAACCAAAAAAGAACAGAAGAGAGAAGGGGGTATAAAAGAGAAAAGGGAGGAGGGGGGACTTTGCCGTCAAAGGATACATCATCACCCAACATGTGTCCTTACTTGCGACTTACCATGTTTGGGTTGGGAATAGATCATCCTTTGATGTGTAATTTTCATATGATCAAGTCCTATGTGATCTTTTACCATTAATTAAGAAAGTGGGGTTTATACATAACACTTGATAGAAGAAAATTAATAATAAAAAATCATGCATAACATAGTTATATGAAGATTACACATGAAAGGATCCATTCTCTATTTGGGTTTTTCGTTGAAAGCTTCAAACTAGTGTTTTAAAAGTTGGATGAAACCTTTAGTTAATTGATTAGATCATAAAATACTCATATCTCTGATTTAAATACTTTTATAATTTAATTATGACTTAAATATAAATTTAATTGATTGAAGGATTGAACTATGAGTTAAAAATCTCATTGATTTATCTCTAATCTAATCTTTAAAACATCATTTCAAATTATATTTAGCTCAACAAAACATGATTTTACGTAGAATTTATATCTTCTGTCGTTTTCAACAGAAATTGCGGTCACCATTAAACTTTCCTTTGACTAGAAATAATAAAACCAAGTTATTTGCATTCAATTATGTATTTCATGTTAATTAAGATTTATTCTATTAAAATCATTTCAAGATAAAAGGCACAAACTATTTTAATGTAAACTCAATTTTGAGCAATATCAAACTTATAAAAGTAAGTTTGTGAAATCTAAATTCAAACTGGCCATAATGACCCAAACCATGATCAGATCTCTCAAACAACAATTCACGCAATGAAGCATGGCCAGACGTGCCATATATGTAAGGAAGGACGCCATCAACAATGAAGGCAAGTCCCTAAACATTTATATCTCACCTCATCGCAAGCTTATACTGACTTAATTACTGTTTGTTTGAATGAGACTTAAAACTGTCGTGTATTGATTTTCAAAAGGAAATCTCATTTTTCTACACTCTAGATTCTAAACATTCTACAGCAATGAGAAAAAGTTAAAACTAACTTAATCATAGAGCTCCTTTACGGATGTCAACCACCTTGCCTGTGGCTTCTATGGATGAGACTTTAGAGACCAAATGCTCATTGGACCACACAAGAACATGAAGAGAGTGAAGATGATGATGATGCATCTTTGAACATTGGAGACACTACATGTGGGAGTGAAGTGAAAGATAGGCACGCAAGCAAGCGGCGACCCTCAGTAGTGAGTAGTGAGTGCAGTGAATGTGTTAGTGCCTTAAAGGCTCAGCCTACAATGTGGACCATTGTTTTGTTATCTTCCATTTTATTGTGTCACCATTTGCTATGTGATGACAATGGGGGGCCCCTACCCATCACTAATCTTGCTTATCCACTCTAATTAATCACCCATATATATCAATGACGATCATTCTTTTCAGGAATTTGTTAAATAATAGATATAATTTTTCGTAGTTATCTTGTGTGCTTGGAATCCTATTTGCATCCATTGCCAATTGGCCCCATATATGACACTTAGCCTGTATTTAAATATCTCAACTACTATGGTATGTCCTATTAAATGTTTTTAACTTCCTTATCCAAAACTTGTGTTTCATGGCCCATTCTTAGTGAACTCAATTAGTGTATCCTATGACAACATTTCCTCATCCACAAATTTTATGAACCTTATTTTGTAACGTCCCGATTTCCGAGATCCGACTTCGCCCTCAGGATTGATCAATTTTAATTCCCGACTTCATCTTCGAATTCTACACAAAGTGGGATAAATTCCGAGTTCCAAGTTCGTCTAACGTAAGTACATGATTTCCGACTTCATCTTATGATATTCTCCGATTTCAGGAGTGCGTCTCACCTATGTCCGACTTGAGCTTAATCTGGACTATTTCTACAACTTAGAGTTTAACATTCGAGTCGAACAACGTGAGTGATTCCGATGTCAGATTTCACATCGGAGAAAGCGGACCCATTCGATCTCGTAACTTATCTCCAAGTTTCAAATAAAATACATACGAGCTCAGGCTTCATGTTTCAAGGACAAATATACGGTTTACGATCTCATCAACCACCTTGTATATAAATCCCGACTTCGGGTTTAAGTACCAGGTTTGGCCATGTGGTCCAATTCCCGAGTTCGATCTCTATTTCACATCCGTTGACATTCCAGAGTTCAAATAGGGAGTTAGAGATTTTATGATTGTCAGATTGCATGACTTGACTTATTTGATTCCAAAACTCAAAGTAAACAAGATTTCCTCAAGTCACAAACAGCGTGGTATGAGTTCCGACATCACAGCGCTTCGGCTTCAAGCGATGTAAAAATACGAGCTCCAACTTTGGCGAGAAAAGAGCGAGTTAGATTTCAGAATGCGGTGGAAACGAGTTCCACTTTTAAGCGGCGTGGAGAGTAATTTGGCCACAAAAAGTGAGAGACATGGCCGAACTTCAAGCGCAAAACTTCAGTACGTCAGCACCGCATTTCATCTATTTAAGTCAGACTTCTCTCTTCATTCCCAGCTGATTTATGTCTCCCTCTCCTCTTTGCTCTAGCCTTCGTCTTCCCTTCCTCTCTCAAATCCAACTCCATCAAATCTCCAAGCTTTGGCAAAGTTCCATCAATCCAAACTCAAATTCAGCAAAGTCATACTCCAAAGAGGTAGAACTCAATCTCTAATCTTAATTTCTCTAAACTAAGGATGCATGAAGGATTACTTTTTATGATTATTTGATGATATATTAGATGTGTATGATTGGATTAATATGGGATTAATATGAAATCTTGAGTGGCAATTAGAATTAGAAGAAGAAAACTAAGAGAAATGGATGGATGAGGGTGCTGTCCTGGTGGAGATTCCACGGCAGTCCGTACGGCGGAGAGTACGGCTCCGCCTACAATCGGTCAAATCCAATGAAACCATTTTTAGATGAAAGTAGACATTCAGGGCTTTTCATAGATATATCATATAAGGTTATTGGATTAGTATTGAAGGAGATACGAATTTTTGAAGTTTGACCTAGGGTTCAGGATTTTCATCCGGGCAGGGTGACATGAGGAGGGTATAACTCACCCTATACAACTCCAAATTGAGTGAAACCAAATTTGTTAGAAAGCTTACACATAGGGGAACATCCCAATATGATATTACAAGTTTGTTATGATCCCAATTGTTCCCAGTAATCCAAGGAAGTTACTCTATATCCAAACTGAGCCAAAACAGGGTAGCTCTGGAAGGTCGACTTTCAGGACTTATAACTCGAGGTATATTTAAGCAAATGGAGTGAAACTTGTGGCAAATGAAAGGTGGTCCTGTTAGCTTCAATATGAGACCAATTTTGTATGGTTTGAGCCTAGTTTCGATTTGTAGTGAATTTATAATTCCAACAGTGTAATTCGGGCTAGAGACTGAACAGGCTGAGGTAAAAGTTAGATATCAGGAGTTATATAAATCAAAATGGTATGGGACTAAAGAGGTTAGAAAGTAGACATATAGAGCTATGATATATCCAAATTTCAGATCTAAATGAGTTGAATAGAAATAAAAGTGGATCATATGAAATTCGGGCAGAACCGAATAGAAGGTAGCAGAATGGCCAAAGTGATAGTTTCACAAAGTGACCCAATTGAAGATTTCACAAGTATTATGGAAACATAAAAAGTTTGAGTTGAGGATTGCCAGTTTGACATTGATATATATGTGTGTTAAGTTGATTTATGTTGCTATGACTGGTTTGTCCGTGGGAACTGGCACTATTCATAGGGAAACGAATATGATCCGTTATCTTTAGATTTCTGGCGAAGTTTATGAACCTAGGGATATTTATATGCAAGAATGATATAAGGGTGATATGAGATATATGAGACTAAATCAAAAAGCGTATGATATGAGGTATATGAGAAATCTTGATGAAGCATATGTATGAGTACATTTAGCATGACTATGTGACAACATGAGAATGAAAAGATATAAGTATATTAAATGTGAATATAAAGATGTAGAATCCCCTTGTGGGTAGTCGGTGTGACAATGGTCACGAGTTGGTGACAAGCTCACTCCAAGGCAGGCTACTAAGAGGCAGTAAAGGTTAAGAGTAAAGAGACTTAAAGACCAAAAATTAAGTATATGCCCCACTCGCATCAGGCATGGCATCGACCTAGCTAGTGTGAGATATAGGGGTAGGACTTACATGAGGCGTGGCATGACCCGGTAGTGTAATGCAAATGAAGGTCCTATGTTCTACAGGAGGCGTGACATGGCGATCAGCTCGATGGGGTATGACATGGCGATCATACTACGGAATATAGCATGAAGACCCCATATTCCTAAGGGCGTGACATGGTGATCACGCTCAGGCGAAGTATGACATGGCGATCATACTTTACGGAATGTGGCATGCAAAGATATGATGATGAATCTATATTCCTAAGGAGCATTGACATGGCGATCAGCTCTCGGACAGGGTATGACATGGCGATCATACTCTAGGATATAGCATGAGGGATACCATATTCTAAGGAACATGACATGGCGATCGCTCGATGGGGTATGACATGGCGATCATACTGCAGGGGATGTGGTATGATCTTTGGACTTGAGGGCGGCGATATATGGTAACGCTCAAGTGTGAGCGGATCACAGCCTTGCTAGGGACGCGATACGTAGCCTTTTAGGTGTGTCGAATGAAAGAAAAGTAAAATTTTATGTATATGTATGAATTCAGAGTCTGCAAGTTAAGTTATGTACAAAGGTTATGTTCAAAGTAAATTAATGCTATGTGCGTTTATATGTTGAAGATTATTATCCATGGTATTATTCATGAATTAATCTTGTGTAGACTTCCCCAAATGACCAATATATGAGTAAGAATGAACTTTGCTTCGGATAAGACATTTTTTTTTTTAAATGTAAAATTAAGCTTGATTTATGTGACATGTTCACCTTTTCATAATAAGCGAAATGGCCCGGAGATATGACAACGATGACATTACATGTGTATCATAGAAAATCCTCAGAATTTATAATTCTCACTCCTATTTTTCCGTGTTGTCTCCGGAAAGTTCAAGAGGGTATCGAGTAAGCCTTGTGGAAGTTCTTTGTCGAGATAAGGTCAGATTCAGTGCTTAGTAACAACTCCAGGGTGTGGTACTATGACTTAAGCATAGTACTGTACTTGGGAGGGTGTTACATATTTCTCCACATTAACAAATGATTTTGAAGGGCACATCCAGCTTCTGAAACGGTACAATTGTTTCTTCTTATCTGAAGGAAAAATAATAGAAGAAAAAAAGTTGATTTGATCCTCATATATGGTGGCTTTTTCTTTCCCACTTATTATGTAATTCTTAGTTATTGTAGCAACTTAATTGACATGTGAATTTGACAGGAATTTTGGTTAAAATATTTTAGATGATTATTATAGATAAAGAAAGAAAGATAAAATCTAAGAATTTCTGTTTTCGTTTCATGCACAAATTGAACAATCACTTTCTTCAAAACGATGTGTAAGAATATTAATAATTTTATAAGAACAAAAACAAAAGTACAAAACATTTCTCCACTCTGATACGGTAAACAATGTTATCATTTGTCTTTCTTTATTAGTGAGTGCCTTTTTCCAATTCCAAATATAGACCCGATGGCCTTGTCTATCCAATTCCCCTAAATGGCTTCCCTACTCTAGCTACCATTCCATTCCCTTTTTGTTCTATTATATGTGTTAAAAACAGCAGCGAATCTGAGCTATTTTATGATGGAAACGAAGAAGAGCAAAGAAGCCTCACCCAATGTGGATCCAACAAGATAAAAAGATAAGGCCATAGCATAAGGTCTTGTGAGGTGAGGTCCTCTCACTCTCCTTTCCAAAATGTGTAACTATAAACTCAAATGGAGCCAAGAAATTCAATCCTTAGAAAGGAAAAGTCAAGAATGTATCACGTCATTGCTTTGAAAATCTGACTAGTTACTCATAAAATATATTTTGATTTTGGCGTTAATTTTTTTATATTATCATGTATTTATATAATCGGTGTTTTTTCCTATTTACACTCTTTACTATTAATTTATTACTTTAATTTTCTAAATCACCCTCACATAAATGTATTTATTTTATTAAATGAGTATATTACCTTTTATCTTTCATACTGTTATTTAATATCAATAATTTTCGCCTTTATTGTTCCAAAACTCTTCTATCTTTTCCATTTCATATATCATTCTTCCTATTACTTCATCATATCATACCTTTTTTCCCTCTATCAACACTCCTTAATTTATTTATACTTTTATATTTTTTCAAAATTCCCAGAACAAATAATATATAAAGATTTACCATAAAAGTCACCTAAAAACATATGTTCTAAGTAAATGTTTTAACATCAAAATATCTCAATAAAAATTTAACATCCAACAATTAATAAATAGTATATAATATTACTCATAATAACAAGTTCATGTCAAAAGCATCCATCTAATACTTGGACAAACTATATTTTCAAATTTTAGGTCTTCAAATATATCAATTAAATATCTATAAAAAAGACTTTACATATCCAATGAATGGTTCTTTTATTATTATAATACAAAAGTTTAGATTAAAGAGAAGATTCATCCCGATTAAGGGTCAAGGTATGCTTCTGAGCTTATTAAACGTTTATAAAGGTATTTATAAATCACCTACCAATTGGAAAACCTAAAAATCGAACCTAAATCATGATAATGTATGAATAGATAATCGACTAGGTGAGCGTGTCGCATTATTAGCATCCAATGAATGGCCCTTCACACTAAAAGGAGACAAATTGACTTAATAAAAACAAATGGGATATTTACTATTTACGAATGGTCGACTAAGCAAAAATAGATCTAACCCAATAGGATTGCCAAAGGTCACATTAAATCTTCCATCCCCTTTCACTGCAAGTGGTGGGTTTTCCAATTTGCATCCTTGATTGCTACAGCGTTTACAGAGGGAAATAGCTCACTCAAAATTTGGCAAAAGTAGCTTAACTGCAAAAGAAGCTTTCCCCTTCAAGAGCTTCAGACAAAAAACCCATATGTACCACAAGAAATCACTTCCTCAAGCGTGAAATGAGACAAAGGGTAGGAATAGGCCAAACAATTTTTCAGGGCATTAGGCTTTAAGCCGTTTTTATTTTTTTAATTTATTTTTATTAGCACAAACTCTAGGTTGAGGGGACAGCTTGGTCCAATCCAAGGTTAGACATGTCTTAAGGACTCATCAAGTATTTACAGAGATATTTATAGATTATTCACCAATGAAGAAAAACCAAGGAATCAACTCCAAATCATGATGATACATGAGCGAAAGAGTGATTAGATGAGCTAACTATATCTAAGTTAAGTTTGGGCTGGCTTTTTATGTACAAAACAAATTTGGACCCATTTAAACAAAACTTAACCTAGATCATCATAATAAAGATTAACATGAACTGTGAAATGTTAGAAAATGCAGCCTTTGATGATAATTGCAAATGAGATGAACTAAGTTGCAGATGCTGATCTAAGACAAATGCTGTGATGAGATTTAATAAACGTGGATGCAGGTGTCATATGGTTTGAAGATTGTCAATATGGAAAGGTATAAAGTGGTTGATTTGTGATAGATCTTGATAAGAGTTCTGTTGTTTTCTGATGGTTGATTTTGTATGGTGTTGATTTTTGTTACCTTGATTTTCATGTTATGCTTTCTGTACTTTGCTCCTCACTGGTTTGGTGAGTTTGTGCTTTTGAACCTATCCAAAAAAAAGATTAACATGAAAGAATACGGTTATTAAAGAGATAAGATTAACATAAAAGAATCAGGTTATTAGAGAAAAATATACAATCAAGATTAATAAAGTTAGACTTTAGTTTTTAATATATTGTTAGTGTAAAATTTTTTACATTATTAATCAATCACATATTACTTTTTACATAATTTTTAATTTTTGAGATAATTATTATAAGAATTAAAGTATTTTAATGATACGTCGATATATAATTAAATGATAATATAACCTTTTTATTTTAACAATATATCAAACTTAAATATATAAGTTTAATATTACAGCATGACTTTTTCATCCCAGTGAAAAATATTAAAGAATTCTCATTCGGTAGCAAATTGTGCTCGAACTAGCGATCTTGAACCTAGCGAAGAATATGTGGAAGGTTTGGTGGTTTGATGGAAGTAGTTTAACTGTTTAACTTCCAAACAGTCCCACGCCATGGGTATTGGTGCGAAGAGGAGAGGCATAAGATGATGGCATTGTGATAATTGATCAGCTTCTGCCAGATATCAGGAATTGTTGCTTTAATATCTAGTAGCTATGCAAAACTTATTAGAATTGGGAATATCTAAATTTTTAGTTGATTTTTATTGAGATTTGTTTTATGAGAATTGGGAATATCTTAACATATTAGTTATATTTGTTACTGTTTGTAGTTTGGATTGCACACTAATTACTTGTGTGTTTATTATTATGTTTTAACCTTAGAAATTGCATCTTTTATGCTTTGCAATGTTTTAACATGAGGTACAGTTTCTTAATTTATGTAATCTGGACTTTTTAGTTAATGGAAATCTAGATATTGTATTACGGTCTGTTGCTGATATTAGACACATAAAATTTGGATTTTATAAAATTCAGAATTTTTTTTTTTCTGTTTACAAGTTTGCGATCGATTACATTTTAACGGCCGATTTTGTGACCAAAAAATGGCACAGGTCATAAAAGTTGCGACCGATCAAACTTTGCGACCAATCTTAAAACTAAATTTATAACTTATAGTTTCAGTCACTAATTTTGAGACCGATTTAACGACCAAATTATTTGACTCTAACTTTGTGGCCGAATTTTCGTCACAAAATAGTCAAACACACGACCAATATGGAGGTCGCATATGTTGCCAAAATCAGTACAAAATTTTGCATTCGATTTTTCGGTCACAAATATTTTTGAAACCAAGGGTTGTGCAACAAATAGAATCGGTCGCAAATGATTTTTGCAATTGAATTAGTCGATTTTGTAACCGATTTCATCTTGAATCATATTACTTGAGCAAAAAAAATCAGTCACAAAATCAGTAGCAAATTTAAAGATTTGCAATCGATTTTTTGCTCCATTATATTTCGTTCACATAAAAAATTTGGTCACAAAATCAATTGCACTTGCAAATTTTGTGACCCATTTAATGATTGGTTTAATTCTCCATTATATTTCTTGTGCCTAAAAAACTCAATTACAAAATCGGTCACAAATTGTTAATTTGCGATCGAAAGTGTACTGCAAAGGTCAACATTTGTGTGCAAAAAATTGGTGACAAATACTCATTTTTATGACTGATTTTGTTTTTCATACTTGTTTTCCTTACTTTCGCAAATCAGTTGCAAATCCATATTTTGTGACTGATTTCTTTCCCCAAATAATGGTCTCAGATTACTCCAATTGGTCATAAATTTATTTTTTTGCGATTGAAAAAATTTGGTTGCAAAATCGATCGCTATTATGATAATTTCTAGTAGTGCAATGGCTCACCAAATGGGTCTAATGAATTTTTTATTTAAAATTATATTTCCTTCAGCCCATAATATTTGTCATTTTGACTATTTGTTTGAGTATTAAGGCACTCAAAAATAAGAGTTGATTGTAAATATATTTACCAAATCACCCTTATTTAATAATCAATTTATTGTGTTAATATTTCATCATTTATTATGCTTAAAATTATATGAATGATATAATTGAACATTTTGTAATAAATCTTTTATAGAAATATGAGAATGACAGATAAATTGACAAACAAAATTTACCCAAAATGACAGATATTATGAATCAGAAAAAGTATATTATAATTTTATAAGTTGTCACTGCATCTTTTGGTGGGAAAAATATTTGATACAGTGACAACATCTCATAAAGTTTAATTTATATTTATTATTAATATGGAAAAATGAACACTATTTAATATTGATTTAATATTTGATTATTTAATAAATTTAATTTGCATGCATTAATAGTGTAAAATAATTTTATATTACCAATTAACAGAATTTTGGAAAAATGATCAATTATTGTGAGTAGTTACTTGTTATACTTTGTCATTTTTCTTAAATTTTATTAGTTGACAGTATAAAATTATTTTATATTATTAATATATAGAAATTAATCTCTGTTAATAAATCATATTAGTTAAATCTCTTAAATTCTTACGTTATATGTGTGGGATAGGATGATCCTATAAAAATTATATAAATAAAAGATATGAGATAAAGTGTGATTTTAGGACTATTTTTATAATTTCATTCTTACAAGTGATCTTATTTAATCAATTCTTTTAAAGTAGCTTTTAATATAATTTTGCTATTCACGTCTCATTTTGTACACATAATTTTTACATTAATTAACACATAACACGTTTATTATTACATAATTTATGTACTTTAATAATCAAATAATATATTATACAGAATATAATCAATTATTATTTATAACCATACATAATATGCGTAACATTTTTTATTAATTACTTCCGCATAAATAATTAATGTAAATATACAATTTATAAAATTTAATGTGTGAGTATTTTTTATTTAATACACTATTTTAATTATAATATCAATTTTTCAATTAATTTCATTAAAATTTAATTTTATAATATAATAATTTAATTTTAATACGCTATTAGTATAAAATTGTTTGTATAAATAATTTAATCATATATAATTTTGGCATTAAAAGTGTTTAGTTCTTATTATAATTATCTCAAACAATTATATAAATTATAAAATATTATAAATTATCAATATAATATATTTTACACTAATAATATATTTAAACTATTCTTGTAATAAAACACAATAATATTATTGGATTCATTATATATCCCACCTAATAAAAAATATCGTTAATTATTGTTGTAATTCATTAAAATTTAGGGATGCGTTTAAAAAGCCGCATGAACTGAAATGACAAAATTTAAATAAATACATTTGAATGTAATTAAAAAGAGAGTCAAATAAAAATTGGGGGGGGGGGATAATTCTTCTCTTTATTGCCACTAAAAACTTTATGTGATTGTGCTCTATGCTCACGAAAGGTTGTAAGGTAAGGAGTATTGTATACTCACAAAACATGGGGGGTAAAAATGGTGCCAATAAGGGCTCGTTTGGTATACCTAATAGTATAAGACCTAATAGGATAAGGGTTGATAGCATAAGGTCTGATTGTATAAATGCTGATAAAATTTTAATGTTATGCAGTGTTTGGTATGTCACTGTATAAGATATTGTATTATATAAAATATAACTAGAAAAAAAGATTATAATAAATATAATTTTTAAATAGTTATTATAATTATTTTAGTTATTTTTTTATTATATATAAAAATAATTTTATATTAAAATTATTTATTTATTTATTTTTATTTTTTTCATAAATATAAAAAATATGAGAGAGAGAGAGAGAGAGAGAGAGAGAGAGAGAGAGAGAAATAGAGATTGAGTTTTTATACATCAAAATTTAAGCAAGCTCAGTATCATATTCCTATATTTGGTTGTATTTTTTATTATATATAATTAAATTTATATTAAATATTATTATTTATATATTTTAATAATAAATTTTTATTCCTATATTTTTATCTTAGTTTGAATAGTTATTTTATAATTATTTTTTAAAAAATATTTATTTATTATTACATAATATTATTTTTATTTATATATTTTTATTATTTATTTAATAATTAATTTTCTTTTAAGAAAATATATTAAAACATAAAAAAAATGAAAGAACCCTTGTATATTAAAAGCTAATCTGGCCTAATACGATCTCCATAGGCCGTATTAAGTTATCCATCATTATCACATATAAGGGAGGTTTGATGGATAAGCTTATACAATACGTTGACCACACCAAACAATGGATAAGGTCATAACGTATTGTATTACCTTATCCTATCATGCCTAATACGGCATGCCAAACACCCCCTAAGTTAGGGATGTAGTGTAAAAGTCATGGAATTTTCAGTTATGCATCAGGGATTAAAATAGTCTCTTTCTTTTTGTAAAATTACTTTATTGGGGAATTATATGTAAAATTTTTTTAGTGTATTATTGGGATGTAAAATTTTCTTTCTTTTCAAACTTTATCTCTCTTTAAACTAGAAAGAGATTTTTTTTAATAAGAAGGAAAATTCCATTCATAAACAAGCCTAATGATACTTATAAACCAAAAAAGATATATCATATCTAAATTTAATAAGAAACAAACATATTCTATATTTTGAACTAACCAATGATCTGCTTTGCTCCTTGCCCAAAAGCTATTAATGTTTAAGCATTTTTCACATTAGAGACTAACACGAACGGTGCTACAACTTAAAGAATGTATTACATCTCCTTTCAAAATAGATCTGAACGAATTTTTCATTTATAAGAGCATGAAAAAACAAATATCCACAAAAAAAAAAACCAAAACACCCACAAAGAGAAAATCAAAAGATCCATAAAAAGGACAATAAAAACACCCACAGAAGGGGACAATGAAAGCCCTTACAAAAAAATCAACAAACACAAGACAAAAAACAGAAAAGTTAAGCAACGAAAAGAAAAAACAATAAAATGGAGGGGCTGCCACCAAAGAAGAAAGATAGCAACCCCTTTAACAAGACTATCATATAGAGGAAGACCAAAGAGAGAAAGGAAGAGAGAGAGAGAGAAATTTACATTTACAATCAATACACTAAAATTTCCATAATTTTACATACAGTTTTCCAATAAAATAATATTATATAAAAGTTAGAGAAAAAATAATTCGTAAGTCTCCATATATATATATATATATATATATATAATTAAAATATCCAAAATTTGAACATTGATCCTAGTATTATAGTACTGCCAAGGTCATTTTTTTTATAGTATAGTATTTTCAAATACAATTTTTGTGAGTATGATACCCCAAAACTTATTTGTAAAGACCAAAAACTTCTCTAAACTTTTTTTTTTATTCATTCAAATTAAAGAGTCTGATATAATAACAAACATTTCTCTTCTATTTTCTTATTAGACTTATTAATCATCTAACCAGGCAAACACTTTATTTCTTACTTTTTCATTTCATTCTATTTGAATTATCATCTTTTGTTATCTATAAAACTCTCAAAACTTAGTTAATCCTGATGTAAATTTTAAAACATGTTTTCAACTTTTAACCAAATGCAAACGAGATCGTGCCTTAGTGGTAACAACTAAAACTCATGAAAGCAAAGGAAGTCAATTGGAATCCTATGGGTAAGGAGAAATTTTTATATAGCTCATGAAGGACTGTATAGATGTACTCAAAGTTAATAATAAAATAATATTTTAAGATATGACCTATTATTAATTTATACTTTTATCTAAAATATCATTCTATTATTGATTATAAGTATAATCTATGTAGTGCTATAGAAGCACCTAAGATCTTCTTCGTAGGTAAGGGGTGCAAAATATCCTTACAAATCTCCCTCCTTAGGTCTAAAATATTATTTTATTATTGATTATAAATATAATCTATGTAGTATTCTAGAAGCATTTAAAATCTTCTCCGTAGGTAAGGGACCCCCTCAGGGGCAGCATGAGGGGTCCTTCTTTTTTCCATTTTTCCTTCTCCCTAATGGACACCCAACATCCTTTCAATTCAAGTTAAAAAGTGGTTTAATTTTATTATTGAAAAATTTTACCACCAAACAATAATGTGTTGCGGGATTCCAAAAAAAGAAAAAAAAAATCCTTCAAACCAAACATCCTCTAAACAACATTGGACAAAAGATAAGCAGTGCTGTCAAAATGAGTCAAACCCATTGAGCCAAATCATTTATCCACCAAAAATAAGTAGGCTGAATTTGAAAAATAACAATCCATTTAAATTAGCTCGTTTTCATATTGACTCGTTTTATCTGCGAGTTAAACAGGCCAGCCTGACCGATTTACCTGTGTTTCTTTTTTTATTATTTTTTTTGAGAAAAAAAAGTATAAATTTAGGATATAAAAATATAATTTAATAATCAAATTTAGGATATCTTTATTTTTTAATAAAAAATAAGAATTTTTACCTTTTTATAATCAAAATTAATTTTTTTCAAACTTGAAAAAGTAAAAAAGAAAAAGAAAGTTAAACGAGCTGGCCTGTTTAAACTCATAAACTGGTCTTAAATGGTCAACCTAGTAAACTATGACTCGCAAGCTAAATGGGTTGGCCCATTTAACCCGTTTATTTATCTAGTTTAAACAGGCCGAGCTTAAACGGGCTGACCCCCACCCGTTTAATACCTGTAAGAGCAAGGTTGTTATTATTCACTCGCCAATTCTCTAATGGCTTTGCATTCTTACATATTTAGTGTATTTTTTTGTTTTTGACAAATAGAAAAATGACTTATGTGCTTATATATGGTGCATATTAGACCATCATAGTATACAATAGAAACTTTTAAAAATAAATTCTTGCTCACCTCCAACTTCAACCTCTCAAAATAAATTTTTGCTAACTTGATATCCAACTTCACTCTCAACTCATGGTAGATTTTCATTAATTGAGAATCTTTTAATATATACCATACTTTTCAAATATATACCTCTTTAAAAACATGTATAATTTTTATAACCAAAAAAAATACCAAATACATAATAATACAAATGCACCATGTCATCCACCTTATCCACTAGGCATCCGTGGCAAGAAAAGGTTAGGATTTTGCTGATAGGCCCCACGCCATGGATCCAGTGATCCACGTGGCAGCAATCTGCTCAACCTTTTGACAGCGGGAAAGACTAGAAGAGTGGGACACACTCCACTCTGTTTTCTGGAGACATAGAAGAGAAAAGAAAAGAAAAGAAAAAATAAAAGGCTAATCAGAGAAACGAAAATAGGAGTCCGCAAAATTTCACCTTATAGCCCCTCCTTTCTGCCTCTATAAATAAACGGGCGTGACCGAAGGTGTCACCAACTTGTACTTGGAACATTTTCTTCTCTCTTCTTTTCTTCTCTTCTATTTGTTTATTTCTCTCTCTCTCGCTCTCTCGTGTCAACGTTTTCACGTGTCTCTCCTTGTCCTTGTTCTGTTCTTTTCTGTCCTCCTTCCTTTCACTCCGTTTGTTACCTAGGAAAAACCTCAATTGGGTTTTGTTCTTTCCCATTTTAAGGTTGTTCTCAGGCGGTGGTTGATGTTTCTTTGTGGGTTAATTGTCTTCTCATAAAAATCGCACTTTGTTTGAAGGGTTGAACCAGAGGATCTTGACACAGAAGTTCAAGGGTGGTAATGGAAGGAAAGAAGAAATTTGGTTCTTCTTCTTCTTCTTCTTCTTCTTCTTCTTTCACTTCTGAACTCTTTGGGTCCAACCAGTCCCAACCATCTTCTTCTTCTGGAATCTTTGCTTCTATATTTTCTCCATCTTCTAAGGTGTGATGGTGTTTTCATTTCCGCTGCTTTTTTTTGTTTTGTTTTTTTAAATCATGCCTTTGTTTTGGTTGTGATTAAGGAATGTTCAATTCAATCTGTCTGTTTTTCTCTGCATTTAATGGTTGATATGAGGATTTCTGCTATATATTGGATTGGGTGTGTTTTGCTCTGAGTTTGCGATACACTAGGAGGCTATGTCTTTCAGCAAATTCAGCTTTTCAAGTTTCGTCAGACATTTTGATTGATGAGCTATGAGTAAAGAGACAATGAGCGTTTGCACACATGATGTATTCAATTACTAGCTGATGATGAATTCAACTAACTTTCGAAGTTATTCATTGAATTTTAAAGTGGGGGTTTTAATCATGCACCAATTTCATTGCGTATATGGACCCATGTTGAAACAGCTCTGAGAATTTTTCTGGGTCGTGTTGTTTCAGGTGTTAGGGAAAGAATCTCTGCGCTCTCAAGTGAGTGGAAATACTGCAAGTGAGGGATGGAGCCCAAAAATGGGTAAACCTGGTAGGTGTATTTAGTTTTAGCCTCTATTTCTTTTTAAAGATTTTGGTAAATATCTATCATTTTTGGTCATGTTTTTAGGTGCACCCAAAAAGTTATACAGTAGCGCAATTCCAATTGGCTCTATTTTCCTTGTTCTCAGTTTTCCTTTACTGTCCTTGCGTCTCAGTTATCTGCATCCATAGAATGCCCTTGATTACACTCGCTAACTGACATGATGGCTAAAAAAGTTTATAAAGTAATTTATTTGTTTCATTATTAAACTTAGCTTTTGAAGATTTTGCAAATATGAAATGGAATAATACGTAATCGGTATCCATTCATTTTTTTTTTTTATCAATTTGCTTTAAATTGTGGGATAAAAATATTATTTCTTTTGCTTCCAATTGTTCCTTTTTATGCTATGTCATCTTGTCTTATTCCTGTTATCAATACAGATGACATCTTCAAGGGCAATGGTGGTGAAACTCATAACACAGCAAATAAGGATATGAGTTCCATCTATCAGGAACAAAGAGTTCAACCTTGTCACCTTAGTTCATCAATCTATTATGGTGGCCAGGACATATATTCTCATCCTCCAAGTACACAGGATTCGGGATTAAACTCTTTGGTGAGTGCATTTATTATTGTCTTTAGTTATAATGTATCTTCAGTTACTTCAAGAGCATAACAAACACCAGACTAGATGTATGTTTTTGTAAACACTATTCAAAGGCGTGATTTGTACTACAAACGTGCTACATGAAATAAAATATAAATCATTTGAATGGACATGATGAGTTACTAAACAGAAATCTGCAGGGATCAAATCAAACCTTTTTGTTTCGATCGGTATGTTAGATGATTGTCATATTAAAACTAAACACCTTATAGAGTTCAAGACAGATTGAGCTATATTCAACCAAAAAAAAAAAAAAAAAGAAAAAAGTTATTATTTTGGTTTATTGTACTTAGTTTGGATGATACTTTTATCCTTCTATAAAGAATGCCTAACATGATTTTTTACTTCTCAGTACAAGAAAGATGGGGCAGAAGATGATTCAGGGAGTGCTTCAAGAGGAAACTGGTGGCAAGGTATGAAATATACCTATCTGATAAGATTTGTGTTAAAAATTTTGGCAGTTGGCTTCTATTGGTATGTGAGAATTTTCTCATTCCTTTATTTTCTCTCCACAGGATCTCTCTATTATTAGGATCACTATTGCCAAGGGATATACTCCTCAAGGTATATGATTTTCTAAAATTCCATGGCCATGTGCCACTCTAGATGTCTTATTGCTTTTCCTCCTTTAATTTCTTAAACATAGTTTATCTGAAAATTAAGTACCTGTTTGATTATACTTCTAGGAGGTTCAGAAGGTCTTTTATTAGAATGAGAATGAAAATACACAATAACTAATATATTCGGTATGTAAAGGTTTTTTTTTAGAAGACCTTTCAAAATTTTAAAAGACTTTTTAGGAGAAATATCTTTGAGGTTATTTTTTATTCTAAAAAAAATTTTTTTGAAAAGAAATTTTGCTATTATTCTCATATCAATAATTAAAAGTAATTTTACTTTATCCTATCTAAATAAAACGTATTCTTTTAAATTTATTTTTGATATATTAAAATTAAATAAAAATTATTTTTTTAAAAATAATTTTTCTAAAGGGTCTTCTTTTAAAAGACCTTCTCCCAAAAATTAAACCAAACGGATCCTAAGAAGCCTTAGAAAATAAACAAGAGGATTATGAAGGTCAATCAAGAATTCGACTAATAAAATGGAGACATGCCTCAGCCTCTTTGCCAATCCTATTATAAAAAAGGAAGGAAAATGGAAAGGAGGAAAAGCAGATAAGAATTTCCAAGTACATACATGTATTATACGTACATTTGACCGTGTGTCTTGATTGCTAATCATATTTCTTGTTTTCCATGTTCATTTTTTATTTTATTGTTTGTTATTGATTTGTTGCATGCCTTTTTTTTGCAGGTAAGTAGGAGGACAGTATAGCAGTATAGTCCATCTTTTGATATATGGAAGAGTTGCATACTATGGTGAGCATGTTGGAGGCTAGTTGTTTTCTCCAGCCAAACAACAGAATCACACTGTGAAGCTGTAGTCATACTCGTATCTATCTGTATTCCTGTAAAGAATAAATGTACTCAGCCATTGTAATGTAAAAGTTGTATGGTATAGGAACTCCATGTGTGAACAATCAGCTACTCATGTGTGGCTGAGGCTTTGAAGTTTTTACTTTAATGGGAGAAACTATATTTTACTGGTTTCTCCTCTGCCTTGTAGTTCTGATGTGATGACTGATGGATATGCATGTATCAACTGAAATAATTTATTTATGAGTGAAATCCTCTCTACTGTTTCTACGTCTATTTTTTGTTGTAATTTTATGAATGTATGGTAGAAAATTCAATCACCAACTTAATTTTTGTCAGTATTTCCTAAACTAGTGCATTTCTTCTATATTGTGTCGTAATTTTGGTTGCTATTTCCATCAATGCACATGATTCTCCGTGCATTTCTTTTTTTTTTTTTTCTCACCAAGAAGCAGAGCATGGTTTAAGGTCATGCTGGCAGCATTATGTGCATCTTTTGGTACACTCATCCATGAACTATGTGATCTCTACCTCTTTTTCTGACATGCTCAAACTCAACCCGCTGTAGTAGAATCTTTTTAAGTCATTGTTGCTGCACATTGATGGTTGTAGATGTTGCAGTAATGGGAACATTAAAATGTTCCTGAAAAGGGTCAAAGCCATAAGGTTCATGAACCATCTTTGTACTCCATGAAAGTGAGAAATTGCCACGCAAAGCTAAAAGTTAAAACACCCTTCAAAGGGTCGGGGGGTGTGTGGTCCACCCAGCAAGGCATAATTATCTGGAAACTTGTACAAACAGTTCGTTAGCAAACAGGTCCACTCGAATTCTTATCCTAGTTCCGAAAGATTTCTCGTCTAAGGTTACTTATTCCATTCAAAGCTTGACCCATCATCTATCCTTATCCGTCAATGGGGGGACGAGACCTTTGTCAGCAGCTGTAGTTGTTCCTGGTCGTTAATGCCCTTTTCTTCTTCGTAGAAGCGTTTGCTAGATAAAATAAATTTTTATTTATAAAAATAGTATTAATAAAAATATTATTTTTGGAAATAATTTTATTTGATATGATATTTTAGGTATATTTAATATATAAATTAAATTTTTAAAAATATTTGATAAATTTTGAAAAATATCCTTGATAAAGGTGACGGCGGAGGCAGTGTTGTCAAAATTGCGATTCACCTCGTAAAATCGTACGAGTTTATGTCTTTGAGCAGCATCCCCGATCTCGTTCCCAAGTGAGATCGCGATTTGCGGGTATCACTGTAGAATCGCGAGTAACAACATGGAATCGCTGAAATCGGCCGATCCCAACCGATTTTCCGTTCCACCAAATGTTGGCTGATGGGTCGCAAAACTGATAGAGACCCGGCCCAAGTCCAAAATAAAACCAACCCACCCTCATTTTTCAACTTTAAGTTTCACTTTGGACCTTCCTCGATCCCTAACGTTGAGTGTGGACTGTGGAGAGCTACGCGACGACCAAAGCTTTCCCGCACAATGTGACCAAAGTGATGTGACGACTACCAAAGCGGCGAGACGGTAAGCGGACCTGTGCGACACAACCTCCATTGCTGGGCGACCACAACTCCGCTGTTGAGCGGCCTCAACCCCGCTATTGTCCGATGTGACTGGAGCTCCGCGGTCTTGCTACTCTGTTTTGTACGTATTCTTTTATAACTTCTCTGCTTCTAATTCATTTGTTTGTCTGAAGTGTGGTTGTGGGTGGGTGTTGGTTTATTTATCCTCTAAAATCTGTTCGTTCTTTGCTGCTATCTTTTTCTTCTGTTGGCTTCTATCACTTTTGAAGATCAAAAATGTCATCTAGTGTTCCTCTTGGTTCTGGTGCTCCTGGTGGTTCTACTACCCTTGCTAGTTCCAATGCTCCTACTGGTTCTGGTGCTCCTGCAGTAGCTGGTTCAGGAAGGGGCAAAGTGATAAGAAAAAATGCTTTAGGCAATAGGAGTGATGTGGGTTGGGCTCATGGTTATTCAGTTGATGGAGATTCAAGAAAGATCAAATGCAAGTATTGTGAGAAGGTTATTACTGGAGGTGTCTATCGTTTGAAACACCATTTGGCAGGCACACAAAAGGATGTGGGAGCCTGTGCTGCTGTTAGTGATGAAATAAAAAAGGAGATGTTTGCAAATGTAGCTAATTTGCAAGAGAAACGTAACAAAAACAATCAAGAGCATGAAGGAGGAGGAAATAATGATGATGTTATGGATGTTGGTGAAAAACGGAAAGGAAAGGAAGTGGAGATGAGTGGAAATATTTTCAAGAGAAAAAACACTCAATCTACCATCAATCAAATGTTCAAGAAGAACTTGAGGGAGGATGCATGTCAACAAATTGCCAGATTTTTCTACAACAATGCAATATCATTTAATGTAGCAAAGAGTGAAGATTTTCACAAGATGTGTGAAATGATTGCAAGACATGGCATTGGATTCAAGCCACCTTCCTATCATGAAATTAGAGTGAAGTATTTGAAGTAAGAAGTGGCTTTAACCAAGGGAATAATTGAAGAGCATAAAGCTGAATGGAGGAAAACTGGGTGCACTATTATGAGTGATGGTTGGACCGATAGAAGGAGGAGGACCATATGCAACTTTTTAGTGAATAGCCGTAAGGGAACGGTGTTTCTAAAATCTGTTGATGCATCTCACATTTCCAAAACAGCAGATAAAATTTTTAAGATGATTGATGATGTTGTGGAAGAAGTTGGTGAGGAAAATATTGTGCAAGTTGTAACGGACAATACTGCAAACTACAAGGCAGCTGGGCAATTGTTGATGCAAAAAAGAAAGAAGCTTTATTGGACACCATGTGCAGCCCACTGCATTGATTTAATGCTAGAGGATTTTGAGGAGAAGCTAAAGGTTCATCAAGAGACAATTTCAAAGGGAAGAAAGCTTACAACGTACATCTATTCAAGGACTTCTCTTATTTCCTTGTTACAGCACTTCACCAATGGAAAGGATTTAATTAGGCCAGCTGTAACACGATTTGCAACTTCTTATCTAACTTTGAGTTGTCTCCTTGATAACAAGGGAGCATTAATGAGAATGTTCACATCACAACAATGGACCTCTAGCAAAAATGCAAGGACAAGAGAAGGGAAAAGCATTGAGAATGTGGTTTTGGATAGTAGGTTTTGGAAGAGTGTTGCAATTTGCTTGAAGGGTACATTACCACTAATCAAAGTGCTTCGTTTGGTTGATTCGGATGAGAAACCAGCCATGGGCTTCATTTATGAAGAATTGGACCGTGCTAAAGAGAACATACAAAGTGCCTTCAAAGGTGTTAAGAAGAGGTAAACTTAACTAATGCAACATTTAGTTTAGTTAATTTTTATACTTCCATAGTCTTTATCCAATACTTTTAGTAAAACTAGTTTGATTAATTTAATTTTTCTTTTATTAGTTATATGCCTCTATGAGATATCATAGATGAAAGGTGGGACAAACTACTTCACCGCCCTTTAAATGCTGCAGCTTACTACCTCAACCCTCAATTCCATTATTCCTCTAACTTCAAAGCTGATCATGAAGTCATACATGGACTATATGATTGCTTGCATAGAATGGTGGGTGATGATGCTGAAATCTCTAAGATTGATGTTCAACTTGATGATTTCAAGAATTCAAGGAAGTTTTTTGGTAGTACAATAGCCAAAAATGTTATTAATCTCAAACATCCAGCTGATTGGTGGGATTCTTTTGGATTTGAACAACTAGAACTCAAAAACTTTGCCATACGAATTTTGAGTTTAACATGTAGTTCTTCTAGTTGTGAACGCAATTGGAGTGCTTTTGAGATGGTAAAGGTTTTAAAGCATTGTCATATGATTTCTTTCTATTATTAAATTAGCTAGTTAGTCATTTATTTATTTGTTTTTAATTTGTTTAGGTTCACACAAAGAAAAGAAACCGGTTGAAGCAAGAAACAATGAATGATGTTGTTTTTGTGATGACTAATTCAAGATTAGGGAAGAAGAAGCAAGCTAGAAAAGATATTGAGTATAGCATAGATGATCTCTCTTCTGATGATGAGTGGATTGTGGAGAATGATGGAAATGCATCTAATAATGAAGGATTAGATTTGGATGAGATAAACTTGGACATGAATGTTTCAATGGATGATAATCTTATAAATGTTCAAGTTGTGGAGGGTACTATTGGTGGTAGTGGTGCCTCTTTAGATTTAGATATTGATGATGATGAAGATCAACTTGGTGTTGGTAATGAAGATGATGACTTGGGTAGTGATGGAGATATAGAAGATGAAGAATATGATGATCATGGCCTTAATGAACTGCTCTAGGCCTAGCTATTATTATTTTGTATATGCTGTCCACACATTTTTTGGGGTTTAAAATTGTCAGTTGTAATTAGACTAACTTGAACTTGTGATTGTTAGAACTTTGAAGCCTTTGTTTTGTTATAAGGCTTCTCTTGGTTAGGTTAGAACTTAGAATTAGAAGTCTTTGTTTTGTTATAAGACTTCTCTTACTAAACTAGAACTTAGATATGTATGGTTAGAAAGAAGCCTTTGTTTTGATATAAGGCTTGATTTGTTTATGGTAGGTTTGAAGCCTTGTTATAAGGCCTGTAAAGAATTGTATAAACTCACATGACAGTATCTTGAAATGAAATATATTTAAATGTTCAATAATTTTGATTTTGATGTTATTATGCCTTATTTGTGTTATTGTACAAGTACATATATGTTGTTGAATATAATTTTACATAATAGGTAGGATCTTCCATCTCGTGTTACGATTTTACGTTTTACGTTTCTAGCTTCTTTGTTCGATCCAAGGTAGGATCTACGAGTTTGACAACCTTGGGCGGAGGGCGGGTGACAGCGGTGGTGGGCGGTTTTGGATGGTGATATGGGTATTTTGATATTTTTATAATGGAAAATATTCTCTTTTCATAGAAATATTGGATTTCTATATGGGGCGACAATCTTTTGGGAGAGATTTTTTGTCCTAAGAACACAATATTCCTGGAAAAATTTCGTCAAACCTCCTACCAAATATGGGAATAAAAAATTTCCCCCCTTACCAAACTCCCCATCATGCAATGTTTAGATATTTATGTTTGGCAAAGATACAATAATATTTTTAAGCATGGTCCACTGAAAAAATGCATGTCGATGTCTATAGCATTTAAATTGTAGGCAAGTTCTTGGGTAAAAAAGTTATCCAATGGTTGAGATGGGTTGATTTTGAAAGTCTTTAAAATCATGAATGTTACCAAAGAAAGTTAAGAATTAAATTTGTTGAATTTTATTTTGACCCATAGAACCATCGTTTTGATACTCAAAAGATCAAATTACTGACAAACTAATCCTTAAAAATTGTTTTATTAGCCCATGGTATCTTATTGATTAAAATATTGATAAGTTAATCCCTAAAAGATTAATGTACTAATAAATTATTCTTAAAATATCAATATACTGATAAATTAATTTTTATAACTTTTGTTGACACTAATAAAACCCATTAACAATAATAAAACTTATCATAGGAGTACTACGAACTAATAAAATATCTTTTAGGGAGTAATTTAGATTGTTTAAGGGTTCTCCAATTATTGAATTAAAACATGGATTTGTGGCTAAGTAGATATTAACAGCAGATGATTAAGTGTGTGTTTTAAGGGAACTAATTGTCGTCACCCCCCTTTTTCATCCAAGAGCCTGAACATCCCCTCCCCCTACCACTGTCCCTCACCTCCGACCACCCTCTTCTCTCCGACCCTCTCGATGTCATCACCGTCCAGACTGCACTTGCCATTAGAGAAGCCCTAAATGACAACCTCCACCATTTCTTCTCCAAACCAGAACCCTATGTCTTTGTGGGGTTGCCATCATTGCGAAATACACAAGCTAGGGTCTTGATCTCCTTAACATCATGTCTGATATGTCATGTGCTGTGCTTGTTTTGGCCAACTAGGATGTGTTTCTTTTTTTTTTTTTTTGGTTTTTTTGTTGGGGGGAAAGGATTGGGAGTGTGAATGGGTGTTGTTGAATATTGGGTTGTAGTGAAAAAGTTGTTGTCTTTTAGGGATTTTTTTTTTTTCAATTTATGAAGCATAAATGCATCAGCTTGCCATCGGCCTTTTTGTTGTGACCATTTGAAAAATTCCAAAAACAACGACATCCGACAGCTTGTGCGGTGGATTCCATTTCAACTCATAATTTTATTAAGAATAAAAGCCATTTTTCCTCAAATAAATCTAATCTAAACATTCCACCGAGAAAATGATTGAATCCTAAGTGAAATTGTATGTCATTGATAATAAGAACTTAGCCATTGCTCTTCTTAACCTTCTTCAACTTTCTCAGAAAATACCTAATCAAAATCAACAAATCCAAAAAATCCAAACAGCAACAATTAACTGTTCGAGCGAACTATTCTGAAATTGAAAGATCAAATAAAACAAAAGCAAAGAACCATTGAATTCTTTGTGTTGAATTCCCATAAGAGGTATGTTCAATAAGGATAACTAGCTAGTTAACCATGAGCTAGCCAAAAAGGGGTCTTGCTTGCATCTTGGCGTTACTACTGAGACAGCATCCCATACCTCCAAATATCCTCATATCAAGGGTCTTACTTGCAAAGATTGTAAGATATCAACATCTTGTTACACTATAAGTTTTCTTTAATCTCCTTTCCAAAACTTTCAATGTGAATAGGCATATTTGAAAAACATATGGCTTCTATCCTTCCCCTTGCGTTGGATCATCAACCACCCTCACTGTCGAGATTTGGTCTCCGATCTCAAATGAGTAAAGGTGTGGCCAAGGATTATCACATTATGGGGGATTGGGGCATGGGCATAAAGAATATGTTTTCTATTTATGTTGGGAATCTTCCCACCAATGCTACGAAACATTGGATTAGAGGACACTTCAAAGTTTTTGGTGAAATCTTTGATATTTTTATTTCAAAGAAGAGAAAGCGATCGAGGTCACCTACATATGCTTTTGTCCGATACAAGAGTGTTAAGGATGCTTATAAGGCTATGGAGGCGATGAATGGAGTGGATATTAATGGATGTTCTTTAGTGGTTTCTCAAGCCTTTTCTAGGAAACTAGAAAGTAGCTCACAACAAACTTTGGTCGAAGGGGATACGAAGGACAAGGAGAACTTTTTAGATGGTGGTTTCCTTATGAAATCTTATCATATGTGTGTGTTTGCTCCAAATGTCCCTGAGGTTGAATGTTCCCCTTGTAACAACTCATGGTTAAATTGAAGTATTATTGTTGAGCTTAATGCACCTTTCAGCGAAGGTGAAACCCATCAGTTTTTTCAAGTTGTTTGGGGTGAAGTGGACAATATTTTCACTTTAAGTTCTTCAAAAATTTTAGTGGTTTTTGAAAATGAAAGTGCCATGTTAGAAGCATTAGCTAATGGTGTTCAGCCTGTGTCATCATTTTGTTCCTTTCTGAAGAAGTGGAACATGGAGAGTGGTCTTTTTCCAGGATGGTTTGGTTGGAACTTTCTGGAATTCCTCCCTCAGCCTGGTCTAGTAGCAACATGGTCAAAATATGTAGCCTGTGGGGAAAAGTTTTGGGCTTTGATGATCGAACTTCTCGAGGGCAAATGTTCTCTTTTGCACATGTCTTGATTGAATCTAATAGTAGTGAGTTTATTGTTGCATCGGTGACTTGTCATTGAAGGAGTTGGATGTATGGTGGCTATCCAGGAGGTCCCACTGTGGTCGGTGGCTCCATTATCTCTATCTACCTCCATGTTCACGACAGCAATGGTTGTTTCCAAGAAACTCTGGCAGAAGTAGGAGCGTGAACGTTGCTGATGCATGGCCAAGGGAGGTCAGTGGACCGATGCATTCAAACTTGGACCCCACTAAGCTCGTAAATAACAATTATTATGATAATGGTTGTTACAAGAGATTTGAGAATAACAACGTGGTTAATAGAATTGATAAGGAATACCTTTTTCCAACACAGTGCATGAGAAGGAAAAAAGCACGTATAGAAGAAGAGTAAATTGATGAGGTTCGAATGGACTTAGGCTTGGAGAATGTGGGCCAGAGTCAAGACTTGGATGGGTTAGATGATGAACAATTACAATGTGGTCTTGAGATGAGCCCAACCTCCAGCCCATACTAACCCCCTGGATTCGAACCATGGAAGCTCAATGATAATTATAATGGTCTCGTGGGACTTGAAAGTAGTAAGGAGATCCATGAAGATCAAACTAGCATGCTGGCGCAAAAGTTTAATTGGATGTCGCGTGATAATGCGGATGATATAGTTGTTGCTGATTTAGTTTCCAAGTGCAAAAAGATCAATAGAAAGCAAAAGGTAAATAAAAAGGAAGAGGCTCTAAAAGGTGCTTTCAAAAGAAAAGGTACAAAGAAGAGAGGGGATAAGGTGGATCAAACACTATCAAATGAAGTAGCAATTTCAACAAATAATCTTCTTGAGGAGCAAATTTATGAGGAAACAAGACTTACATGGGAGCTAGGCAAAAGTCTTGGGTTGTCTACTGACAAGAATGAGGATGTTATCAATGAGTTGGCCAAAAATCAAGAGTACAAAGAGAAGGATTCTAAACTTGTGAAGACTAGAGGCAAAAAGGGAAGTGAAAAGAGTAGCTTGTGTTAGCCTAAGCTTGAATGTGTAAGTTCACACTGTTTGTTTGTGAGCATGTTCTATATGTATGGGTTTTATGTGTAGCTACCCTTTTTTGGCATTAGTCTTGTTATTTTATAGGAACTTTCTCTTTTTAAGGCATTTTGTTGTAATAACTGCTCCATTTGATTTGAATGTCAAGCCTTCAATCAATTATCGAGAAAAAAAAAAAGTTGGGAAAGGGAAGGCCCCATGGGCCTGCACCTCAAGTCTAAGTTAAAAGGGAAAGATTAAATCTATGTTGATTGGTGTTAGTGATTTAGATGTGATAATGGAAAATGGAAATTGAAATGCTTGTGGATTTTGATTGTATGGACAAAAAAAGAAACTCAAAAATTGGAATTTTGATAGTTTGGGAAATTATGATTTTGGAAGAAGTTTGAAATTTAGAAATTAAAATTTGGATTTGGATTTTGAGAGTTTAAAGATAGGTAAATTTAGATATTTGGATTTTGAGAAAAGGTGGAATTCTGCAAGTAATGAAAAACAAATTTTGAGTTAAATTATTTTGAATCCATTATTTATAGAAGAATGAAGGAGTATATCTATATGCTTAGTAAAATTTTAATTTTGAATGGGGCAGCAATAGATTTTATATGGAAAGAAGTTGAAAAGAGTTGATATTTATAGAGTAAAAATAGGTGGAAAAAAATAACCCAAAAAAAAATTCGAGCATATTACCGTTGCATGTTACTGTTTCTGTCTTACTATTGCATGTTACAAAACTAGGGAAAGGAAATTAATCAAACAAGCAAGGAAATGTAGTGGACTTGTTAGCCTACAGTGTGACCGGTGGACTTTTTGCAATTCCCAAAATAAAATAATAAAACACATTCACTGTAATTCCAAGTGTCATATTGGGATTAGAAAAACAAAGAATCGGCTTTGATCCCAAGCTAGAGAGACTTGTTCCATTTTACACCTTCATTCAAATGGGTGAGTGTAAAATGGGTAGTCCTATTTAGTGGGTCCCACTAAAATTTGGGACCAAAATCTTACCATTGGAGATGCTTTAAAGGTCGACAATGAACTATCTAAATTGCATTGACTATACGGTTGTTGAGGGGGAGAGGAATGAAGGTTTACATATTTTATAGGGACACAACATAGGATGTCATAAAAAGTCTAAACCTAAACTTGGATTTCCATTGGATTGTTGATGGAGATTTTATTGAGATCCTAGACATAAATGAGAAAACTAGACCACCGACACTAGTGAGACAAATCGAAGCTTTTCGAGAGACCTTTTATTAGGATGGTAATATGAGTTCGACCTGTTTGGTCAACCCGCCTAACTCGCTAATTTTGGTTGGTTGAATTATATTTTTTAACTGGTCAAAAAACTTTTGACACGCCTAAATGGCCCCACCAAACTTGTGGTTTGAGGCAGGGCGGGGTGGATTTAATGCGTGGGTTACTTTTTTTTTTTTTTTTTGAAAGAACTATTTCATTCCCACACATTTGGGTTGGCCATGGGTTGTACTTAGGAGATACAAAAATTAAGGTTTCACAATCACATCAAACACTTTTGGAGACCAATGTCTCTTTCTTTCTCTCAAGTGTCATCCTTCTCTATCTCTTACGCTCTTCTCTCATCCCAGTTCTCTTCTTTTCTTACTTATCTCCATTCTCTTCTCCCCTTTCTCATCTCGTCTTTTCTCTCACATCGACAGCAAGGGCTGCCAATCATCATCGTATCGCAAGGGTCAATGGCTATGGACCATCTTGAGCAGTAGTAGCAAAGCTCTCAAATAGGGAAATTTCCATAAACTTTTCCTTTCCCTCCTTTCACTTACTAGTAGGCCAAAAGCTTTTCCTTTTGTAATTTTTACCCAAATCATGATTCTAAGTAACAAAAAACTCCTTTTCTCGTTGTAAAAAAGTGTTTGAGAGTAGCAAATTCCTTCCCCTAAACCACGTTTGTGTTTACGTAGAATTTAACACAAAATTGAGTCGTGCAATTCAGGATGAAACATTATATGCATATAATAACTAAAAGCCCTGTAATGAGGTTGTTGCATTTTCACAAGATAATTGACAAAATATTAAGATGATGGTAATCGACATAAATCAGCTCACATCATCTGTAAGGATTTCGTTCAAGTTATTTCCTACTAAAGCATTTCCATAATTATTATCACAGTAAAACTTTGATAAGTGGTAACAACATTACAAGATAATGTAAAAACATCAAGTCTAAAGTTTTAGTAGGCACATTAAACACTGGAACTACGTGTTTTATTCCGGATGGACACTAGTGAGCTGCTAGCTCTTATTTACTAGAAACAAGAAAGTTACAAGACAATACAACAAAGTTGTAGTCACAGTAGTAGTTGACATCAATGGTGCATTTACGCCCTGTTCTCTCTCCTTATTTTCAGCAACAATGTTAACTCTTTTAAGGCAGAGTGTAAGCTGCAAAAATTAGCAATTTTATATGAGAAATGAACATATTGTTAGATAAAGAAAATTGATAGTATACCAAAAAGTAATAATAATAATAATAATAATTTTTATGTACCAAGAGTCATGAATTGTAAGAAAATGTACTTGACACTTTTTTACAATTCTATTGATTAATAATATAAAATTTTTTTTTTTTTAGTATTGTCGTTGCATAAAAATTAATTACAAGAAAAGTATAGGTAAAGTTATACTCACGTCCACACTTGTAACCAACAGGGCGATCAGCAAAGTTGCATCGCTTGGGGATGGTTATGGCAATCTCAGGGTTGACTCCAGACATTTTGGCTGTGTTAGAGAGCAAAACAGCACAGAGGCAACTTGGGTTCTGGCCAAGTCTCTTGACCTGAACACAGCAACTCCGGGAGACACTAGCATTTTCATCTTGTGCTGCTGTGGCACAAGGAGCAAGCTTTATAGCTTCATTGTCTGGAGTGGTACCCTTCCCACATTCACCAGCACCCTCCACTCCATGGTTCCCTCCAATGCCAACAAGGAGTACTACTACTCCAACAAGGCATAGGAGCTTAATGGGAGCCTCCATTTCTCAAAATATATGTTTCTCTCTGTTAGTGAAACTGCCAGTTCTCTCTACCTCACAATGCAACAATCCCATGCCTCTGATGGGGTTTTATAGCATTATCATGCCCCAAAAAGTGCTTGGTCCAGTCATCCACCTCATATTAATGGAGCTTGCACTAGGACAAAGGATGAGTTCCTTATTGCAGCACTTTGGTGTAAAAAGCTGGTGTAAACACAACTTTGGTTACTTCTTTTTTCCAGTTGGGGTAGGTGTGCCTTTGCACAAGACAATTTTCTTTTGTTTTTGGTACTTCCAAATGGAGCCAACTAGCCATTACTCACAGTATGCAATTAATGAGAGCATGTTATGCTGACACCTCATCCTCAATCACCTGAAACGCCAATGCCCTTTCTGTAAGCCTGTGTTTAATTTTAAGCCAACTACCACCGGCCCCCATCACAATGATCCTAACAAACACTAACACTTTGCTCCTCCTTGACGCGTCAAGCTGGAAGTGTATTTATCTACTAACATCAACAAAATTTTAGATTTCATCAAAATTTATCATTGGTTCCTCAGCGAATAGAAAGAAAAGTGGAAATTTATTTGTTATTGAAAAATGTTTTGGCTGTTGTAAAGTTTGTGAATAGTTGGTGATTATCCTATTTTATTATTCAAAATGATTATAAAATAAAGTCAAACTATATGGTTGATTATGACTCACTGACATTAAGATAAAAATATTATCTTTAATTTATATTTTTCTAATAAAAATCAAACATAACATTAAACGAACTTTCTCGGTTCATACGCGCAGGAAAGATTCTTCGAACAGTGGAGTACAATTGAAGTTCGTTGAATTGTGACACGCTAGCAACATGGGCATTTGGTCTAGTGGTATGATTCTCGCTTAGGGTGCGAGAGGTCCCGAGTTCAATTCTCGGAATGCCCCAGATTCTGCTTTTCCAATTTTACTAAGCAATATGCGGCCCTGTGACTCCCACTTCCTACTACCATCAGGGACTTCTTTCTTTCTCAAAAATATCTATAACATGAAAAGATATCTCAACTTTACGCATTTATATATTTATATTTCTGAATCCTTCAGAATGATTTGGTGAAGTTGGGTTAGCAGGAATTGGCATATCGAATACCCCTTATTAAGAGGCACCTCATCACTACCACGAGTAAATAATACGAAGAGTATGAATCCACCCTAAATACGTGAATCTTCTACGTATTCATATACATACAAAGACTGAAAAGACTACCAAGAAAAAAAAGAAAAAAAAAGCCCCGGCAGAGAAATGCCTCAGCTATAAAAGATCAATAGCGTTTTTCACTCTTGCCATGCCTTGCCCAGCATATTTGGGCTAACAGTTTCTTCCGCCAAGTCACTGGACTCCACATCTTCAAATGCTGGCCCTTCATCAATTGCTTTTGATCCAGGAACTAGTTTCTCAATTGAACTACCATAGTCCTTTCCTTTTGTATCAATGCTAAGAAAATCAGTCAATGATTTCTTCACTCCTACCCCTCTTTGGGGAATGCTGCTGTTGCTACTATTGATGAGTGGCGATTTCCCTCCCTTTGCAGAACTAATCCCTTGTGCCGGAGAGGCGCTGGGTGAGCCTAAAGCCGATTTGTATGGAGTGCTTGGGACAGGCACCGAGTGTGGAACTGAAATACTCTTGTGAGTAATTACACCAACTTTTGTGTGAGATGAGAATTGATCAGAATGTTTGGTCAAGTCATCTACATAGAGCACATCATCGATGCGCGCTACCATGTTAAATGCCAAGCTCTCTAGTACTCTAGAGTAGCTTTCCAGAATGGCTTTCCCAACATCCTAGACAACACAACAATTTGAGGGAGTAAGATCAAACTCATTACAAAAACAAAGGGATTTTATTTTGAATTGTAATTTAACACAAACCTTGTTGTATTGGATTTTGCTCATATCTAAGGCTGTTTGAGGGAGACCCGGAAAACGCTGCTTCAAGGAAAGCAGAAGGCTTTCTGCTCTCTCTGAAAACAATTCCCTTTTGTCTCCATCAACCATCAGATCCTTGACCATTTCCCATGATGTTCTTGAACTAGACCTGGCACTAGTGACATTGGCAGGCTTCGAGTTGGTTGTCCTTTTTCGCCAAATATACATGGAAGCCTCGGCTCGGTTGGCAATCTCTATGGCTTGATGTTCAGAAGTTAAATCAAGGCATGCTAGCAAACACTCAGGAGAAAAATGATCCGATGTGATATATCGATAAATAACATCTCCCAAACTGGCTCTAGCATTCTGAAAAGAAAGTAGGATCAGCAATTAGACCATTATGTTATTCGATCTCATGATGCTTGAAAAAAATTTGAACAGAAAAGGATCATTTCATTGATACCTTTGGAAGAGATTCCAAATAAGACTCAGGGATGTCCATTTCAGCTAAAGTAATATTGTTAATGGCCATTGCAGCTTTTAGTATTTGGCTTGTGCAATCGCGCTTGTGCTGCAACTGCTTCCTTGCATTGTCATGAAGGCCACAAGGAGGGACTCGGGGTACAGGAAGCCACCATTTCTCCTCCTGTCGCTGAAGTGCTTGTCGAAAAGAAGACACGCCATCAGCATCTGGGGCTAGGACCCCTTGGTCTACATACCAGAACTCTGTATTGACAAAACTATCTAGAATTTCCTGTGAAAAATACCAAAACTTAGGATGGCCAACTTCTTGAAACTGGACCAATGATATACACTGAATGCTGTAAATCTTACAAGAAGCATGTTATCTAATTTACGCAGAGCCGGAAGATTGACATAAAGATCTGAGCGGGGTCGACAAGTCATGACCTGATTCACATTTCAAAGACATTGTTAACCATCAACAAATTCTCTATCCATCCCCCTGTTCTGTAACAATGCTAACCAAACAAGAAATCAGAAAACATGGAGAAGATAGAAGATATCTTCTCCTACATCACACAGGTATCCTTCACTTCAAATGGTGACACTGACAGGAAATACACAGCAAACAAAGGATCAAAACTAAATGGATTGAAAAATCTGATTATAGCATATGAATCAATAAAGAAAAGTTCTTTGAACTTCAATTTTATGTACAACCATAAATTACTTTAAAACTTTTGAATTCAAATTACAATCTTTAAGTCTATGATTATAATACAATTTCAATTTTATCATGACCGGACAATCAGGCATGCATAAATAAGCCATGGGGGAAAGAAATGGGGTTATGTTTTTCTCTAAATTCTGCCTTTCAGATGCCAAATTAGGGTTATGTCAAGGTTGGCAGGGCAAAAGAAGTAAATCTCCATGACCAAAAAATACATCAAACAACTACATAACTCCACATTAAAACTTTTTGCACTGTGTACCTCAAGCTTGCTTCCATCTGGGAAGGTCTGCCAAGTAGGACTCAATTCAACTATGTGATCGCTGACAGAAAGAAACCACTCCATCTCTCTTCGCCACATTGCTTTCTTCTCCGGACGCAGAGGTTCTAGTCTCCAAAGTTGCCCAAAGAGGGTAGCTACATTTTTAGTATAAAGGAAAATGAGGAATAGCCATCAGAGGCAAGAATTGCAGTCACTAAAATTCACCAAAGACAACTTGCATCAACTAATAAAGCACAACCAAATAAGAAAACACACACACACGTGGGCATTTTGCATACCACATAGATTAGTTATGGCATTTGAGATGGCTAAGGCTGTAGGGACCCCATTTCCACAACCTGACATATCTTCTCCAAGTAACAATTTTGCAAACCTCTCCTTCATCATCTCAACCGCTACCAGTGAGAACCAAAAATCAAATCACAAAACATAATATCAGCATTCAGTGAGAACAATCCATAATAGAAATTAGAAAGAGATTATTTACATAAAAACACACACTAAATACCTGGTACTGAGTCTTGTTTCTCAAATTCCTTATTCTCCAAGTGCTTTTTCTCGCCAACTTCACTTCCATGACTACTGTTACAGTTCAATGCAGCAATTTCCTGAACCGGCCACCCCATTGAAGGTAGTGACGATGATTCCTCGGTGCTACTTGGACTTTGCTCTTCATGGCCAGTGGTCTCAGATGACAGAAACTCAGAGCTGGAACTGCTCTCACGACCCTTCTCTTCAATCAAATCAGCAAAAGTCTCTTTCTTACCACCATTTTCCCTTCCCTTATTCTCTTCAACAACTTCATTCCTCTCAGCCAAACTCACACCCTTTTCCATTGCAGAAGAAGCTTTCCCTTCTTCAAGGACACCAGAAGAAGCATAGAGGACAGTGCTGCTTATCACCATGCCATGGCACTGAATCCTTCTCAAGCAAAGCCCTTGTGAGAGATGAACTCTGAAACACAAGCTTCTAAGAGATTTAGCCAGCCAGAACAGCAGAATGGAAAATGGGTTTGGATTAGTGGACCTTCTAAGCCTAACCAATGGGGCACAATGCTTGAGGTGCTGATGCTGTTGTTGGGTTTGTTCTATTGCTTCTTGTTGGGTGGAAGTACTATCCATAAGTTGTTAAACCATATCTGGTGGTAAAAGGGCAGAGAGTGTGGTGCACAAAAATTGTGGGCTAAATTTGATTGCTTACTTGTATGTGGAGGGTGAAGCTAGTCATGATTACTCAAAAATTTGTTCCAAGCACAAGAAGTTAAGAGAGATATGAGAGAAAAACTCAAAACCCCATTCTTCTCCTCATTTTATATAATGCTCTCTTTATCCTTGTTACAACCAAACAATAAGATGCCAATGTGTCCTTTCACCTTTGCAACATTATTCTGAAGTACACTTATTGCACGTAGTTGACAATAATAACACATAAACACAATGTAAAACAGTGCATTGCAACTGCGGTACGTGCCACTTGGTAAAAAAATATTTTTGTGCTGGAAGATCTGATTTAAATTGTGTTGCCAAAAAACACTGATTTAAATTACGTGTATGATTCAAGATTTTGAATTAGTGAAACTATTTGTTTAGTTTATCAGAAATAGCAGAAGAGATAAGTGAAATAAGTTAAATTAATTTAATGACTGAATCATAGAATAATTTAAATTAAAATGAAAATTGCTATTTACAAATATTTTAATGGAGCAAATGTTGAGCAAATGTTGGATTACTCTTCAGCATTTGCTATGCTTTTGCTTAAAGTACGTATCCAAGATCAAAAGGGGATTAATTAATGTAAACCTGTTTAAAACATACAATAAAGAAATGTCATGGGAAATCGTGTAAGCGACGGATCTGGCTATGATGTCTACCAAATTTTGCTTCATTATGTTCGTGACTTGTTAAATAATACATTAATTATTTTATAATGCAAGTCCGGTTGATTAGTCACCCTCATTTTGAAATTACCAGTTACTATTACAGATTAGGGTAATGTCTTCACTTTGTTATGCCTGCGCTCCAATATGTCTTTCACTCAATAAAATCACTCATCCTTTTTTAAGACCAAGCGGGTGAAAATTGGTTAACAAGAGAAATCCAGAATAAAGAATAATGTCAAGAAATAATACTTTAAAAACGAGTGGATGTTGATTTTGATATGTGAAATTGCGTGCATTTTATTTTAACCTCTAAAATTAAGAAATTAATAATTTTAGAGTTTAATTGAGGTGCACTGATAATATAAAATTTTTTTACACTGTTATCTAATCAAAATCTTTCATTTGTATGACCATTCAAGTAGTGGATGATTATATCAAAAATTTTTATTGATATGATAATATTTAATTAGATATCTGTATAAAAAAATTTTATACTAACAATATATTAAAATTAAATCAATAATTTTATTTGTAAAGTTGTTTCTAAAAATCCAACGACTTCCCCACTTGTAATACTGGAAAGGAAAATTTGAATGTCTCATGAATTTAGAATAAAAGAAAGAAGAATTTAAAGTTGGTTGACTCTTGAAAGGCAGTGTTAAAAGGTAGCGAGGGATACCCCTAAAAAGGGGTGTTTCTGTCTGCAGATGTCTCACATGACAAAGGGAATCCCAAGGATCAGAAAGTCATTAAGCAGTAGCAAGAGGGCTCCGGGCAATGCAGGAAAAGAATTGTTTCTAATGTTTTTAGGGTTCCAAAGGAATAATATTAGTGCCGTTTACAGTGCTCGATGCTAGTCAAGAAACATAATGTACCTTATAATTTGATGATAAAAATTGTGAAATGTATCTATATATTTATTATTTATAATATATTGTAGTAATATTTAATTTTAAAAAAATTTAAAAATATAATTAAAGGATTTAATTCGAATATATTGTTTGTGTAAAATTTTTTTATACAGACATCCAATCATATATTACCACATCTGTAAAAATTTTTGATATAATCATCTACTACTTGAATGGTCATACAAATAGAAAGTTTTAATTAGATGACAGTGTAAAAAAATTTTACACTATCAATATATTTCAATTAAACTCATAATTAAATATATTTTAAAAATTAATTATTATAAGTGATCAGTATAAAACTATACTCATAATATGAAATAATTTTATATATCAATTAATAAAATTTTTAAAAAATTTTTTAAAAAAATTCTATCAATATAAGTTTATATTATCAATATACAATAATTAATTTTTAAAATATATTTAATTATATTTTAAATTTTTTAAAATTAAAATATTATTATAATATATTATAAATAATTAATATATCAATATACCTCATAAATATCTACCATAAAATGATCTACAGTCACAACTGCACTAACCACCTTGACCGAAGCGCATAGCTTTATCAAAACAGGGTGCATTGGAAACTAGCACCTGGAAGCCAACTATGCTTAGGGCTTAGGAGGCGTGGGGTTAGTTTGGTGATTTCAAGATATAGCCATAGTACTATTTTGTATTTTTGTTTCCTTTTACCGTCATATGCTTCATTATGGAAGGCCTAGTTTTTTTCGATGCCATTGCCGTTGCGGCACAAATGACCAATATTTGACCGTGACAAAGACATAATTGATATCAACAAAAGAATACTAAGTTTATTACCAATATTTTGTGCTTCTAAAGAATATTAAATGAAAAATCAATCAAATCATGCAAACACACGTAAAGGAACAAACATAATTGAGACAAATCACTAATAAATCCTTGTGAAAAAGACATTAGTTTAAGATAGGTCGGTTGCAGTTGAGATCTGATCAAATCAAAATGAAACAAATCATAATAATAATAATAATAATAATCTTCAATAACATAACTGCTTACTTTCCTTGCAAGGTTTTTCTAGTCTCAAAACAAACACAATGTTCTCTTTGCTCATGATGCCGGTTGTTCCAACAGAATTTGCAAATGGGAATAGAAAGAGATCCCACAAACGGCTAAGTTGATGTGGACCAAAACTTTCGAAAACAGTGAGAGGGAAAAAGAAAACTTAAGCCTCAAGAATTTTTAGTTTGTATTAAAGGCAAAGCTAGCCTTATTACTTTCTTCCTTTCCCTTTTGTTGATTTTTCTCCTTTACATTACTAGTTTTCAAAGTCATATGTTTAGCATCTTCTTTTAATTTGAACCCGCTCCAGTTCAAGTTTTGAATGCTTAAAAAGGGTGCTGATGTCTCGCCTCTTCTGCGCAGGAGTTTACTTTTGGTTCAATTAACTGTGTAATTGGCACAATGGTTTGAAACATATGGAAAAGGAGGAAATGGCTTTTGCTAATATTTTGAAATTTGAATATGAAAGTAAAAGTAATATAGAGTGGAGCTCTAAAAATATTGTACTAAATTCTCAACTGTATCCCCTTTGTAACAGGTGTGAATTCCCTTAAGAACTAAACATGAAGATGATTAAATGATTCTTTAATTGGTTGCAAATTTACTATAGTCATCGACTCTGTGTTGCTGCCAACGCGTTATTATCGTTAATTATTGAAGGTGTTTTCTTTGAATTGCATTAACTCGCCTTGTTTTTAAGGTAAAATTCATCTTGCGGTTCAATTAAAGGCTAGACCATTCATGTTATGATTAACTCACCAAAAAACATAAGTCATAATTCTTAAGAAATTGATACTAATAAAATATAATCTCGATAATAATGCATCAAGTAACACCTGTATTTCCCATATGTCAACAATCCTAATTTTTTGTGGACATCAACCGTTTTTTTTTTTATTACCAATAACTGGCTTTTGGGATTTTGCAGATGTTGAATACCCCAAAGCCCAAAGTTAATTAGGTCCACTGGACTACGTAGGTGGTTCGGGCTGGGTCAGTCATGTGGAGCTTCTTCCATGAATCTATAGCCCTTCTTAGTCACATGGAGTATCATAGAAAACTAGATCAGCACATTAGCAATGCGTTTACATGGATTTTGTGGTGCACCCCGCAATATAAGCCATCTAATTTAAAGACAACCTATACACCTTATCAGCAGTGATGGATCATTCCAGTAGTTCTTCTAGTAATCATCTCTTAGCATTTTTAAAATATTTTAAACCGTAAACTACACTGACTTCAAAGTTCAAACTAGGCTAGACTTTTGAATGGGCTATGTCTAGGCTTAAAAAAAAAAAAAAACCAATAGTTGGTCACAGGACAAACCCAAGTCGAGGGATTCCAAACTAGCCTAGCCTCTTTAACCCTAATTTAGCCTGAAGTCTATTTACAAAATTTGCAGATAGTTTGAACTTCCACCTAATGTTTCACTGAATCATTTGGAAAACTCTAGTGTCACACACACTCCCCTCTAACATCCAACGCCACCCTCCATTTTTTTTTTCTATCACTCAACCACCAAAAAGTAGCAACCTTTTACTAATCCTTTATGTTAGGGTGAACCAGTGTCATGGAGGTGGCTCTCCCCTCCATAACACCCTACAACCCCTCCCTTGCCTTTTATTTTATTTTATTTTTTTCCTTTTCTTTTGTTTTCCACCTCTCCCTATCAGGATGATTTGTTTGAGATCTACCATCTTCTGAGTTCTGTAGGGCTAGCAATAGTTGATACTTCAGGTCATATGAAAGGGTTGCACTTGAGGTTGGTGACATCTGCTTGCGGTAGATTATTGGATCGCGATCTTTGTTTTATGTCTATGTGTGTTGGCCCATGTCCTAAGACACTAGGCCTCTTATTTAAGAAGCTCAACTATGCTCTATGATTGTTGCTGGTATCTTAACGTGTATTACAAGGTCAACTTATTATGTTTGATATTGCTATATAGCTCAAATTTGATGCGGTACCCTATTTAGAGTGCATAGTTGTCCATTGGTTTCTCCCTCTATATAATTGGCACAAAAAGGTTGTATCAAGACCTATATGTGATAAGCTCACTTATGCTTTCATATTCATTCAAAATGTGATGCAAATTTGTCTATGATTTGATTTGTATTATTTAGAGCTATCTAGAGTTCATTGATTATAATCTTTCATTAATTATAATCTTAGGTTTAGATATTAATTTATCAAATTATGTTATCAATTTCTTAATGTAAGCAAGCTTTGCCTTTGATTATCAACCAATAAAATTTTTTGACAAAGAAAAAAAAAACTGCACAGTTAAAAATATTTTAACCGTGCTAACAAACAATGATTGGAAGAGCTACTAGAATGATCTATCACTAATAAGATGTATGGATACTCATAGATAATCAAAGCCATTATTTTTTATTATATTTAAATTGGATTGTGTAGATTGTAGGATGCGCGGTACACCCAAACTTGCACTAGTACACCACAGCATCTGATGTGGGTTAATCATACCATGTGCAAAGTAGAATGATCCACTCCCCTTAGCCAGGGGATTTCATGAAGTCACCAGCCACCAAGACACAGAAACCTCGTCAATCTCTCTAATAAATGGTATCTTTCTTTTTTTTCCCTTGACGGAAAAAAAAATCATAAAAAAAGCCCAGCTAACGGCATCTATTAATTGAAAAAGATACATTAGATTCAAATTTAACATGAAATAAATGTATGCTACATCCTAAATTAATCAATAATTTGTGACTCTGCTCCTTATTTAAAGATTATTGATATCTAAGTATCTTTTATATTGAAGATTAATATAAAAAGTGTTGCAACTTGAATAATATATTACGTCTCTTTTTAGAATAAATCCAAACATCTTTGTTACTTGTAAAATTATCAAACTAAAAATACCCACAAGAGAAAATCAAAACACCTATAAAAAGAATAATAAGAAACAAAACAAAAAACATAACACCTTAAGCAATGAACAAGAAAAAAAATGGTGGGGTTGCCACCAATAAAGAAATATGACAGCCCCTTCGGCAACACTTACATAAGGGAAGATTGAAGAAAGGGAGAAGAGAAAAAAAAAAGGATTAAGGCAAGTTAGAAGGGCGAATAAAAGAATATTGTATGATTTTTATTACACGATTTTAACCTTTTTTCAATAATAAAACAAGCAAAACATACATTTCAATACGTTAATTGGTTCTTTATCTTTTTTATTTCCTATACTAGAAAAGTTACATTAATTAAATTTATATAATTTTAAAAGGTTAATACATATTTTTAATGAAAAAGTCATGATTACTTTAAAAAATTATTCATAATATTATTCTTTTTAATTAATAAAAAAGTGACATATATTCGCTAACTCTCTTGCCTTATCTTTTAACTAATCTCTTTTACTATCTTTTTTCTCTTTTTTAATTCACTAACTATATTCTAGATTTTATTATATACAAATTGCATTCTTTTTTTCTTTATTTTACCAATATTTTAAAAGTCAGACAAAATTGTTTGCTTGAACCGGTTTGATTTTACATTTGTCATGTTTTTGGTTCAAACATTTTTCAGTTCAGTTATGATTTTATCATAGTTAAATTATATATTTAACCACTTAAATCAATTAATCCATGAAACAAAAATAATGCGGGTTGAATCTCCAATTCGATTATAGGATATCATTTTTTTAGAAATAATTTTAATCAATCGAAGAAATTATAGACTTCAATAATTGGTTCTATAATTTTGAATATTTGATTTGTATTTTTTTTATTTCAAAAAGTTTTAAAATATAAATTTCCAATAAAATATTAGATTTTTTAATTGAAGATTAGATTATATTTAACAATAAAGGCCATCAAGAATTAATTTTTGCAGTAACTTCTATTAGGTGATAGAACAATACACAAACTTGCTTAACTTATGCTAAAATTTAACTTATTAATTAATAAAATTGCGATGAGATTAAGTTACCAGACATTGTCACGATGAAAAAGTCCTCTTAACATTTCACTCCTCCATGGTTTCAACCTTTATCCTCTCCTTTAAAATGCAATTCATTTACTACTACACCGAATCTTGTTGGTAAAAAAAAAAATGCTTCATTTTACAATTTTATTGTAGGCCATCAATTATATTACTAATAATTGGTTTATTTAAAGAGTTTAACACTTATTTTTTTTAAATAAGGTATCGGATTACAATCTTGTTGATGAAAAAAAGTTAATACTAGGAGAGTTTTAGCTCCATATTGGATAAAAGTAAAAATAGGTCAAGTCAAGCCCCAGTTTAGCTTAAAATGGTCTATCATGTATTTTAAATATGCAGCTTGAGACTAAACTTATTACTTAGCATGAGATTCTTTTTAAGGTCTAGCTTAACATTTTTAAAAGTTCAATCATGCCATGAAAACCTATTTAGATGTATATTAAATAGGTCAAAAAATCGCTAAAATAGAACAAAAGGCTTCCTAAATAGGTTTAAAAAGCTAAAAAGATTTTTAAACAACAACAACAATAATAATAATAATAACAACAAAAATAACTCAATCTAATCAAAATCAATAGCCTTTTTGCATAATCTATAACCTGGCTTTTTTGTTTAATAAAACTTTTTGAAAAGCCTTGATCATTCTTATTTATTAAATAGGCTAATTCAGGCCAAGCATCATGTGGTCCAAACTAAAGACCCTTAATAGAATGTCTGACTTATTTCCAATCCTAATATTAAATTAACACGATTTAAGACAAATTAATTAGAATCTATTACACTCTTAATACTAATGATTTAGATAAAGGGGTGGTCATCATGAATATCTATCGATATCATATATGCCCACTATTTATCAAATTCATTATGTGTGGGATTGTAATAACCTTATTAGAATTAAATAAACAATGACATAAGAGTAATACTTGAAATTTTTTCAAGAAAAGAACAATGGTAATATTTATCTTAAGACTATCAGTTGAGTTATTTCTTGTCAACAAATTGACTATTTTGGTAAAGATTTAATTTTGATGTATTGTTAAAAAAATATTATATTACTTCTTATTATGTATTAATATTGTAAGTCATAATATGATAATATATGATTGGTTGATTAGGTTAAAAATATTTATATTAATAATACATCAGAATTAAATTCTTTAATAAAGTATCAATTTTTTTCCTATGAATATATTTTATAAATAATAGCACCGCAACTGTTGATAATTTCACTTTCTCATTAATTCATAAGGTAATAGTAAATAATTTTTATATATACTACCAAATTAATCACTAATGAACCGATTATTGTTATTTTATCAAATAGCTATCCAATTTTTTTGTTACATTTTCAAAACTTCATAAATTAAATGGCATAATTGATTTTGATATAATATATATTATTTATAAGTTGAATATATATATATATATATATCTAAAGATTTTATGCCCCATACTTTACTTTTTTACATATTTACAAATGGTCCCCTAAATTTTCTTTTCCGCAAGTCCCGTGCCTCAAGCGGTATGAAAGTTTGTGTGGAATGTGGAATGTGGAATATGGACAAAGAAGAGTGGCAATAAGACCGTTGAACGACCATATTATTTGAGGTTCTGCAATTTCTTGAAAATAAGCTCAAAGTCAAATATTTGGTGGATTGACTCCTGGTCAACTCCTACATAGCATTTTGGTGTGGCTCCCTGTACCCAAGAAGCAACCGGGCAAAGAATGTTGACCAATGGAAAATTACCAAAGCTCCACAAAAATGGAATCGAGAATTTACAAACCCCGGCAAATTTTAGGTAAACAGTATTTTAACACGTTATCCTTTACACATTTTATTCATCGATTGACATACATAAAATATTTTTATTAAAAATTAATTTTGATATGATGTTCTTTTATATTATCATTAATTATGTATTGTCAAATATCAGCAAACTTCTTTAATATTCATCACATTCATTATTTTAAAAGTCATATATATAGGAGGTATAGAGAATTTGATTAGATAATAATGTAAAGTATAGCAAAATTAAATTCTTTAATTTTTATTAATGATGTATTTTTATTATGAACTACATAATTTTACATGTGTTTAATATTAAATAGAATATCTAACAAAAGGTTACTCTCACTGCCCAACTATCCTATCATCATGCTGCAGCCATTACTGCATGATCATTATAGACCAAGTTTCCAGTTTTTGAGAGAAAAGTGGTGATGCTCCGGTGTACTTTTATTTTATTTTGTGTTCGATCATGTACTTTATTTTTGACTACCGATATACCATGTACTTATGAGTTTTTTTTCTTGGGGGTGTACTTAGGAGGTTTAATAATAATTTTTTTAGATTTTAATTTTTAATCTTTTCTTTAAGTCTACAACTCGCTTGTCCGACCTTTATTAGTGCCCCATATGCTTTATTTGCAATTTTAGATCCTATAATTAATGGAATTTTCTTTTTCATTTAGTGTAGTATCTAACAAATAAAACCTCAAACATTCATGTGTGATTTATACTTCTTGTAATTGTACGGAAAAATTATATTTAAAAATGGAAGATTAACTTATATTTAAATATACCAATGATCATGTATATCAATTAGCAGAGAACTATTCTATTTTAATTAGAGGTTTTAGGTTCGGTCCCGTGTATATAACTTTTTTTTTTTGGATAATTTATTGAAAGCTAAGCAATTCATGAGAAAACTAAGCTCCAAACAAAGAAAAAGTTAGGAAAGAAGGCATATCTTCCCAACCTTATACAAACCCAATGACACAATCCCCACCCTTACGACACTTAAACCTGGTTTTTGAAACACCAGTGATATGCCTGCTCTCAAAAATCTCCTACTATTGCTTAAAGAACCAGATATGGGCATACAACATGCGTGATTCCCTCTATTTAAAAACATTACAAATCAGGACATGCCCATGGCAAACTCGCAGAACTTAAAACTCAGTGTACCAGATATGGACTAGCTTCACCCACAAATGCAAATCCAGATCATTCATGACCCATCAAATAGTAATTATACGGCATCCAATAGCATCCAAGCTTAACCTACCGCTTAACTCGAACTCTGCCCCAGCTGATTGGGTCAAAGATGGCCTTAAATATTGGAGTTGATTAAAATAAAATATCTTAGAAAAAGTCCCACATCACCTAGGATTGCAAGGAAAGAGGGATGCCAAGACTATATATATAGACCCAACTCTTTTGTTTCAATTTGCACCAGTTGAAAACACTTTAAACTTGTATCTGACTTTCTTCTTTTCTTTATACTCTTGTTTTAGAGTGTTATGAGATATAGATCAGATATTTATTTTGGAGGGTGTGGGTGAGGGGAATTTGAGAGAGAAGTCTGTGTGTTATAAAAATTTTCATATAGTATTATTCTCCACATTAATTCTTATGTTATAATTGTGTTCTTGATATATTTTATTTCTCTATTTTTAGAAAAGTTCTCAAGGGAAAACTAGCGTTTTCCCAACATTGAAGGCATTTAGTTGGACAAAGAATACCCAACATCCACTTGAGAGAGATGCAAAATTCTTTTGTGGCCACATACTTGTAACCACTCAACACTACAAAACATAAAGCAACACCTTAGAATCACGCCAACAATAACAAAACAACAGCCCCATTGATTAAGAAGGCATTCACCATAGCACATTAATCAATTGTAATACAACTTGAGAAATGGTCATCTATTAAATAGCATAAATGAGGCAATGAAAATCATAACCTGACTATATGGACAACTGCTACCTTTGTATTTCTTTACCTATACTTTCCTTCTGTTTTATTTTTCTTCTTTCATTTTAAAATTCGGAAAGGAGAGCCTTCTTGTCCAAGTGATCTTACTCGGCTCGAGCAAAAGAGAATACTTGTGATTTCAACAAAAAAAAAAAATATATATATATATATATATATATATATATATATATATATATATATATATATATATATATATATATATATATATATATACTTGTTGCAAAAATTTCACTTTTTGATATTTATAAATGTTTAAATTTTTTTTTATTGAAACCATATGTATCCTTCTATCGGAGGTAATGCTACTCGATCCTAGTCAGACCACTTGGGCAGCAAAGCTCTCCCTTCTAATCATTTTTGCATATATAGCTGTGTTAAAATTTGGAAGGGAGAGCTTTGCTATCCAAATGGTTCTACTCGGCTCGAGCAGAATTGTCTTCAATAGGATAATACTTGTGATTTTGACAAAAAAATATATTATATTTAAACATTTAGGACTTGTAACATACTTTGGGTGGGAGAGCGTCAAGACTTAAATAACATACTTTATAGGCATGACTCCCCGATATAAGATTATAACATTGCCACTCCCATTTAAAAGCCGACGATCATGGCGGCCCACTCTAGGCTATTTTTTCGGAGCGGCTTCAGTCTGGGCTTTCTAGGTAGCCCTTTCCTAGGTCAACCGCTTTGTGTGTCAGCCTTTCACTGAAAGTACCATTATTATGGACTCAAGCCCAAAGGAATGCCCAACCCAAAAGACTTGTTTATTGGGTGGAAAAGTCCCTAAACTTAAGTACCATACTTTGTAGGCATAGTGATGTAGGACTTGTAATATTGCCAAATTGTTATGCCCCAAGTCCATGAAGAGAGCTCAATCCAAAAGGCTAGCTTATTAGGTGGAAGAGCACTTAGACTTAAGTACCGTATTTTGTTGGCATGGCTCTCCAATGGGAAATTTGTAACATTGCCACCATCATTTAAAGGCCGACAACCATGGTGGCCAACTCTAAGTTGACTACTTCGAGCAGCTTCACTCTTTCTTTTCTAGGTAGCCTTTTTCGTAACCTAACTTTCAATAAAAGCACCAATCGTTATGATTTAAGTCCATGAAAGGAGCCTAACCCAAAAGACTAGCCTATTAGGTGAGAGAGCCTCTAGACTAAAATACCATACTTGGATGGCATGACTCCCTAATATAGAACTTGTAATATTACCACCCCCATTTAAAGGTTGACGACCACTGTAGCCCACTCTAGACTGCACACTTTGAATGACATCACTCTAGCCTTTCCAAGTAGCCTTTTTCCGGGTTGCTCCTTTCCTAGGTCACTCCCCTCGTGTATTGACCTCTTAATGAAAACATTAATGTTATGGACTCAAGTTCAAAAGAAAGCCCAACCCAAAAGAGTAGCCTACTCAGTGGGAAAAACCTTAGACTTAAATACCATACTTGAATGTGATGACTCCCTGATATGGAACTTGTAACATTGCTACCCCATTTAAAGGCCGATGATCATGGTGGCCCACTGTAGGCTACCCATTCCGAGCGACTTCACTTCGGTCTTTCCAGTTAGCCTTTTCCTGGCCCCTTTTTTCCTAGGTCTCCCCTCTCCATGTGTTGACCTCTCAATGAAAGCATCAATATTATGGACTCGAGCATAAGGGAGAGCCTAACCTGAAAGACTAGCCTATTGGGTGGGAGAGCATCTATATTTGGATGGCATGACTCTTCGATGTAGAACTTGTAATATTGGCAAAGCTCTTCTTTTCGAGTTTTAACATATCTGCATACCTAATACTCGAAGTCGAGACCTCTAGTTGAATTAGAACAGCCCCTACTAGCTGACTTTCGCATTTGTTGGTAAATAAATAGTCCTTTAAAATAACGTTTGAATAAATTTGAAAAAGTAAAATTAATAGCTCTGATAATAAATTTGACCAAATTGAACAATCCCATATGGAACTAAAATTAGTTTTTGATTTTTATTTTTTTTAACTTAAGCTACCATGTTTTATCTTGTTAATGGTAGGGGTGTTCGCAGTCCAGTTTGGTTTGATTTTGGGAAAAGTCCCAACTGAACCAAACTAGCTGGTTTGTAACAAATATCATCCGATCAGTTTTTAATATTGCTGCCCAATTGAACCAAACTGAACCGACAACAATTGGTTTGGTTCGATTCGATTTTTAGTTTTTAATTAAAAAGAAAGAAATAGAGCTTATTTTGTGTATTTCACTTCTTTACAAATTGTAGATAAAATTAAGACCAAAAAAAAAAAACACCCAAATCAACACCACCAAAGCCCTATCATCAACACAAAAAGAAAAAAAGAAGATGAAATCATTCACTTAAAATGAACAAAAGTTAGAAAGATCAGAAGATGTGAATTTGATTTAATAAGTGTGCAATGCATGCCTTTACAAAGTCTCACTAGAATTTGGTTGTTAGATACATCGCTTCAACCAAGTAAAAAAAACAAAAGATAAATCACTTCAACAATTCAACCTATGCCCTAGGCCCCCTTTTTATATTGAATATATTCAAACAATCATTTAATAAAAGTAAAAAAAATAAGATATGTACAAGTACTCACAGATCAAAAGAAAATTAGAAATAAGGCTAGACCTTACCAAGATTAAGGGATGATCGGTTGCCGGTAGTAAGGAAAGGACAACAGCAATGATTGTGAAAAGACAATGGCGGAGATGCCATGGTCTTGCAATGGTAGTGATAGTAGCACTTCGAGAAAGAAAGCCTGAAAGGATATGATGGTTGTAAGGGAAGGTGTTCTCAGTGGCGGTCATTGGTCAGTAAGGGTTTGTATGTGTGGCTGTGTGAGAAGGTGAGAGGTTTTGAGTTAAGAGAATGGGTGTAGATGTGTGGTGTGGCATAAGGAGAATAGGACACAGTAGAGGTAAGGTTGAAAGTTAAAATAGGGATATTTTTGTTCATGTCTAAGAAATATAAGGGTATATTAGATATCTCTAGTATATTTATGTGGTTCAGTTCGATTTTGCATTTATGAACCAAAAACCAAACCAAACCTATCGATTTTTAAAAAGAAACAACCATAAAAAAACCAATTTAATTGGTTTTTTTTTATTTTTGATTTTTTAGATCAATTTTCAGTGTTTTAATCAATCCGGTTCAGTTTGAACACCCCTAATTAATGGAATTGTGTATCGGACTCATTTTACCAATATACACACAAAAGGCATAGATATAAAAGACTATGATGATGTCATCCTAAGAGTGTATGGATTGATTTTTTTTGAAAAAAAAAATTGAGCATATGGAATACACATAATTATAATTTTCAGTATCTTTAGTTGTTTAGATAGGAATAATCTAAAATCTACATATTGTATTTTGGGTTTTTTGTTATTAATATGATGAATGAGTGTATTATATACTCGAATATGGGTTTACAGGCCAAATTACGTTAAAATGGTATTATGAAAAATCGCCACCGATGGTTTTTGTTGTTTTTAGAAAAGCATTAAAAAGCTGTTGCATGCATGTGAACCATTGTGGCAACATACGGATTCAAAGGGCGGGGGAATCTGGGCTTTGATTTTTCTGAAAAGATGCACAATCACATGGCAATTTTTGAATGTGTGGAAGGCTCCCAAAAAACAACAATGATGGTTTTTGCTTTATCTGAAAAGTTGTTGCATGGAGATAGTGTGGGAATTTGTTCTGCAAGCCTAAAAAACCACCAATGACATTTTTTGCTACAGGGATTCTCTGTAACAATGTCTCATCTTGTTCCTCTTGTGTGTGCATACCATGTGTATATGTGAGATGTGAGGAAGAGAGTTTGAGATCGAAGAGAGAAAGAGAGAAAGAAGTGAGAAAGAGAGAAAAAAGAAGGGGTATTTGAGAGTATTTTTTTTTTAAATAGAGTTATTTTTTAAGGAAGAAGGAAAATATCAAAAAACAAAAAATGGTTAATGACTCAATAATAAATCCACACAAACATATTTCAAAACAAATTTGTGATTAAAATATAAGTATTATTTTTTCAGAATTTAATTTTTTTATTTTGTCTATGAAATTTTATTATTAGCAATGTTGATAGATATTATTGATTATTGAAGTTATAAAAAATTATTTATAAAGAATGATTAACAATATTGTTAGAAAATATTTTTTTTGATCTAGACGTCTCTATTTTTTATTATTGCATTCTTATGGGGCTCTTTCTCTTGTTATATGTTCTGTTGTTCTTAATTATAAATGGATTTTTTTTTCCAAAGTGTAAGGCCCATACATTACAAGAAAGAGATGAATGATCTATCTTTTGATTGTAGATATTGTTGTCTTGTTTTTGTAACATATACAGTCAGAATGTTTAAAGTGTGAGATGTTTTTTTCCCCTTAACTATTATAAAGTGGTCCGACCAAAAGAGAAGTGGTACTCTTTTAAATTAGACTTCTTGTATTTTTATGTGACTATAGTTAGTTAATTGATTATACTTGGAATTATTTTAATTTTTGTAAGGGTAATTTTATAGTTAGATAAACAGATTATGATACACAAATTATAGCTTATTTAACTTGTAATTTGCCTAAATTAGTATGTTTGCTTGAATGTAGATTTATGAGTCTAGTCCATATTAAATAAGTTGTGATTTATTGATTTGTGCATTAATCTATTAATTTGCTAAATATTTATTTATTTTTAAAAAAGTATTTTTTTAGGTGAATTTTTAAAAAAGCTTCTAAAGTTCTTCATTTCTTGTCACTAATAACTCTCTTACCCATTAAAAGAAATTCTTGTCAATCAAATTTCTTGTTTATCGTATTTAATTTATTCTCATTATCACATTACAAAAAATGAAAGAAAAAAAAACTTATAGTTAAGTATTCTAAAGAAGCTAATTATGGAATAAAAAATGTTGTATTTAATTATTTTTATATTTTTAAACAAATAATAATAAAAAAAATATCATATTGCATGCTTTATTAATCTCTTTTTGTTTACTCTTTGTAATAGGCGAAAAGACTATTGCGACCTCGTCACTTATGCATGATGCTACCTAGGGTCAAAATACGTGAGCATTTACGACAGGCTGGTCTTGATCGTATTGCATAGATTTGCCAAATGCAAATAAACAATCCCTTTATTAATGCACTTGTCGAATGGTGGATGCTGGAGACACACATATTTTATCTTCTTTGTGGGGAATGCACATTCACATTGGGAGATGTAGCTATTTTTCTTGGACTCCGCATCCATGGTCTACCTATCATTGGATCTACTAATCCTAGCACCATAGCACTTCAGGATATGTGTGACGAGTTACTTGACGGCCGACCTGGATCATATGACATTGACAGATCTGAAATAAAATTAAACTGACTCACACAGCATCTTAGTTGGCTTTCTACTGATTCTAACATTGTGATAGCATGACATGTTCGTGGATATATACTATCTCTGCTGGGGCACGTTCTAATGCCAACTAAGAGCAATTTAGTGATCCATGGAAAATTCCTGCAACTATTGGCGAATTTGAATGAAATTGGGCTATATAGTTGGGGTTAGGCATGCCTTGCTTTTCTTTATAGAGGGCTAGATCGTGCTATATACAATGATGCGAAAGAAATTTGTGGCTGCATGATACTGCTGCAAGTGTGGGCATGGAACCGGCTCTCGTGGTTAGCTCCAATACTGGGCAAACCAATTGCTTTTTCTACTGTTCTCAGGTAATTTACCTTTAAGTAAATTGTAAGTCCGTTGTAATTAAAATTGTATCTAATTAACATAACCTTTCACAAATGAAGACAATCGCTGTATCCACGTAACACTTCGTTTAAAGATCTTGGGAATATCAGATTGGCATTAGATCAGATGGGAGTTCATCAGGTAGGCATTAATAAATTGTAGAATCTCTTATAGCATCACATATATAATGTTTGTATATCTGATTTATTTTTAATAATGCAGTTTGTGTGGCAACCATATAGGAATACTACTATTGATGTCCATATGCCAGATGATGTGAGAGGCGAGCGGTTATTGTGGTCAACTGTTAGCCCATTGATTTGCTTTGAGGTATTAGAGCGATATGCAGCTGACCACATAATACATCAGTTTAGGTTTGCTTAGCCTATTCCTCTCCAGCCCCAAAGTCTAGAGGGATTCTACAATAAAAACTTATGGGGATTAAGTGAACGAAGGAATTGGAGAACCATGCATGATGAGTGGGTTATGATGTGGGACCACTGATATAAGCGTATCTTATAGAGAATTCCCATCAACAATTATTATCCTTCCGTTGAGTATTGGCCATAGTATACACAATATGTGATCAACTAGCTATGGTTGTCCCAGTAGACGGAGCAACAAGCCCCCCAGCAACAACAGTTATCCATGGAGCTGCCTCCTCGTCAACAACAATAGTTCCCTATGGAGCCACCACCTTTACAGCCCTAGCAGTTCCCCATGGAGCCAACCCTCTAGCACCAACAGTTTCCCATGGACCAGCCACCCCCTCAGCAGCACTAGTATCCCATGCACTAGTTTCCTGCACCTTCAGCACAACCTAATGAGGAGTTATATTGGACTCCATGGAGGGAGCAATGGCGGCCATTTCAGTAGAATCAACAATCCCCATAGTAGGAACCAGTGCGAATGTCCTTAGATGTAACGAACATCCGTCGTGGTTCAAGAAGCAGGGAATCATGGGGGAGAAGGTTTGTTGATTGCAGTAGTGGCAGTGAGATATCTTGTGGGTTACTATACACCTATGATTTTGTTATTGATAATGCTTAATCTACCTAATGAATTGCCTATTGTAACTTCGACCTAAACGATGAGGCTTCCATGGAAAAGGTGCCCGTAGATCAGGCGCCCATACAAGCGGCACTTGTATAGTAAACGCCCATACAGGAGGATGTGTACCGATCGTAGATAGTGACACTTGATTATGAGATTACATCTCAGCCAATATTCTTGTTGGCTGATTAATGGTCGGTGCCACTTATGCAGTAAGAGATGACCCTGCAAGACACATCTATATTTACACATGCGACGGAGCTCGAAGTTGCAAGACATGAGGGTAGGGGAGATAAGCGTAGGGGGATGAGGCTGGGGGAGATGAGGATGCGGGGGATGATGGTTGTAGAGGAGGAAGACAAAGGGGAGTCGTTTCTTGCATTTTACGTCCATTTGTGCATCCCCCTAGTAGATAGAGCCCCTCACTAATCAAGAAGAAAAAGAGGAAAGGAGGGTAGTGTTCTTTAGTATAGTTAGGAAGAAATTTAGTGTTTAATTTCTTGTAATATAGATGTTCATTTAGTTTCCATATTTGTGTATAATTAATGTCTTGTTGTTATTCTTATGCTTATTTTACCCATTTATTGTAATTGAATTAAAGGTTTATATTTGCTTCTAACTAATGGATTTCTTCTTTGTTTTTTTTAGCATTTAACTAATCAGTTTGGGTCTCTGAATGAACAAAAACAGTAAACGCCACTATTACAATATTCATAAAAAATAAATTCAAAATATTATTTAAACAGGAGAAAAAATCACTGGACTTAATCGCTCATTATTTTAGCTAATAATTGCTCTGTACATTTTATATGTATTTTAAACTCAAGTAATAAATTGAAAGACGTAGATTTAAAATATCTAAGAATATATTTTAAATAATAAAAATACATAATCAATATGAGTATAAATTTAAAAATGTAGGTTAAAAATATTTAAAATATCATAAAATGGAACGTATAATTAATTAAAAGAATTTAAATTTAAAATAAAAGTTTAAATGAGAAATTTCACTTAAAAAATTATGTTTAAAAATTACACTTTAATTTAATAAATAGATAGATAGATAGATATATATATATATATATATATATATATATATATATATATATATATTGAAAAATTGCATTTTGAATTAGTACTATATGTGGCAAAAAGCTAATCACTAATTATTCAAAAGTATCAGTTGCCTTAAAAAAATAAGGGTATCGAAAAAATCACTTAAAAATTAAATTAATTAAAACTAAAATTTAATTTTTATCAGCAGTATTGGACCTGTATAAATATTTTATCATTTTTTCAAAAGACTCAAAGGAGTCAAATGCCATCCGTGGATATAGGTTCAATATTGTATTTCTTTTAACCGATAAGGCTGAAAAATAATAGAAAGAATAATAATTGACCAGGTTATTGTGAGTATAAATTACTTTAGTTGTTTATCATAGCAATTTTTTTAATAGGGTATCGTAGTAATTGTTTTAAATAAAGTAAAGTTTGAATTTAAATAAAGTAATATGACAACTTAACTCAGTAATATACAAATTCATTAATAATTTAATCATAACTACAATCACGTAGAATAATAAGAATTTAGTCATTACAGAACAAAAGACAATAACAATATAATAATAACTACTCAACACTATGAACTAGATCTAGGAGCGTTTGGACATCGGCTGCGACTATGCCTCTCGCCTTGATAAAGACCGCACCGTCAGGGTCCCCACATCTTACGCATGTCCATTTCATTCAGGAAACGGGTTAATTTGGGATGGCCTTTTATTGTGCACTTCAAGGCAGGGTTAGGACAAAGTCTTGGCCCTTTATACTAGTGCCATGTACTTTCATTCTCGACTGCCCCAAACTCCTTCTTGTAAACTTTGCATATTTCACTGATCCTACACACATCATCAACGTAAGCTCACCAGTCATTGATATTCTAGCTAGAGCAATAGGCAATCACGTCACGACATAAATATCGATCTGTCTAGAAGTCACCATAATCATAATACTTTGGTCTCAAGTTAACTCTATAATCTTGGCTGGCAGATAGCTCCTGAATATGGAAAGCCTCATTTCGTCTATCAAATTGACTGACACAGAGGTTTTTGGATGCTTGCTTGTTTGATTGAAGTCAAGTCGTCACAGCTTCGGAGAAAATGTGTCTAGCATTTTTTCGCATATGTGCCGCTCTACCTTTCCATGCAAATAACTCAACCAACCGGAAGTAAGTTGCTCAAACTAGTGCGGTGATGGGAAGATTGTGAGCCCCCTTTAGCACAGAATTCACGCACTTGACTAGATTCGTGGTCATGTGATACCACCGATGCCCACCGTCATATGCTTAAACCACTTTTCTCGGGAAATTTTGTTAAGCAAGTTTGTATATACTTCTCCACGATCCTACATTCGCTCGTAATTAATATTAAATTCATGCTCGGTCCTTGAATACCCTACAAAACACAGTAGGTTGATATATTATTTCTGAAAACTGCATTCACAAATTCCTCAATTCACAAGTTCAAATAAAATGTAAATTATCCATGCGGATGACAAGTTCGTGCAAGTAAGGTGCCTTGAATCTCCACAAGAAATTGGCAGCGATATGCCTGATACAATACATATGGAATGCTCTCGAAGGTTCCCATTGGCCATTACTTCACCTTATTGCATCATTAATTGACTCATGGCGATAAGAAATAATGCCAACTTCATCTCGGGTCACTACATGTTAGCATATATTATCCAGGAAAAATTGCCATGTATCTGTAGTCTCACCCTCAACAATAGCAAAAGAAATTGGTAATATATTCTGATTGCCATCTTGTGCAACTGCCACCAAAAGAGTTCCTTTGTCTTTCCTATACAAATATGTCCCATCAACCTGCACAAGTGGTTTGCAGTGTCTGAATGCTCTAATGCAGGGATCAAAAACTCCAAAACACCTGCCGTAATATTTGCACGTCTGAAATTAGCTCATTTTCACAATAAGCCTCTACAGCATCCAGCTGAACAATTGATCCTCAAGCAGCATCACACATTGCTACACACGATTGCAGCAAAGCTTCAAACGAGGCTTCCCACTAATACTTTTTCAATTTCTTTTTGCTTTGTCATCCATGCTTTTCGGTACATCGTTGTGTATCCGTGTCGAGACTGAATCTCTACAATCACAGATTTTATCTTAAAAGAAAAGTCAGATTCTACCATGGGCTTGATATATTCTGCACCTGTGAAATCCTTACCCTAGTGCAAGTATGTGGGCCATTGTACTTCCTAATTTCCCAATAATACTTATTCTTCCTAAAATTAGCCCTAACAAGCCATTTGCAGTCTATGCCATAGCGTACGTATTTACAATAAAATGTCATTGTTTCTAACTCATACATTTTGTAATCCACTCCTTTTGATATATTGTAGCGCTTAATTGCCCATATAATAGCTTATCTGTCACTAAATTATATTCCAATACACAATTCTCCATTTGTAGCAGGATCACCTATGAAACATGAAGATAAAATAATAAAAACAAGAAAATTAAAATGTTAAAAAATTAAATATATAACAATTAACAGGGTAAAAAAAATTAATAAGGAAATAAAAATTAAATAACAATAATTATAAAAATACCAAGAAAATTAATACGGCAAAGAAATTAAATAAATAAAATCATACATTAAATTACAAGTAGCCAAAACAATAATTTTATTAAAGTCAACATTTTTTTCAATTAAAATATAAGGTCAAGTAAGGGATTACATAAAGTGCATGCACTATAATAATGAATTTGCAATGAAACTCCATCTATACTCTAACATCATAACCCTTAATGTTATAATAATAATTTTTAAATCTCAGATAGTAAATTTTCTATTAAAAATAATGATTAAGACGAAATGTTACTGACTATATACTCAGGTTCGTGTATACTAGAAACTCAGATGCATGCATAGTTTCAAGATTTAAAGCACGCATGAATGATGACTCCCCAAATGGATGCTGACTAGCCACCACTGTGTTTGATATGTGCAACTGCTTGTCATTTACATCATCATCTGCCCTATCATCGTCGCTTCCATATTGGCCTTTAAAGTCTTCGTCATCACTTTCACTAATGTTTTGTTTCCATTCTACTTCTCTTTCTAGAACTGTGTCTGGCTCAGGTTCTTTGTCCTCATCGTCATCTTGATGGTAAAGGGCAACAGTAACTTCTTTAAAATTGACTTACAACTCAATAATAGGAATTTGTGCTTGATGTTGCTAATGTATCCGAAATAGTTGTTGAAGGTTGCCATTATCGCTTATTAGAATTGCTTGGTATTGCATGAAATCACCAAAAATCAAGATTGGACACCTATATGTTATTTTCTCCATTGTTTTCGGAATCTCAGCTTCTATGCATCGACAAAGCCCACTCTCTAGATCCACAAACAACATAGTGTATGAAATAGAGAAATATGCTGGTATCTCGCATATAAATATCACACCTTCATTCGTGTTTGTAAGAATATCATCATTAAAATATATTATTATATTTGCACTCATTTTTTCCTCCTTTTTCTATTCTGTGCTATTCTCTACTCTCCACTCTCCACTTTTTTTTCTTAAATTTACAGCATGAACTTCTACGGATGGGTTGCAATGAAGAGGGACCGAGTTTATATACTGGAGGTTTTAAAAACCACCAATAGCGGGTTTTATACAGTTAAAAATTGCCAATGGCATTTTTTACTAGTCAACTAACATCTCAAACTACCAATTTGTCATAGTGTGGCAGTTAACAATTACAAAAAAAATTTGAAAAATCCAAAACTTGCCAATGGTGGTTTTTAATGTCAATAATTGCAATATTTTCAAAATCCAAAACTGGCCAATGGTGATTTTTTTCTCAATTCTCATATTTCCGTAATTTATCCTAGAATTCTATATTTAGATACATAATATTTTCAAAATCCATATACCAAAAAAAGACCCGTATTTTGGTGACTTCTCTTTTTCCATTTTTAATCAACGGACAATTAAGTGAACACTAGAGAACGCCAGAATGAAAGATGGACTAATATGAGATGTAACATGATGACCGAAAACTCTAGATTGTTCCAAGTAAATATCTGAACGGCGGCTTTTGTCATGTTCAGGGTAAATCCTAGTTCCTTGGTGTACCAATATTTTCAGTCCATCAAGATATGAATAAAAAAAGGAAAATGGTTGAGATTGGCGGATATAAATCTAACGTAGTACCAAGCAATATAAGAGCATGCATAAACCACCAGTCATCCAGTAAAATATTTTTCTAATAAAAAATGGTGTTTTGTAAAATGACTCAAATGCACTCAACGTCAGGCTTTAGATTTCACAAGCCGGTTCTATACGACCAACTAGTACGGTACATGGAGTTGGACGGTAAACTCAGGTGGCTTTCGAAATGCATGGGTAGGTTTTTTTTTTTTTTTGGCTCTTTCTAATCATGTGTATGTAGTATAAATTGGTAAGTTAAATTATTTAATTATAAATATAATATAAGCTGAATATATATGATTTAATCATTTAGGATTAAGTTATCCTAATGTAACTTTGAATATTAATAAGATCGTAAGAAAATAGCTTTTTTATCTTATATTATTTAGTTGTATATATTACCTTAATTTTGATGTAGATAAAAATTTATCAAATATTTTTAGATTTACATTAATTATGAAAACCTACAGATATTATATATAACTTATGAATTACTAATCGAATAGTTGGTGTTTGTACAAAAAATAAATAAGATTGTGTAACACCCTACTAATTTAATGTTATACTTAAGTCATAGCATAAAATTAAGTAGATTGTTTTACTGTGTTAATACTCCATTTACGTTCTTTTTTTTTTTTTATAACATAGGAAATGGAATTCTGTATAATGAATGTGACAGAATTTAATCTATCGCAACGAAAAAGATAAGAGCAATAATATATATATACTGTCAACGGTAAATATGTATACATATATATGTAAGAAGCCATTGTCTCGATTTATGTACAAGTCTCAAAATAGGATACATAAGTAGGGTCGTGTACCAAAAAGACATAAGGCCCATGTCAGTCAACCTGATCCTATGTGGTCCTCAGAGGACACTTCAAAAGCCTACCACTAGGTCTATGACCCAAAGTTGCATGCTATCAAAAGAGGGTCATGCTATACAATACTGCCTGTGGCTGACCTACTCAGTCAGGTAGCCGTTGGCCATATCAGGCCCGGCTGGCGAGTAGTCGGTACTGGGTCCTGAGGAGGAGGATGATGAGCCGGTGGCCTCTGAAGGGTCGCTCTTGGAGCTGAGTGGGATGTCGGGCACTACCTGCGGAGGTGACTCTGGCGCAGGATCGGCAGGAGCTACAGGTGCTGTAGGTGCAGGAGGTGCTGGCGGGGGGCTGTGCCACATGTAGCAGGACCTCAAAGTAAGGGGTGGCAGGATCAAAAGCAGGGTGGTGTAAGGGGACGGTAAAATCCCAATCACTAAAAAGATGAGGGCGGAACTGGCAAGAGCCGGCTATATACAGCGAGCCTACTGCAGGGTCATGGTGGAGCTGCAAGTCTGGAACCTCAATAAAAAGGGTAGCTATCGTGTCCATCGTTCCCGTCTGAGAATGAGGCGGAAGTGTAAAACGAAGTGAGAATTTGAAGAAATTCTCAGTAGGGTTTGTGTATGACATTTAGTTGACATCGCGTTCATTCTCAGTTGCCTCGGGTTTTATTTAATTATAAAAACATGAGATTGAACTTAACTATTCATATTTAATAAGGTTGAAGGTCTGGTCCGAGGCAAGGTCCAATTTTACTTAAGACAACATAAGAGACAGAATAAACTGATATCAACAATAAACCGAATAATGAGCATACAGTAGTAAATGAATTTAATAAACAAATTGTAAATGACTTATAATGACCATTTAATATGATTATGCATCTAATGCAATTATGGAAACTTGCTCTTGAGCCTTTTTTCATAAACTTTCTTATTACTCATAAACTTTTTCCATTACTTGGTCTCCTGGGAGTTCTTGGCCATTTTAGACTCCTGGGTAATAGTCTACTTTTTAGGATCGAGCTCATTCCTATACAGGGATTGCTGGGTTTACTTTCCCCGATGTCACCACCGATCTATTCCCCTTAACTTTTTATCCGGAGCTGGCCCAAGTATCATAGAACTTTCATCATAACATAACTTTCATAGCTTTCTTGATAAATGCACATGCCACTATATGTATATCATAGCTTATGCATATACTTTACTAAAAATCTTGGCGGCATAACGGAACGTGTCCGCTTCCCCATAAATAGTGCCAGTACATCAGAATATCATTTTCTCACATAAGTCACAATGTTGCATGCACAATTCATCATTGAACTCATAGAAGCATCGGTCTCCTTAAGGCAGAGTTACAGCCTCAACAAAAATCATTTAACCCGGTTCTTGTAAATCATGCCATAATTTCTACTTAACTCATTTAGACCTCAATTTTGAGTATGTTAAAGTATTATATGTCTACTTTCTAACCTCTTTGATCCCATCTAATTCTGATATCTATAGCTCAAGATATTTAGCTTTTATCCTGGCCTACCCAGTGGCTGGCCAGAATCAGACACCTAAAAGTAAAAATCTACTAAAAATCGAAAACTGAGTCAAATCATACGAAATTGGTCTCTTATCAAAGCTAACATGACAAACTTTCCTATGCAAAAAGTTCCATTGCATTTGCCTTAGTAGGGCTCGAGTTATAAGCCCCAAAACTTAACCTTCTTGAATTGCCATGTTTTGGCCTGGTTTAGACATTGGGTAACTTCTTCAAATCACTGGGAACAACTGGGATGGTAACAAACTCGGAATTTCTTTGTATGATGTTCTTCTATGTGTAGGCTTTCCAAAAAAATTAGTTTCACTCAATTTGGAGTTATATAGGGTGAGTTACACTCTTTTCAACCCATACTGCCAGGGTGGATGTCCTGATCCCTAGGTCGAATTTCAAAAATTCATATCTCTCTCAATATTAATCCAATAGCCTTGTATGATATATGTATAGAAAGCCCTAGGTGTCTAGTTTCACATAAAAATGGTTTCATCAATTTTAAATGGCAGGAGGCGGAGCCGTACACTCCGCAGTACAGACTGCCGAGGGTTTTGAGTTTTCCAGCCCCTCAACTTCTTCATATCTTCATCGTTTCTTATTTCCAATTTAATTTTAATCTCACAAACAGCCAATAAACCAGCCATAATTCATCATGATCACTTAGTCAATATATTAGAATTGAAGAATTAAACCACCAATAATCATCCAAGAATCAAAAAAATTAAGACAAAAATTAAAACCTCTACCTCTTGCTTGAATTTGGAAATAGGGCTTGGTTGATCTTGAAGGCTGGATGGAGTGGGTGAGTGGAGAAAAGAAAAGAGAGATGAAGTGAGGAAGAGAGGGCAACGTAAGGAATGAGCTGAAGAGGCAAGAGGGGAATATATATAAGCAAGGCTTTAAAGTGGTAGTTAGAATGAATGGCTTTGATTGGGTGAAATTTCTGTGGGCAAAGTTCATCCATGTCTTCCTCTTTTGTGACAAAATTGCTCTCCACGTCGCCTGGCAAGTGGAACTCGCTTCCAGCGTATCTGAACATGACATCGGAACTCGTGTACTTCCTAAAGTCGGAATTCGTCCACGATGAAGTCGGAAGTCGGAATAATCGTCTTGGTTTATTCAAAACTCGAGAGTAAAGTCGGACGTCGGAATCGTAAGGTACAATCACCTTTAAATCGAAGGTCAAGAGCCAGAAGGCGAAACCAAAACACTCGAACCCGGAAGTCGGGAGACATATGTAAACTCGAATCGATTCTAAGGATAACACCGGATATCAGAATTCAAAACATTAATCTTGTGTACTAAGAAATCGAAACTCACAGGATCTCGGCACTCCAACTCGATCTCGGAACTCGGGAAATTAGAGGAATGAAAAGCTCTGGCTAATAAACTCGAGATCGGAACTCAAAACTTAATCTCGGAAATCGGAAAAATCATAGAAATGAAAAGCTCTTGGGAATAGCCTCGAATTCGGAAGTCAGAAAAATTTGCCCGAACTTGGAGACCAATTCAGATAAACTCGGAAGTCGGATATCGTATACATTCTAATTCACCATAAAGTCGGAAATCAAAAAATCCAAGCCAATCCATTTGAGCCTTAGTAAGATCGGAAATCGGAAATTTTTAAAATTTATTGACGAGGTCGGAAGTCGGAAATGGGACGTTTCAGATTGTATAGCAATATAAAATTTTAGGTAATATATAAGCCAACCATTAATGTGAAAATAAAAATTAGCAAGTCATAGGTGAGCTTAAATGTCATGAAAATGGTAAAGCATTTTTTCATAAAGTAAGACCATTTCAATGTTTATGTGATGGAATAAACTGCAGTGAAGTGAAAGTTGGAAAAAAAAAATGTGCTAATTAAATTAGTGCTTTGTTATAAACAAGATAAAGGATTTTAAAAATGATGTTCTTGTTTTATTATTTTGTCAATTGTATTTACTTGCGAGATAGTATTATTGTATAATTTAGAAAAGTTTATTATTTACGTAAATATAGTTTATTGTTTGAAGGTTATACGGAGTAAATCATTGACATGCACTTGTTATTATCATTATTATTATATGTTTTTTTATCAATTATTGAATGCTAATTTCTTATTGCAATATTTTGCAGCTAAAAATCTGTTTAGAAGCTATGTTTTTACATGATTTTTGTGGTGCATATTATTTTTTTTAAGAATTTTGAATAAATGTAAAAATATAAATAAATTAAGAAATATACATGATAGAGGAAAAATTTTGATGTGATAAAGTAGAGGGAAGAGTGATCCAATAGAGTAAATAAAAGAGTTTTAGGAGAAAAATATGAGAATAATTAATACTAAATGGGGTGTGAATAGACAAGTAGTAATTTACTTAATTAAGCCACCAGGAACTAGTTAGTGGTAATGGATTTAGGTAGTTTGCATGAAAGCATATATAGATTCAAACTTTAGTGCCATAGATGTATAAAAAAAAAAGTAATCTACTTAATTAGATTTAATTTTAATAAAATCAATTTATTTAAATTAAGGTAGCTTAGGAAATCAAAGTTATAACCTAATAATGGGGGGAGTGTAAATAAGTTAAAGGAAGTGCTAATAGCCCTACTCCATTATCAACTTACAAAGAAGTTGGCAGATTGAATTGATAAAATAAATCCAAAAATTCGAACCAAATCAAACTAATAGAACTGATTCAGATTAGTTCGAACAATCAAATTATTTTAAGGTGGATCCAAATCAACATTTCAGCGTGATCATCGAAATAACTAATTGTTTTTATTTATTTCTAATCTTTAAGAGTTTTACACTTAGTAAGAGAGTCACTAATATCTTTTCTGATAATATTTGTTTAAAGAATTTATCCATTTACATCATTATTAAAGTATATTATAATCAAATTTTATATTATTATTAATTGTTATAAGAATTAAAATTTTTAAAAAAATATAATTATTTATTTTTTAGTTTAACCTGACTATCCGAACCAAATCGACTCGATATTGATCAGATTGATTTGATTCAGATTTGCTGGAAAAAAAATGTAAAAAATTAAACCAAATTAACTTAATTAAATTTGATTAGTTTAGACTCATTTTTCACTCAAATCCAAACCAAATTAACTCATTTATACCCCTATCAACTTATACAAATTAAATAAAAATAGTGCTTTTTTTTAAACTGTCTTAATATAATTAAAAAAATAATATTTAACCTTTTTTTAAAGAAATTAGATAAAGAGAAAAAGAAACATCAATAGAACCAAAAAATATTAAATTATTTGTTTAACTAATTTTAATGTGTACAGAATAGTAATTTTATGGCGTCTTTTGTTTCTATTAACATATATAAAAAGTGATTATATACATAAGAAATTTAGGTTTATATATAAAATATTAAATTTATTAATAATATTAAAAGTTTAATTTTGATATATGATTAATATAAATTTTTTTATATAAATATTTAATTATATATTATTATATTAATAAATCTATTTATATTCAATCATCTATATCAATAGAAATAGACGAGGTCTTATTCTCCACTGCTGCCCCATCCTCTCTCGACCGGCTCGTTGACATCCCTAGTCATAGAGACAAGCACACCAAATGGCCACAAGTCAAGTGGCCACAAAAGAGATGGCAAGCTTGTAATTTAAAAGGTGGTTAATTTGACTTTTTAAGCATTTTTTGAAAAAAAAAAACTGATAACTGACTAATAAAAAATTGGTACAGCAGTATATCATGATTTACTCTGGAGCATTGGAAAAGCCGCCGTACGGGTACACATGTAAACACTTTTTCGCTTTTCGAAAATTGTGTAGCTAGGCTACGATTCAATTCAACTCCATTACTACAGTTATATTGCTGAAATAGCGTGTATTTGATTTTGTTTGAGAAGATTAATTCTAAATAAAATTAATTTAAGGTAAAATGATTATATTTAATAATTTTTTAAAATTAATTTTAATATAAAATAAAATTTTTATTTTTTATAAAATTAATTTTAAAAATAAAAATTAATTCTAAAAATAAAAAAATTAAATATCACATTTATTGATCAAAATTAATTTTAACATATAAAAATTGATTCTAAGGCCGATTCAACGCGAATCCAAACACAGCAATAATCTTTTACATCATTTCTGGGCGTTAAGCGTGCTAGAACCTTTTTGATATATAGAGTAGTATTTAATATTGAGGAAACAACGTTATGATATTTTAAAGATAATATTAATTTGATTTTGAAAAGTTTTTTGATATAATTTAATTTTAATATTTTAAATTTTAATGTTAATTTAGTCTCAGTATTTTAAGTTTCAATATTAATTTAATCTTAAATTTTTTTAATAAAATCAAATTTATTATTAAATTATTGATATAAAACTAAACTGATATTAAAATTTAAAATATTAAAATTAAATTAATATCAAAAAATATTTTAGAACTAAATTAACGTTAATTTTAAAATATTAAAATTAAAAAAATATATATTTACCTTCAGTTTCTTTTTGTGGATTATTCTCACACCTTTCTCATGTCTCATCTACGAACATCCATATGCATTAGTTATCTGTTAATGTAAAATGGCTGTGCCATCTGCATCAAATGGATACAGATTTGTTTCATTTGTTTTAAAAAATAAAAACTAAATAAAAACTTTGCTTTTTACCAAAGTTTTATACAACTATTGCTAACTGTCCATCATGCATGTCCTACATGCAAAGGATAATGGCTATGTATTTCAAGTATTTTGAGACTGAGCGTTATGGATAAGGCTATAGCTTCCCCTTTGCGAGGTTTAGACCCCTCCATTTCCTAATTATTTCCGGCGGCAGAGGGTTTGGCGAGCTTCCTCTCTTCTACTTTGCTCCAACGTGGCCCTTCCCATCGGCAAACACATAGCCCCTAATGACACCAAATTTGTGTGCCACTTTATTTCCCCAACCTCTATAAATTGTATTGCCGATACTATTGCAAAGGTGAAACCTTCTTCTTCTAATTATTTTATTTATCATTTTTTTGGGTGATGAACAACTGAGTAGTTCTTGTTTAAGTATGAAGCATTGGCCTGGCTGTGTGGGAGATTGAGTTTTATTGTCTTTGGGACTTCGGTGTGGGGTGACAAAGCATCCAAGAAGCCCTTTATGAGTCTTCTATTTCAACCTGCTCTTTTTGATCAGTTCTGTGAATTGCTACTTCGTTTTAGATTATAAATTGGTTGTATTTTCCTATGTTTCTTGTTGTGCTACGGACCTTTCGAAGAAGTATATATCTGCATCAAATGGAAGTAAAGCGCGGCGTTACTTTTTATGTTTCTTAATTTTTTCCATTCGACTTTTTTTGCACCACAAGATTTCTAATTGATAACATGTAGGCTGAAAGTCAATCTTCGTGGCTCTATAAAAGCACACAAGACCTTTGGAGTCACATGCCAAAATTAAGTACTTGCCTTTGCTTAGTTGGTTTTAAGTCCAGCCTATTTAAAGTGCTGCAAATCAATGGCTGCAAGTCAGGAAGAGGTGAAGCTTTTGGGGGTTGTAGGAAGCCCATTTGTTTGCAGGGTGCAGATTGCTCTCAAGTTGAAGGGAGTTCAATACAAATTTCTAGAACAAGATTTGCAGAACAAGAGCGACCTGCTCCTCAAATACAACCCAGTTTACAAGAAGGTTCCTGTGCTTGTTCACAATGAGAAGCCCATATCTGAGTCATTTGTGATTCTTGAGTACATCGATGAGGCCTGGAAAGGCAACCCCATCTTGCCTGCTGAACCTTACCAGAGAGCCTTGGCTCGCTTCTGGTCCAAGTTCATAGATGAGAAGGTAATTTTAATGATTCCCTGCATAAAAATCACCTTTCATAGCATCTAAAAATGTGTTATCTCTGAACGTGTTGCAGTAGTCAATAATCAACTGTCAATCATATTTATGCTTAATCCACTTCATTTGTATATAGACTATACCTTAAATTATTGTTAATATTTTTACACTTTATTGAATCCTATAGGGTTTTGGTAGAATTGATATTATTGAAGGGTGTTTCATACCAAAAACATGATTGTGGTTTTAATTAACCATGATTATGGGGTGACTTACATGATGGATGGCTATAAAGGAGAGATTGGATACTTTCTGAGACGCTGAGTATAGGGATGACATTCGTTGACAGTGTATCTCAAAAGGATAGCCAATTAATTCTGGGAACTATCCAAAAGTGTGGCTTGGTAGACCTTAGGTGTAGTATTGGTCTTAAGAGAGAGAATCTCTTTCAAGGGATGCCAATGGAGTCTTGAGAATAACGACAAAAGTCTCTGCACAAGACACTCAGGTGGAAGTCGCCCTTAGTTTCTCCATTTTTCAATGGATAAGTCCTAGGTTACACCATTGTGATAAAGATGCCTTTGATCACTTACCAAACTTGTATCCCCTTTTTGCCTAGCCTAGGTCAATGTGTGTGAGACAACCTGGCCAAAAGTAGTACACATATCCCCATGATCACATGAAGTATCCCTTTCAGATGGTGTCCACTTTTGACCACCAATTTCAAGGAGTGGCTTGGAACCCACGAACTGAAACTAGTACAAATAGATCTCCCCAAGCCGAAACAAAGGGAACAAAAGGTCATACAATTAGAATGGAGAGAAGTACACGTTTTCCCGGTGATATGAACTCCCTATGTCTCGAACAAGCTTCATGACCCAACACCCACCTAACCCACCTTGAAATCCACATGAAACCAGACAACCACAACCAAGACATAGATCACCAAGGCTATCTAAACACTAGTAAGACACACCCAGAACATAGAGTGACAACCAAAAGAAACTAAATACCTAAGAGTTCAATCGCCGTGCCTAAGCGTCCCGGTGTGCTAAGAGAGAAAGTGCACCTCAATCATCCCTCTATTGATTTCATTGGTGACTACACCTGTTCATTGCTAAAGTTACCCTTGGATGGGTGGTTCCTGCCCCTCTTGTTTCTCACATTTTTCTCTAAAGCTTACAATCCTAAAATCTTTGAGTTTGGGTTATTGTTAAATCTACTCGCTAAAAACAGTATCGAAATAAAGGGGGAAAAAAGATATGTAGTGTGTATTTCTAACTAGTAGTCAGAATCTAACTGTAAATTATATATGGGAAGTACCAAAGTAGAAGTTGCCATGAAACCTTCCTTTTACACTAATTTTATTTATTTCTAAATAATTGAATCTATGTTCTGTTAGATTCCTGATTATGTTCAAACATAATTGTTAATAAGTAGTTTTAATTTGTGAAATCAGGTATTTAATGCTGCATGGAAAGCTGTTTTTACCGTTGATGAGAAAGAGTGTGAGAAGAATGTTAAAGAAACATATGAGGCTCTTCAGTTTCTTGAGAATGAGCTCAAAACCAAGTTCTTTGGAGGAGAGGAGTTTGGCTTTGTGGACATTGCTGCTGTTATCATAGCGTTTTGGATCCCTCTATTTCACGAAGTAGGAGGGCTGCAGCTGTTCACCAATGAGAAATTTCCCAAGCTCTACAAATGGAGACAAGAATTTCTCAGTCATCCAATTGTCAAAGAAAATCTGCCTCCTAGAGACCCTCTTTTTGCCTTCTTCAAAGCTCGCTATGAAAGCCTTGTTGCTTCAAAGTAGATTGATATAAAGTGATATTCAGAATCTTTGAGAAAAATTGTATGAACTTCTTGTGTGTCATTGAGTTATTGTCAGAATTTCATTTCTAAAAAATGGTATATGTAACCTAGGAATTTTCTATATCAAAGAAATCCTAGGATCTTGTTGACATTTTGCTATTTTAGTTAATAAAGGAAAATGATATCTTCGTTCCCCTATCGTATAAATTTTGAAGTGGAAAGCATTTGTTTTCTATTGCTATGTATCCTTCAAAGTTCTTCACTCGTTATGGTAAAGAGACTTTAAGCAGCTACTGCCTTTCAATCATTGAGAATTTTTCCTCAGTATTTATAAATTGCAAATTGTAGCTATAACTTATGTAGTTTGGCTTTACCTCAAGCCCTGCATTTTAAAAATCTGATTAGGAACGCGACTACATATCTTATTTGCAGTGCACTAAGAAAATCAGAGCTGCAACATTAAAATGATTTTTAGATTTAAGTAAAGGAGATATTTTATCGATATGAGTTTTTGAAGACAAAATGGGAGGCTTTATTCCAGCAATGGATGTAGTATACGATACTTTGGATTCTTTGACAAGCATTGTGCCCCTTTGGATATATAACAATACAAAATGGTAATATAAGACACATTACATGTCATAGCCAATACTTTAATTGGATAATGTTAAAATAGTCCTTGGATCAAGATGATCTTTAAATCCTGTCCATTGAATTTTTGATATAATATTCTTCGTATAATAAAATAATTATTGATGAATTTTTTCTATGGACAAGATTCAAGGACCATTTTAGTCCATAATTTATCAAGAATTATGTTAGAACTTACCTACTTCAATTATACCTAATCCATTTCATTAGGCAATAAAAGACGCAACTTAGCACAAGGCCCTACATAGTACACAGTGCCATGCCTGCTTTTCTATATTATTGTATCTTTTCTTTATAATTTTTTTACAAAAAGAACATTTTTACGTGCATAGTTATGTTAAAATTTGGAAGGGAGAGCTTTGCAAGCCAAGTGGTCTTATTTGGCTTGAACAGGATTGCCTCCAATTGAATGATACCTGTGATTTTGGCCGAAAAAACAATTATATTTAAACATTTATAATATAACATCATAGTAGAAATATCCACACACGAACTAGTCATCATAATTTGATAAATAATCAATTATCAAACGAGTTGCATAGCAAAAATTTTAGTTTTTGATATTCTGCTATTTAGATAGTATTACTCTAACCAAAAGTTATTGGCTACTTTGAATTTCCCTTTTATCAAGCATAGTAGGCTGTCGTGATAAAAAATATTTCAGTATACGAGGATAATTATGCTGACATAATCTCTTGCATCAATTTTTATGTATACCCAATCTTCTTGATAGGGAAGGTTTCTTCATTTTCTTCTAGATCCTTCTCATGGCTAATCTCTATTACGTCCAAATTCATTAATCAATTTATTAGTGTCTAATGGTAGTGCCGTATGCATCAAACAGAATTAATCCGCGTCACCATTTTTCCTGTTTCTTTATTCTTCCACTTTTTCTCCACCATATGTAATTGACCTCATGTACGTTCAACATTGATTCATGCTCTATAAAAGCACATCAAGACCTTAGGAACCACATACTAAAGCCAATTAGCTAGCTTTCTCTTGTTATTTGAGTTAAGAATTGACGTGCTGCAATCAATGGCTGCAATTCAAGAAGAGGTGAAGGTTTTTGGGGCTGTGGGAAGCCCATTTGTTTGCAGGGTGCAGATTGCTCTCAAGTTGAAGGGAATTGAATACAAATTTCTAGCAGAAGATTTGCAGAACAAGAGTGACCTGCTCCTCAAATACAATCCAGTTCACAAGAAGGTTCCGGTGCTTGTTCACAATGAGAAGCCCATATCTGAGTGCCTTGTGATTCCTGAGTACATCAATGAGACCTGGAAAGACAAGCCTATCTTGCCTGCTGAACTTTACAATAGAGCATTAGCTCGTTTCTGGTCCAAGTTCATTGATGACAAGGTAATTTCACTTTTCTATTTTTTGTAACTTTGATAGGATTTATAGCACTCACCATATAATATAGTTTAATTCCTCCTACTCCCGTAGTAAACATCACCTTTCATGATATCTGAACATGATATCTCTGAATAATTTAGAGAAGTGAACAGTTAACTGTCTGCCTTAAAGTATTTTGAAGTCATTTCATCAACATTGTTTAAAATCATATCAATGATTGGTCAACTATACCTTAGACTATTATTTGTAAGCTTCGAATTTTGTGGAATTCTCTTTTGCGGTAGAATTTTTTATTACACTTAGAGAAAACATTAATTGTGCGGTAACTAATTCGAATCATCACTAATGATGATTAAAATATATATCATCTTGTGAGTAGAGTCAGTACAATCCTATGTGCTACTCTAGGAAAACATGCGATATAATTTGTTCATTGGCCATAGACTAGAGATCAGGTTTTCTTTGCTGAGCTTATGGCATGCTGATACCATAATCTTTTTCCTGAAAAAAGAAAAAAAAACCGAAAATAAAAGAGAAGAAAAGTTACTTCAAGCAAAATTTTAGTTTATTTATACGTAATTCAAGCCGACTTCTGTTATTTCTAATTTCTAAGATAATTACTAATAATAAGCACTTCAATTTGTGAAATCAGTGCTTGGCTGCTGCATGGAAAGCTGTTTTCACCCTTGATGAGAAAGAGCGTGAAAAGGGAATTGAAGAATCGCATGAGGCTCTGCAGTTTCTCGAGAATGAGCTCAAGGGCAAGTTCTTTGGTGGAGAGGAATTTGGCTTTGTGGACATTGCTGCAGTCTTCATAGCCTATTGGATCCCTATGGTTCAAGAAGTAGCGGGGCTGCAGTTGCTCAACGGTGAGAAATTTCCCAGGCTCTACAAGTGGAGCCAAGAACTTGTCAATCACCCGGTTCTTAAAGAAACGTTGCCTCCTAGAGAACCACTTTTTGCATTCTTCAAAGGTCGCTATGAGAGCCTGCTGCTTCAAAATAGATGAATGGAGGGCGAGAAATGAACCACATTTTCTGTCATTTAATTATTTGTTGTTTGAGTTTCATGTCAAAGTTATGTATCCTAGGATTTCCCCAAGTCAAATAAAGCCTGGGATCTTGTTGATATTTGTTTTTGCTATGAGGACTGTTATTTTGACATAAATACATACGCGTTCAAATACTATATTCGTTTTGCAAATTCCATCTAATAAAAGAAGATGATTGCTATGGTACCTGTTAATTTGGAGGGTACAAGAACCCTCCTTAATTGGTACTATTTAAATTGAAATATGTGTTCATCTAATGTCATGTTATTAATAAATGGTTAAATATTTTTTAAATTCCAATGTTTATTTTTTTCTTATAACTTTGTCCCCAAACATTAGTTAAATTTACTTTTTAATTTTACACATTAATCCCTGAATCAATCTTCAGATATTGTTGACGATATATGCGTTTGAGCTCAAAGCTGAGACAAGTTATATTAATATTTTCTCTTTTTTTTTTTTTTCAGCATGCATTTAGCATTTCCATTATATATATATATATATATATATATATATATATATATATTATAAAAGCTTTAACATATGCAGCAAGCGATGGAGGTAATGGGTTGAGATAAAAATTTGTATCCAATTTCACTTATTTTCATCCCAAAGTTTGTGTGAAACATTTTTGAATAAATATTCAAGAAAAACTTGAGTCTTGGATTTGAATGAAATATTGTTAAAATGGAAAGAATGTTTTCTGCAAAATGGATCATAAAACACTGTTCAACGTGCCATGTTCCTCGTAGAACTGTGTGCTCTTCCATAAATAATAGCAACCAAAGAGTAACGATTAAAAAAAATTTGAAAAAAAAAAAACCAAGGAGTGATCTTCTTCTTCCTTGCTCATACAGGTCAAATGATCCATTTTGTAGAAAACAGGTTGTATAAACCCAATTTCAATAACATTTTATTCAAATCCAAGACTCAATTTCTTTTTGAATAATGATTCAAAAATATTTCATACAAAGTTTGGGATGAAAATAAGTGAAATTAAAGATCTGTAATTTTTTCTTTTTATACTTATTGAATGGAATCTATACTCACCCAAAAAGAGGAGAGGCGATAGAGTTACAATTTCAAATTAGAAGCAATAAAATTAGAAAGTCAAAATTGGGAATCAAATAAATAAAAACTGCAACTCCTAATATTTCTCCTGAATCTACTCCATAACTGATTACATCGTGGTCAATTCTTTAGCCTATGCTCCTTGCACACTTTAGTTGTTATATGTTTCTCTGGTTTAAATCAAAGCTGTATACAAATTTTTATCTCAACCCATTGCTTCCATTACTGCATATGTTAAAGTTTTTTTTTTTTTCAAATACAATGGAAAAGCAAAACGCAAGCATGACCATTTTTTTTTTTTACAATGGAAAAGCCAAACGCATACAAAAAAAAAAGAAAAAGAAAAAGGAAAATGTTAATATAACTTGTCTCATAGTCTCAGCTTTGAGCTCCAACCCATGCATCACCAACAGTATCTAAAGATTGATTCAGGGATTAATGTGCAAAATTTAAAAATAAATTTAACTAACATTTGCGATTAAAGTATAAAAAAAAAATAAATCTAGGAAAATATTTGACCATTTGTCAATGATATGGCATTAAATGAACATATGTTTCAATTCAAATGGTGCCAACTAGGAAGGGTTCTTGTACACTCTAAATTAAAAGGGTACCGGAGCAACCATCATAAAAGAATTAATCCATTTTTTGGCATTATATATATTTTGTAGTGGAAAGAATTTTCTTAAATCCGTAAAAACTCCTACTTCTGATCGTAAAGAGACTAAAAGCAAGGTTTGAGCTTGGTATTTTATTTTGTAGCTAATGGATAATTTATAGTTCTAAGGCCTTTGGTAGTGCTTTTTGAGAGGTGCTTGATGAGTTGAATTTAAATACTAATTCATCCCTTATATTTAGTGTTTTAGTCCTCTTTGTTGCATATTTGCATTTCAATTACATGAATTTTATAGTTTAATGCCAATTTCCCCCTTTTGCCAATTCTTGTATAAGCATGCATTTTTCCTCGATTTTGTGTTTTAACGAGTTCTAAGACTTCAAGATTCTTATATATGTTGTTTTTGACTTATAGGAACTTTTGTTGGAGGGATTTAAGACTTAGAAATGATTGAAAGCTCAATTTCAAGTTGCTGAAATTTCAGCTTATATATACTGCAAAGATTGAGCCATAACTCTCTCATTTCAAATTCAAATGAAGCAAATAATGTGTTCAGTTTGAAGTCAAGAAAAAGATCTATAACTTTAGTGAAGATACCAAGAATAATTCGGAGGATTTGAGCCTCAAACAGGACTTGGAATTGAGTAGAACAACAAAAATCTACGTAATTACTGTAGTCTATTGCACTATAGCACAGTTGCACTATAGCACATCTTGCAGCTAAAACACCACATGTATGTACTAACTATTATGCTATAACATAGTCTGTTGCACTATAGCGCAACCAAAAGGTATAGAATAGCAAAATGGGTGCAATCTCTAGTTTTGGGCCACTTGGGCTTATTTTTGGAAAGTCAATGCACAGAAATTCATGTGCTAATACCTAAGACTTTACCTAATTAAGGAATTAGGCTCATTTTAAGAAAAGTAAATCTCTCTCTCTAGTTTTTAGGTCTCCCTTCTCTCTAGTTTTTCTTAAATTTTCTTCTCTTTTCATCAAGGTTTGTAAAACCCATTTGTAGTTGTATTTTGTAACCTCTATTACCATGGAGGAGTAGACTCAAGCTAGCTCAAGCAGCTTCCAAAGGGCTCCTAAGCTGTATCTTGAAACCTTATGCTCCATTTATGATATATGATATGTTTTCTTTAATTCCTTGTCTTCTTCTTTTATTTATAGCTTACATTGAATGGTATTGACATGATGGCTTTGAATGAGATCATTAATTAGGTTTTTATTAATTGGTTAATTAGTAGGGATTCGATTAACTAAGGAATTGGGAGTTGGCTTTGGGTTCAAATCTAAGGTAATGCAATTAAGACTAAAAATCAATATCGGTTAATTAAAGTTAAGGTTTCAATTTCCTAATTAATTTATGTTGGTTGACCACCTAGAGGTCTTTAGGTAGAATTATGGGGTTATTGGTAGAGATATCTCTAGTAGCTCAATTAGCCACATATACTATATTTGATTAATTGTGTGATAATAATTGATCAATCTTGTGCCTGAGGAACTTCTTGAGTTAGTGCCTTAATCACGTATAGTTTCTTATTTTAGTTTTTAATCATTGCATGAAACACAAAACCCCCTTCTTGCTAATCAAATAATATTGACATCTATATGAGATGACCCGAGTTGTACTACTTTGCTACAATTTTTAGTGCAACCGGTTATTATGATTTGGATGAATTGCAACGTTCACTGCCAGTGCTTCTGCTTATGAAATGCATAAGTTAATTTTTTCTATTTTGTAAACAAAAAAATTATGGTACTTTTACTCCTGACTTTTAAAAGTCGGTGGTGCTCTTGCGGGCCCGTATGGAATGTTTTTTGAGTTGGCTTATGCTTAAGGGTGGGAACAAGCCAAGCTAGGCCATACCCTAAATAGGCCAAGCTTGCATAATAAACACTTGGCCTAAACCTGTCATACTACCTGTCAAAGGCCTCCTTTTTAGTTTGGCCTTGCTTGCTTGAGAGGCTTGGTCTACGACTTGCTTCCAAAGCCTGCTTTCAACAAAAAAATAGACCAAGGCCTTCATCTAGGCCTAAATAAGCATAGGCCTTTAAACACGCATTAAATAGGCCTTAAAAGTACTTCACATTACCACCAAAAATTTGATAGAATAGAGAAATTAAATGATAAAAATGTCAATGTTTTCATCTAAACTATGCTATCACAATATTTGCAAGGTATTTATCAAGTTGCATTATATGCCACTACAAATCTAATACGCTAATGTCACCATAGCTCACAAGTCCACAATAAGAAGTGGAATTTAATATCCAAACCCAAATCCACAATTAGGGATGTAAATGGGGCGAGGCGAGGGCGGGGGATAGCCCCCTATCCCCCGTCCCGTGGATGAATACCCGCTCCCATCCCCACCCCATATCCATATGAGTACTCGCTTTTGAATTCCTCATGGGTTTACGAGTACCCGTGGATATCTATGGATACTCGTTAGAATATAAAACATTCAAAAAATTTAAATTAAATATAAAAATTCTAATATCATAAAATACTTAAAATAAGCATAAATACTAATCTAATTCTACAATTCGAATTCTAACAACTTAATATACTTAAAATAAAAATAAACACAAAATAAGCACAATAATCCAATGTTTCAATCTAAATTTCAACAAATTAAAATAAAAATAAACACATAGTAATAATCCAACTATTAGTCTAACATATAATAAGTACAAATAAATTTGACTTCTAAATTTAAACATTAGTCCAAGCAATTTAAATAACAACAATATTAGTCTAACTAAGTTAATAATTTAAGGGTAAAATAGTAATTTTATATCAGGTACCCGCGGGTATGGAGATAATGATCCCCGCCCCTGCCCTGTTTAACATGCGAGTATTTAAAATCTCTATCCCCATTACCCACGGGGGCAAAATCTTCCTTCCATATCCACCCCGTTGCAGGTATTATCCGCAGGTATCCGTGGAGGCGGATTTTTTTGACATCCCTATCCGCAATATAATAATATAACAAATATAAGAAATAAATGCAACAAAGAAAATTCAACAATAATAATCCAGCAATATTGCATCACCACAAAGTGCAACCACCAAATGAATAAACAAAGCATCAAATCTTCAAAATGATATCTTCTTCTTGTTCAATTCAAAAGAAGAAATTACTTATATTATTAGATCATGACATAATTTAACAATTATAAGAAAAAATAACATTGCAATATATAAAATTTATACTTTTTGCTTTTTCTTCCAATTATTCTTATTGCAAAGCCAATCCTTGCCATAAATGAGTGATGCGATAGATTCTTCATTCAATCTAGAACAAAATTCATCAATTACTTTCCCTCCAGCATGAAATGTGGACTCTGATGTAATTATTGAGATTAGAACAGCTAGATTGTCAGTGGCCATCCTTGATAAAATTTCATATTTCAAGCTATTATTTTTTCACCATTCCAAAGCATTGAAGATGTTAGAACTAGCATCAAGAATATAAAAGTCCTCTCAAGATAAATTTCTAACTCAGATTTCATTGGGTGCTTTTCACAATCAATACTCATAATTTGGTCAAATCTAGTATGCTAGAATTAGGCACATTGGAAGAAGAGTTATTGGTGTTGCCACTATTAACAACTTCACCAGTAGCACTACCAAATTCTTCTTCCTTGCTCAATTTAACATACTCATCATATAGTATCTCTGATGAAGTCATCACCATATCCACATTCTCTTTAGCCGCATGATCAAGTTTATATATCAAAGGAAAATAATAATTAACAACATGAATTTTTAACCTAGGATCCAAAACACTTGCAATGGCCATAAGTAGATTGCATTCCCCCCAATATTTGTCAAATTTTACTTTCATTGATGCTGCCATTTCTCTCATGGAGTAGTCTTCATCCTCTGCAGCTTTATTAATCACTTGCTTCACCTTCCAAACTGTAGAAAGATACAAATTTCCAATTGGATATGTAGTCACAGCTTGATATGACATGAGTGGCTAGATTGAAGACCTCTAAGAGTTGACAAACCTTCTCAACTTCTCTGTAATCCTCTTAAATTGGTTCATAGGTATCATGTGGCTCTCTTTCCTTATAAGCTAGAAAAGACAATCTTAAATTTCAAGGCAATAGCTAGCATCAATTGTAAGTAGAATTCCATATTGTCAGATAGTCAATGTTGAGCTTTCTTTCTTTCAAGTTTTTCTACTCAACTATATCACAAAAAGCCTTCACTTTGAATCATTGTAATTAATGTACTTGACACTCTCCCAAATATTCTGAATGATATCTTTAGTCCTACTTAGGCCATCCTAGACCAACAAATTCAGAATATGTGCACAGCAGCTAACATGAAACAATTGACCACCACAGACTAACTTATTATTAAGTGATAAGTTATCCTTAAGATTTCTCAAGCATGAGTCATTGTAGGAAGCATTGTCAACAAACATAGAAAACACCTTATTTTCAATCCCTCAAGCTTTAAGACACTTGAAAATAGCATCCGCCACATCAATTCCACATCTAGGAGTAGACACTTTAACAAATCTTAAGACCCTTTTATGAAGATTCCACCACATATCAACAAAATGACTAGTGATAACCATGTATTCAGTTACTTGGTGACTTGATTTCCACATAAGTTTTTCTTCTTTGCCTCATATATTGCTAAACAATCATTCCTAATTGTTATATGAGACACTTTGCTAAATTTAGCATTTGCATATTGAAAACCCCACATCTAAACTTCAACCTAAACAATACTAAAAGGGTAGTCATGCACCATGATTGCAGTAGCAATGATATCTCTCATCTTTTCATTCGAATACCTAATACCAGGTGATACAAAATGATTAACTACCAAGCTGGAAGGTTGAAATGGAATGGTGAGCTGCTTCTTTTGTGACGCCATGTGTAACCACCTTTGTAAGCAATGCTCAGCATGTCTTCTCATATGGCTAGTGCTAGCTCCCTTCCCTATGCAAGCAAAATGCCCTTTATAGTACTTGTAAGTAGCTTTTGTCACTCCTTCAGAAATTTTAGTCTCAACAAAATCATTCCAAATAGGTGATGTCTTCTACCTTTTTTTCTTAATAACACATTTCTCCTCATTTTGATCTTTGCTTCCTTCACTACGACCTCAAGTTGACTTGAATTGTTGGTGCTCATGCATTGACTTCACTAGGGGGATGAGTATTAAATTACATTGTCTCATTACCCTCGAGTGGAGAAGACATTAACTTAACATGTAACATAAAAAGATATTAAATACAAAGTAAGATTCAAGAATATAACTATGAAGTATTTTAACTGCATAATGAAACCAACAATCAAAACCATATAAATCTACACACTGAAAACACAAAACAAACAAATTTTAATCAAAATAAAAAAATAAACAATTAAACAATGTATTTTAACATGGACATGCTAACTTAATCAATGTTGTGAGATATACAAAGTATATTGTTTCATACAATTGTCTCTAACATTCTTTTCCAATCTATATAGAAGAGAATAGGATGCCATTCATTTTCAATTTATTGGTCACCTCATTACAATATTCAAGCTGCTTGAAAATACAAAAAATGTTTCCTTTTAATTTAGGGACCATCATTTGTTCTCACAAAGCTTAGGAGAAATAAGCATTATGCATAATTAGGAACTTCACAAACCCATAAATATAGTCATGCATTAAACATCTAAATAAGTAAAATAATAAACCAATAACAGCATCAGAAACGTAAAGCACACTCACAAGTCAAAACCAAAAGGATCCAATTGATTAAAAAAAAAATCCAAAAACAACACTTTCTAAACAATAAAGCTTCACAAATGTGAGGAAAATTGGAAAAAGAAGACATAGGGGAACTTACATGGGCTAGCCTTGCTCGAAGCCTCAAACTTATGCTACCAGATTGTGTGCAGTGGAAGATAGTAGGCCTGCAACCATGGTTTCAATATACAACGGTGGGTGTGTAGTGGCGACAGCACCGTGCAGTGGCCGGTGGTAGACATGAGCATGGTGGCAGATGTGCGTGTGGCGGTGTATATGAGCACGGTGGTGGACTACCTCGTTGTGGACGTGAGCGTAGTCTGGTGTTCTTCCCTGTGCCATTGAGATAAAGAGTGAGAAGAAAGAGATCGCAGTTTAGTTTCTAATTCTAGTCTCTAGGCTTTTTGATTTAGTGGTTTGTTATATGTTATATTATATTTAACCTACAAATATATTAGTTATGTAGTTTAAAACACAACAAGTCAAGTTGGCTCAGTGGTAATTGTTAGGGTCCTCTAGGTACATGCTAAAAGACCTGGGTTTGAATCTCACCGCACATAATTTAAAATTTTGCATTATAATTACACATATATATAAACAAGCTTGCCTTATAAGCCTAATAGGCTTAGTAGAAGGCCAGGCTTGGCCTCCTTAAATAAATAGGCTTCTAGAAAGACCTAAACTTGGCTTAAATTTTAAAAAGGTCAGGCTAAAAGTAGGTGCCACGATCCATCTTGGGCAGTGATTGGCACATAAAGGACGAGTCTCCTAGCAAGCCTTTACCATACAATTTTCATAAAAATTGGATAGATTCCTCTTTGTATTTAGGATAATTCCCAAATACGAGTTCTTTACCTACATAAATAAATAATCACACTCATGCATCGGGGATCCAAGCACTTTGTATTTAGGATAATTCCCAAATACGAGTTCTTTACTACACAAATAAATAATCACACTCATGCATCGGGGATCCAAGCATTTTCAAAATGCACCCCTCAGCACACAACATAATTAATTATCAAGAGATATTCAATTAGATAAATACATACATATAAATATCTTTTCAAACAACTTAAATCCAAATACATAGTTTCATCTCTTTATAAATCCAACAATTTCAGTACATATAACTACAACACAGACATCATCATAATCTAGCAAGGTTCGAGCCTTGCCTATAGTGCCACGGAGCTACATCATTCTAAGAGTACATTAGTAATCTAAAATTTCATAGTATCCTTATTCATGAGGGCTCACCAGAGAAGTTTAGGATCAAAGCTGAGAAGCAGGAGGATCAACTCCCAAGTCCGCACCTGTATTTGAAAAGAGAGAGAAATAACAGGGTGAGTTTACACAATTAATAAGAGACAAGACACCTTTAACTTACATGAGTCAATGTACAAGAACGATTAATAAATCTCAACATGGAATGAAATTTAACTTTATTTAAAAACCATAGGAACTGTCTAACACAAGATAATCCATCAGGATCACACTTAAGTGACCCTTCCTTCATGTAATTCTGTAATCCGTCCAACACCACTCCTTGAGTGGTTGTGTAAATAATAATCCAAAGTGCACCAGGACTAACATCTACTGTCGTTAGCAGGCAGATCCTGTTATAGATCTTCTTGAACCCTTTCCTTAACTATCATGCAAAACATATTCAATAAATTCTCACAATACTAATCATTGACTCATGTACAAGATCTTATAATTAATTGTATTAATGAAAAAATACTTGAACATCATAGTTTAAAATAGAAATCAAGTCAAAGGTGTTTTATCTACTCACAATACACAAGCCCAAAAAGGAGGATCTCAATTGTCTGGAGCCACGGAGCTAGGGAAGCATTCCTTGGGACAATTTAACACCATATTCCTGGCAAAGTAACTGGATATTAGTCATTAATACAAAAGATTAACACCAATTACTCTAAAACTTAAAAATTCCCAATTTTCTAACCTAGAGTTTAGAAGGAACTCCTAATATATGCCAAAATTGAAATTTCTAAAAAAAGAATTAGGAAAGATGTTAAGAGTTACCCTTATGAAGCAAATGAGGATGAGCATGAGGTGGATTCTGCAATTTTTTCTTCTCCAAGCTCCAAGCTCAACAATGGTGGAGGTAGAGAGAGAAGGAGGCGGATTCAATGATGCTTTGAGGTAATAGAGAGTGTTTAATGTGTGTTTGGAGTAGATTTTCATGAAAAGATTTAATATATAGAGGTAAAGAGAGAGAAAGAAACAACGAAAATGAAGAGACAAAACATATCCTAGGCATATATATATAGCCCTGTCGTAATCAATTACATGTGCTGGTAATCAATTACCACAAGCTCAGATTGTTGTAATCGATTACCAGTCTGTGTAATCTATTACAAAAATGAACAATTTGATCTGTGGGCATATAGAAAGACTTGCAATTGATTACAAGTCCTAAGGTAATCAATTACAAACCTCAAAACTTGTTTTCCTCATTTTTGGAGTCCCTTTTGAAGACCAAGGTATTTCACACACATATCTACAAAGTTAATGTCCATTTTAACTTTACTCCTCATTAACTTTAAAACATAAATATAAAAAAGGGAATACCCCCCTTGGATTTAATAAAAATATCAAATAAATCAAAATCCTTAAGAATCAAAATTCAACTTTTGGATTTTAGTACAATTTTATGAAAATTTGCATTTTTATAAACTCTTGGATTAAAACCAAAGAGGTTATCCATTCTCTAAAATTCGTTAAAAATCACTTTTTAACTCATTGATGCCCAGGGAACTATTACCGAGACTTTTGATCTTATAAAAATGTCTTGATCCTATAACTCTTCAAGAAGGCATAGGGTTCAAACTTAGAATTTTTCAGGATACAATGTATTGACAGACAGTTGCAACTCGCATTAGGATATTACAGTAGGTAGGCCACCTGGCCTATTCCTGTCCTTACTTATGCTTTCTAAAATTTAAATGACTAATATAATCTTATTCTCTTTAATTATAGTAAAAGTAGAAATTACTTTATTTAATATTTATGTCCATTATAGTTATTTTATATTTTAATAGTAATTTTACCAAATATCACTCTTGTGGCTTCTACTTATTAGAAATATCTTTTACATTATTTTATCAAATAATACTATTATAACTTTTTAAGAGCAGCTTTTAGAAAATCTAGAACGCTCAGCAACTTTGCAAAAATCATAGCAATATCACACCAAGCTTAAAAATAACATTTATTTGTAATGCATAAGTTTAGTGTAGTAAGAAGTAACTATGAGGGTATCGTATCCACAAAATTAGTAAACTAAAATATATTATTTACCTACATTATTTAAAAAAATAGAATTAAAATTAAAAACTAAATTGAATAATGCAATTTAAAATTGAGCAAAAGTAATTATGAAATGGGTTTAGGACTTCAAATCCACCACCAACCTCTAATAATGAAATATTAAATTGAATAGTGAATTTACTAGTTTTATGTTATGACATAGGCCACAAGCTTTGGTTCACAAATAAAAATTAATTTACAATCCAATTGTTGAAAAAAACTCATCTATTGTAACATAAACTATTCAAATTTTAGCATAAATCATTTACCTAAGTATGCATCGTTCAACCCTTAAATAAAGAATACCAAGATACTACTGCACATAAGCTTACAAGATTTAGGCATGTAAAACGTTATCAATTTCAGCTTATTAATGAATTCCGTAGGAAAATTGCTAAAGAGTCAGAATTATTACCCAAATTTATTTGCCAGAATAATGTGGTGTACATGTTAATCCTTTTATAGATAAGTCGGTCATATCACTTTATTTCATCTAACAATCACCTTTGTTTTATGTCAAAAATTTTAGCAATTTTTTCGAGCTATATAGTATTACTCATTCCATAATAATAATAACAATAATTAATAAATTAGATTTAAATATATGCATTGCACAGGGCTCTAAAATGAATATATGTTTTTTCTTTGTTAGAAAAGAGAGACAAATAATATTAATTGTATTAATATGGAAATGATTAGTTATCTTGATAATTCGAAGTCAAATAATTATGTAAAGCAAGGAAAATATTCTTTATTTAAGATTAACTGATAGTATGGTATTAAAAGTAAAACAAAGTTACATATATATCTTTTATGTCATTTTGAATGTAGTAAAACTATATAGATATATGATATTGAAATAAGTTTCATCTTTTCAATGCCATTTTTGTCATTACCCTTTTTTACTCTTATCTCATTTTTTCACAATTTTATTACTTTTTTTTTTTTTTGGCGCTGAGTTGCATATAGGTTATGTTTATTTAGAGCTATTTTTTCTAAGGCTTCTAATTAAAACTAACTTTTCATAAAATGATTATGTGCGCTTTATTCTCATTAATGCCTTTCTTATTCCTTTATAAATGCCCTCTTCATATGAAGATATTGTATCTTACTTTTGTTTGTGATACTTTTTCCTTGACATTTGTATATATGGATATAGACTCCTAATTTGATAATATCCCTGTTGGTGAATGTTGTTCCCTAATTATGGAATAAATGATAGAGCTAAAATTTGTTTACTTTATGTGAATACAATTATATGCTTCTCATTTGTTTTTCTTTGACTTTGTTGTTCTAGAAGAACAATGAAATGAATTCTATTTGTAGGTTAGTTACCTATTTGATTTCTTTAAAAGGGGTTGGGGTTCGAAGATGCTCACGACAAAAGTCTTAATGGTAGTGTAGTTGTTTCAAGCTTGTGTTTGCTCATCTTTATTTTGAGTAAGTGTGTGACAACAAAAGTTTTGTAGTATTGATGGTATATTAGAGTTAATTCACATGACGCTTCTTATTGTTTAATTTTGCAATTGTATTGGTTCATGACTTTTTGTAGACTTTTCTTTTCTTTTTTGGTCATATTAGATAGTGAGACCATTAAAAAAGTAATAGGGATATAAGGAAATACATGAAACAATTAATTAATTATTGGTGATAGGTCGATATTTTTGTAAAAGTATCTTTTTAATATTTAAAATAAATATTTAATTGTGTCTTCTTCTTGGTTATTGAAGAATTATTAGAAATTAGAATTTAAAAAATGCTAACTTTTGAATAATGTTAAATAAAGAATTAAATGTATATAATTAACTTAAAATATATATAACAAATTGAAAGGTCAAATAAAGAAAAATGAATAGAGATTAAGAAATCAGATTATATACATTAAATTAATTTTAATTATGTAATTTTAATATAACAAAAATGTACTTTTATTTATATATTTTATATTATAGAGTTCAATTTCCAAATTTTCTTGTATATAAATAGGCTTTCGAACCAGATTCTGTTTTCACATACTCGTGACTCCATAAAATTTTTCATAAATCAATCTTGCTAGAGTCAGATAAGGTCACTTAGTCAACTATAATAGACTCAAGCCCAAAGGAAAGCTTAACTCAAAAAACTAGCCTATTAAATAGAAGAGTCTCTAGACTTAAGTACCACAATTTATAAGCATGGCTCCCTGATGTAGGACTTGTAATATTGCCATTCCAATTTAAAGGCCAATAACTATGGTGGCCCACTCTAGGTTGTCTATAACGAGTTGCTTCACTCTAGCATTTCTAGGTAGCCTTTTTCCTAGGTCGGCTGCTTTGTATGTCAGCCTCTCAATGAAAGCACCAATGTTGTGGACTCAAGCCTAAGGGAAAGCCCAACCCAAAAGACTTATCTCATTACTAGAAATTTCTGATTTAGCGACATGTTTTAGTGACAAATATTTTTCGTCTCTGATTAGTGACAAAAAGCCTAGTTAGAGACGAAATGGTTAATTCTGTAATTAGTGACAACCTTAGCGACGAAAATATTTTGTCTCTAAATTATTTCGTCGCAAATTTTGTTGCCAATTGATCAACTAAAAAAATTGTAAAAAGTCAAAATTGTTTAGCGACAAAAATAGCAACGACATTGATCCTCTCAATCATAATCTGTCTCCAAATTCGTCGCTAAACAATCAATGCATATTTTTTTGAAAGTCAAAATATATTAGTGACGAAAAATGTCCATCTCTAAATTTAGTGACAAATTATTTTCGTTGCTAATATTGACAAAAATTAGCTACTTATAGACAAATAATTAATTTTATAATTAGAGATGACTTTAGCGATAAAAATATTTCATTTATATTTAATTTCATTTTTAGTCAAAACCATTTAGCAACGAAAATAACAACAAAAGTTTTCCTCTAAATTGTAATCTAACTCTGAACTTGTCGCTAAAGGCCCCTTCGAAGTACATAAAACATGATGGTATATATAAGACTTGTTAAGTTTTTTTTTTTTTTTTTTTGAAGTGCCTATTAAGATCTTAATACTATATAATATTTAGTAAGACATTATATGCTTGTTTGTATAAGCTTTTAAAAAAAGTACTTTTTCATAATAAAAAATAGAAGTAGAAGTAGAAGTAGAAAATTGTTTTGCATTTCGATATAACTATAGAATTACTTTTTATCAAAATTAGAAGTTATTAAGCTCTTTGGATATAACAATGATAAAACTACTCTTTTCTTGCAAAATTACAATTAAGGATATGAGAAATCACTTTTCAAGAACATCAATTATTTAATTTTTTATATCCTTTATTTTTCAATTAAAAATAACTTAATTAAATATATAACCAATAAAATTAATTAAATATTTCACATAAAAAATTAATTAAATATTTTATTTTTTATTTTCCACTTAAAAATAACTTAGTTAAATATATAAACCATAAAATTAACTGTTGGTAACTGTGGCTAATTTACTCCTAAGAATTACTTTAGCTACAGTTAATTATGGCTAAGTGACTTCTAAGAATTATCTTTAGCTATGGTTAACCATGGTTAAGCTATTCTTAAAAATTACCTTTATCTACAGTTGATTGTGGCTAAGTTGAAAATGAAATTACGTGAGAATTACCTTTAGCTATGGGTAATCGTTGCTAAGTTACTTTTAACATTATATTTTTACCTATCATGAAAATGAAATTATATAATAAAAAATTAGATAAATATGTTGATTTTTAGTTTTTTAGTATAAAAATTATGTAAGACCAAAATTTAGGATCTTTTGTGATCTTCCGTTGGAAAGAAGATCCCAATTTTAACCCAATTTAATTTTTGATAAATATGACACATTTTTTTTTTTTATATTTTGAAGATTTATTTTAGTTCCTAAATATAGGTGGGAATGACTTTTATTACTAATGATGGTAAGTGATTGACAACGGAGTGGCAAAGAAAAGCATTCAATTTTTTAATTCTTGTTGGTTTATGTTCAAAGGAACTGTGTGTGTGTGTGTGTGTGTGAGAGAGAGAGAGAGAGAGATTCAATGAGATGAGAGAAGAAAGAAAGTGATGAGGGTACTTTTTGTCATTTTAAAAAAAGCCAAGGAAGTCGTCAGTTTCAATACCTATATTAGAACAATTAATTACAATTATTTTCAAATTGTATGTTTTCATTATATATAATTAAGTTTTATTAAATATAATGTATTACTAAATATTCTTTATTTATATTTTTAATATTTATATTATTCTAAATATTTATTTTATATTAAATATTATTTTTAAAAAATATTTATTTATTATTAAATGTTTTTATTTAAATAATATTTTAGTTATTACATTTTATTTAAGTACTAATTTTATTTTAATAAAATACAAAAAACAAAGAATATAATCTAAGCTGTCAATGCGTTTATTATATTTATTTGATAAGTGTTTTTTTGAAATAAAACCTAAAAATAATTAAATAGTTAAAGAAGAAGCAGATGCATACTTGGACATTTTAGGGATAACAAAACTTGGACACTAAATATAGTTAAAAGAGGGAAATCCCCATTATTATAAAAGAAGATACATATTATGGGAGTTGTTATTGTCATTTCTTTTTATTTATTGTCTTTCCTACTTAACAAATCTACTTATTAATTTCTCTAAAATAGCATTCCTTATTATTCATAATTAAATTAATAATTTTTCAAGTGCCAAAAAGAAAGAATTTTTCATTGTTAAATAATTAATAAAAATATTCAATTTCACAATTTTTTATAAAATATATTAGATTAAATTTTTTAAGTAAAAAGAAGTATTATTCCTCTCCAAATATTATTCCTTTCCAAATTTTTTAGTATTTATCAAATTAAGTGTTATTCCTCTCCAAACAAGGAGTAATTAAACGATCAAATATTATTATATTTTTATTATATACAAATCATAACCTTTATTATTAATTTAAAGCAAAAATTCCTGATTTCAATATTAAAAGTAATCTCAAACCTAAGTCTCAATTTGGTTATTTTGCCATTATTGCGGTATATTATTTAACAAATTTATTACTACATAATTACTTAATAATTTCATGCATGGGTGTAATTTGCATTTTTTAACTTACAAAATATTTTTAACTAACATAATTTTGTTAGTTCTAAATACATTACTATTTTTTTATATATCTTTTATATACTTTACAAATCAATAAAACCATAATTCTCTCTTGTATTAATATTTAATTTTATTCATAAGACAGTAGAAATTATAAAAAATATTTATTTTATCAGCTATTTCATTAAACATAAATAATTTTTAAATTACACATATATTTATTTAATATTACTAGATTTATTTTAACTATCTTTTAATATTATTCATATATTGTTTATATTATTTTGGGTCGTTGCTTTTACATTAAATATTTATTACTTTCATTATTCTCGCTATTTCAAAGTTCTTATTACTGCAACTATGTGCTGCCACGTCGTTATTTATATATATTATTTTTTATTAATATTAGTCATTGGTTGCGCTGCATGCTGGATCCTTCCAGCTTCTTCATATTATCCTGCGCAGTGTCCAGTTTGGACATTTCAATAAGGCTTTATTTTTATTGCTTAAATCAATAATCTCATTATCGATTCTCCATCCATGGTCTGAAAGTGTCTATTACCACATAACATTTACCACCCTCTCTTTTCTTTTTCATTCCCGCCTAACAATCGTCAGAAACTTCCAAATGTACCCTTTCCCAAAATTTCAAAACCCTAAATATCTGGTCACTCTCTTCTCACAAACGCCACTTCAGGTTCCACTGCTCATGTACGCCATTGACATCTAAAATCTGCAAGTTTTCTTCCTATTTTATATTTTATTCCTTATCATATTTTATTTTCATTGTCTAATGCTTGCTTTGCCCCACTTTTCTTTGTGCATACTCATGTTTATATTTTAATTCATTCTTCTAGTCCATGTGGGGTCATTGAAACCACATAAAAAAAGTTTCATAATAGGTTAGATGTTTACTTTTTATTCAGCTCTAGAGGATGATAGAAAAAAGAAATTTGTATTGGAGCCACTTCTTAATAAGTCATGACATCAACAAAAGGGTAGGTAACTTCATGAATGCCAAATCTTGTTTTATTCTTCTTTTTCTTTTATTTTTGATTTTAGAGTAGAAATAAGTTCCATGTCATTTCAATATTGCTGCTAAAATTTTATATTAAAAATTAACATAGAAACACACCACTTTTAACAATTAAGAAACGTGTGATAGAATGCTGCTCCCTAGGATTAATATATTATTAATCTAAATTATTTATTCACAAGTTGATAATACAACTTACATGTTTTTTCAATATTAAATTATTGCAAAGGCTATAATGCTCACTACTTACAATCATCATGTGCTTGCAATTCAATGGTCCTAGCATCTAATGTACAAATGGGCATAAGTGCATAGAAAGGGTGAAGAGCTTAACATTTGAGTCTAACCCAACTTTTTACACTATTATTTTATAATTTATCTGAAATTCTTGACTTGTTTGGTATGAAATTTTGTTTCAACTTTCAAGATAATTGCTATTGATAGTAGAATTGCTTTTTAAGTTGAGACCTCGTCAACATATTGTGTTTGCTATCTTTGATTGTATCTCTAGGTCGAGGATAAATAGTAATTCAAATATTTCGTAAAGCAATAAATAATTTCAATATTTGTATTAGTTGAGTTTATATATTGTTTCATGTTTATGAGCTTATACATATTATTTGGGACTAGAGATTGCAACCTATTTTATGGAAACTAATGTAAGGATATGTCCTATGTTCAATGAATTTTTTTCCTCTCTTTTGATCTTTTGATTATTTAGGCTTATTTCACACAATTTCACAAAAAAGGGAATCAATTACTCTTTGACTCTTTCCTTTCTCAAGTTGCTTAAGTCTTATTGGATGAGAGATTTCCTGGACTTAAGTATCATACTTTGTAAGCATTGCTCCCCGATGTAAGACTTGTAACATTGCCAAATTGTTATAACTCAAGTCCATGAAAATGGTCCAACCCAAAAAACTAGTCTATTAGGTGGGAAAGCATCTAAACTTAAGTATCATACTTTGTTAGCATAGCTCTCCAATGTAAAACTTGTAACATTACCACCCCCATTTAAAGGCTGATGACCATAGTGGCCTACTCTAGATTGTTCATTCTGAGTGGCTTCAGTCTGGCCTTTCTAGGTAGCCCTTTCCATAGCCAAAATTCTCAATGAAAGCACCAATTGTTATGATTTAAGTCGATGAAGGGAGTTCAACCCAAAAGACTAGCCTATTCGATGGGAGAGTCTCTAAACTAAAGTACCATACTTAGATAGCATGACTCCCTAATGTGGGACTTGTAACGCTACCACCCCCATTTAATGGTCGACGACCATAGCTGCCCACTCCAAACTACACACTTTGAGCAGCTTGACTCTAGCCATTCTAGGTAGCCCTTTTACGGGTTGTTCCTTTCCTAGGTTGCTCCTTCCGTAGGTTGCTCCCTCAATGAAAATATTAATGTTATGGATTCAAGTTCAAGAAAGAGCCCAACCCAAAAGAGTAGCCTATTGGGTGGAAAACCCTTAAACTTAAATACCATACTTGGATGGTATGACTCCTTAATATAGGACTTGTAACATTGCCACCTCTATTTAAAGGCCAATGATCGTGGTGGTTCACTCTAGGTTGCCCACTTCAAGCGGTTTCACTTTAGTTTTTTTTTCAGGTAGCCCTTTCTCGGGTCACTCCTTTCTTAGGTCTTCCCCTCCATGTGTTGATCTTTTAATAAAAGCAAAAATATTATGGACTTAAACCTAAAAGAGAGCCTAACCCAAAAGACTAGCCAATTGGATAGTAGAGCCTGTACATTTGGACGGCTTGACTCTTTGATGGAGGACTTGTAACACTGGCAAAGCTCTTCTTTTTGAGTTTTAATGCCTCTACATATCTATTACTCAAGCTCGAGACCTCTAATTAAACTAGAACAGCCTTTATTAATTAACCTATGCGCTCGTCGGTAAATAAATAATTCTTTAAAATAACATTTGAATAAGCTTTAAAAAAATAAAATTAACAACTCTAATAATAAATTTGTCCAAATTGAACAATTCCATATGGAACTAAAATTAGTTTTTGATTTTTTTTCTTTAAACTTAAGCCACCATGTTTTGTCATATTAGTGGAAGGATGTATCGAACTCATTTTATCAATATAAAGGCTATGATGATGTCATCCTAAGAGTGTACGGATTTTTTAAATAAAAAAATTGAGTGTACGGAACTACACATAATTATAATTCTCCGTATCTTTAGTTGTTTAGATAGCAATAATCTAAAATCTAAATATTGTATTTTAGTGACTTCTCTTTTAACATTTTTTTATCAACGGACAATTAAGTGAACACAAGAGGACGCCAGGATGAAAGATGGACTAATTCGTCAATTCCTGTGAGATGTAACATGATAACCCAAAAAGTCTAGATTGTCCCACAATTATATTGCTGATGTAATATCTTACATCACTTCTGGGCCTGTAGCGTATTAGAACCTTTTGATATATAGGGTAGTATTTAATATTGAGGAAACAATGTTGTAATATTTTTAAGTTAATATTAATTTAATTTTAAAAAGAGTTTTGGTATTATTTTAATTATATTTTAAAGTTAATAGTAATTTAATCTTTAAAAAAATTTAATATTAATTTAATTCTAATATTTTAAGTTTTGATATTAATTTAATTATAAAAATTTTTTAAAATTAAATTGATATCAAATATAAAATATTAAGATTAAATTAATATAAAAAATATTTGAGAACTAGATCAGCGTAAACTTTAAAATATTAAAATAAAAAAAATATTTACTCTTTAATATTTGATAAGAGAGGTGCTTCATTTTCTTTTGCTGGATAATTCTCATGTCTCATCTAATAACATCCATATGCATCAATTATCTGCTAATGTAAAATGGCTGTGCCATCTGCCTCAAATGGAAGTAATGCGCGGCGTTGCTTTTTATGTTCTTTTATTTTTTCCATTCAACTTTTTCTGCACCATAAGATTTCTATTTGATAACGTAGGTTGGAAGTCAGTCATCCTGGCACAAAGCACACAAGTTCTTATCAACCGTTTGATGTATTATCTATTAAAATTATTAATAATATAAATTATTATTTAAAAAAATTATTATTTTTAAATTATTGATAATATTAAATATATTATTTATTATACATAAATAATTTAAATAATAATTAATATTATTTTATTTAATATATTAAAAAATTTATTAGATAATAATAATAATAATAATAACAATAATAATAAATAATTAATATTATTAATTAATAAGAATGAAAATTTTAATTATTAATTATGATTATGATAATTAATTTTATTAAAAATTGTTATTAAAAATAATTGATATTATTGATAATTATTATTAAATAATAATTAATTATTATATAATTAATATTTAATCATAATAATAATTAATCATGTTAATATAATTATTATGAATAATTAATTATGATAATAATAATAATAATAATTATTATTATTATTATTATTATTATAAAAAGATTGTTACATTGATAATAATCTATATTATCATCTTTTAAGAAGGTAATTCACATTACTATATTGATGATAATTTATATTATCTTAAGAATATGAATTATTAATAATATTATCTAACTAAATAAGATAATTTTAGTTTAGATAATTTAATTAAATATTATCAGTAATTAAAGTGTATTATGCAATAGCAAATGCTACCTTAGGATTCCCAAACCAAAATTAAGTACTTACCTTGCTTAGTTGTTTTAAGTCCAGCTTATTTGAAATGCTGAAATCAATGGCTGCAAGTCAGGAAGCGGTGAAGCTTTTGGGGGTTGTGGGAAGCCCGGTTGTTTGCAGGGTGCAGATTGCTCTGAAGTTGAAGGGAGTTCAATACGAATTTCTAAAACAAGATTTGCAGAACAAGAGCGACTTGCTCCTCAAATACAACCCAATTTACAAGCAGGTTCCTGTGCTTGTTCACAATGAGAAACCAATATTAGAGTCCCTTCTGATTCTTGAGTACATCGATGAGACCTGGAAAGGCAACCCCATCTTGCCTGCTGAACCTTACCAAAGAGCCTTGGCTCGCTTTTGGTCCAAGTTCATAGATGACAAGGTAACTTAGGTATTCTCTGCATAGAAATCACCTTTCATAACGTCTAAAAATTTGTTATCTCTGAATATGTTACAGTTGTCAATAATCAACTGTCAATCATATTTATGATTATCGTTAATATTTTTACACTTTATTGAATCTTATAGGGTTTTGGTAGAATTGATATTATTGAAGGGGGGCAAAAAGGATTTGTGCTGTGTATTTCTGACTAGTAGTCAGATTCTTACTGTAAATTATATATGGAGAGTACCAAAGTAGAAGTTGCCATGAAAGCTTCCTCTTACACTAATTTTATTTATTTCTAAGTAATTCAGTCTATATTCTGTTAGATTCCTGATTATGTTCTAACATAATTGTTAATAAGTAGTTTTAATTTGTGAAATCAGGTATTTAATGCTGCACGGAATGCTATTTTTACCGTTGATGAGAAAGAGCGTGAGAAGAATGTTAAAGAAACACATGAGGCTCTTCAGTTTCTTGAGAATGAGCTCAAGAGCAAGTTCTTTGGAGGAGAGGAGTTTGGCTTTGTGGACATTGCCGCAGTTATCATAGCGTTTTGGATCCCTATATGTCAAGAAATAGCAGGGCTGCAACTGTTCACCAATGAGAAATTTCCCAAGCTCTACAAATGGAGCCAAGAATTTCTTAGCCATCCAATTGTCAAAGAAAATTTGCCTCCTAGAGACCCTGTTTTTGCCTTCCTCAAAGCTCGCTATGAAAGCCTTGCTACTTCAAGATAGATTAATATAGAGTGATATTCAGAATCTTTGAGAAAAATTGTATGAACTTCTCGTGTGTTATTGAGTTTTTGTTGTCAGAATTTCATTTCTAAAGAATGGTATATGTAACCTAGGAATTTTCCATATCAAAGAAATCCTAGGATCTTGTTGACACTATGCTTTTTTTTTTCGGTAAGTTTATTGAATGCACATCACAAAACTCAAGTGATGCGCAGGAAGAAAGAAAAAGCAACGCAGAAACAATATCCAAAACAAAGAGCAAAAACAACAATAGAGTTGTAGTCAAATACACCAAAGAAAATATGACCCCACCTAGTCGTCAATCAGCAAATCAGCTAAGATACACTGAGCAAAAATCACCGAGCTAAATTTTGCAAAGGTCATAGTCACGAAGTCGAAGCCAGAGAAAGTCGATTAGCTAAGAAACCCGAGGGGAGAAACTAAGCACTCTAATATTTCCACCTATTTCACAATTCATTCATAAAAGAAATCAAGCAAACTGACTTGTTATGGAAAATTACTTTATTTCTCAAATCCCATAAGGGCCAAATCACCAGATAGAAACAGGAAATCCACAGCTTCTTATTCCGAGCTGAAGAATTTATAGCAATCTAGGAATCAAAATTTATAGTAGAATTGTCAGAGAAAACCCAATCAGTGCCCCACCATTGGCAACAAGCACCCCAAACATTCCATGAAAAAGGACAAGTGAAAAATAGATGGGGCAAGTTTTCATCTATATCAAAACAAAGCACACACCTATAATCAACAGATGACAGCAAGTTCATTCTCCTTAGTCTATCTTTTGTGTTTAAGCGCCCTTGAATAACAAACCACAACAGAAGTTCAGCTTTGACACTATGCTATTTTAGTTAATAAAGGAAAATGGTATCTTTGTTCCTCTATCCTATAAATTTTGAAGTGGAGAGCATTTGTCTTCTATTGCTATATCCTTCCAAGTTCTTCACTGGTTATGGTAAAGAATCCTTCAAAGCATTTGTCTTTTACTGCCTTTCAATCATTGAGAATTTTGCTTGATTATTTATAAAGTGCAAATCGTAGCTATAACTTATATAGTTTGGCTTTACCTCAAGCCCTGCATTTTAAAATTCTGATTAGGAACGTGATTACATATCTTCTTTATAGTGCACTAAAAATCAGAGCTGCAACATTAAAATGATTTTTTGATTTAAGTAAAGGAGATATTTTATTCACATGGAAATAATGATACGTTGTCTTAATAATTCGAAGTCATATAATTATATAATACAAGAAAAATATTCTTTATTTAAGATTAACCGATAGTATAGTAATATAAGTAAAACAAAGGCACATATCTATCCTTTATGGTCATTTGGAATGTAGTGAAACTATATAGATATATGATATTGAAATAAGTTTCGTCTTTTTGATGCCTTTATCATTGCCTTCTTTTACTCCTGTCTCATTTTTAACAATTGTATTACTTTTTTTTGTTGGGTTGCATATAGGTTATGTTTATTTAGAGCTATATTTCTTAAGACTTCTAATTAAAACTAACTTTTCATATAATGATGATGTGCGCTTTATTTTCATTAGTGTCTTTCTTAGTCCTTTTAAATGCCCTCTTCATATGAAGATGTTGTGTCTTGTATTTACTATTGACACTTTTTCCTTGACATTTGAATATATGGATATGGACTCCTAATATGATGATATCACTATTGGTAAATACTATTCCTTGATTATGGAATAAATGACAAAGCTAAAATTTGTTCACTTTATGTGAATACAATTATATGCTTTTCATTTGTTTTTCTTTGACTTTGTTGTTTTGGAACAACAATGACGTGAATTCTATTTGAGGGCTAGTCACCTGTTTGATTTCTTTTAAAAGAGGTTAGGGTTTGAAGATGGCTGTGACAAAAGCCTTTGTGACAATATGGGCTCATGTTTGCTCATCTTTATTTTGAATAATGTGTGACAACAAAAGTTTTGTAATATTGATCGTATAGCCAAGTTAATTCATACGATATTTCTTATCGTTTAATTTTGCAATTCTATTGGTTCTTGACTTTTTGTAGATTTGTTTTTGTCATATTGGATAATGAGACCATTAAAAAGGTAATAGGGATAAAAGGAAACACATGAAACAACTGATTAATTGTTGGCAATAAGTTGATATTTTGTAAAAGTATCTTTTTAATATTTAAAATAAATATTTAATTGTGGTCTTCTTTTTGGTTATTGAAGAATCACTAGAAATTAGAATTTAAAAAATGCTAATAAAGAATTAAATGTATATGATTAATTTAAAATATATATAACAAATTGAAAGATTAAATAAAGAAAAATGAATAGAGATTAAGAAATCAGATTATGTACATTAAATTAATTTCAATTATGTAATTTTAATATAATAAAAAATGTATTTTTATTTATATATTTATATATTTTATATTATGGAGTTCAATTTTTAATTTTTCTTATATATAAATAGACTCTCAAACCAAATTCTACTTTTACAGACTCTTGACTCCATAAAATTTTTTATTAATCAATTTTGCTCGAGTTGGGTAAGACTACTTGACCAGCTATTATGGACTCAAGCCTAAAGAAAGACTTAATCCAAAAAATTAGTCTATTAGGTGGGAGAGCCCCTAGACTTAAGTACTATACTTTATAGGCATGACTTCCTGATGTTGGCCTTGTAACATTGCCACTCCCATTTAAAGGCTGACAACCATGGCGGTCCACTCTAGGTTGTTTATTCCAAGTAACTTTACTCTAGCTTTTCCAGGTAGCCCTTTCCTAAGTCGCTCCTTTTCTAGGTCGCCTGCTTTGCCTGTCAGCTTCTCAATGAAAATACCAATGTTATAAACTCAAGCCCAAATGAGAGCTCTACCCAAAAGACTTATCTATTGGGTCGGAGAGTATTTAGACTTTAAGTACCATACTTTGTAGGCATAGCTCCTTGATGTAGAACTTATAATATTGCCAAATTGTTATGACCCAAGTCCATGAAGAAAGCCTATTAGGTGGGAGAGCACCTAGACTTAAGTACCATACTTTGTTGGCATGGTTCCCCAATATAGAACTTGTAATATTGCCACCCATTTAGAGGCTGATGACCATGGCAGCCCACTCTAAGTTGCCCACTTTGAGTGGCTTCACTTTGGCCTTTCAAGGTAGCCCTTTCCATTGCCTAATTCTCAATGAAAGCACAAATTATTATGACCCAAGTCCATGAAAAGAGCTCAATCCAAAAGACTAGCTTATTGGATAGGAGAGCCCCTAGACTAAAATACCGTACTTAGATGACATAACTCCCCAATATAGAACTTGTAACATTACCACTCTCATTTAAAGGTCGACGACCTTGGCAGCCCACTCTAGACTGCATACTCTGAGCGGCTTTACTTTAACCTTTCTAGATAGACCTTTTCCTGGTTGCTCCTTTCCTAAGTTACTCCCTCTATGTGTTGACCTCTTAATGAAAACGTTAATGTTATGGACTCAAGTCTAGGAGTGAGTCCAACTTAAAAGAGTAGCCTATTGGTTGGAAAAATCCTTACTGAAATACCATACTTGGATGGCATGACTCCTTGATATGGGACTTATAACATTGCCACTCTTATTTAAAGGTCGACAACCATGGTGGTCCACTCTAGGCTGCCACTCCGAGTGGCTTCCCTCCGGTCTTTCTTGGTAGCCCTTTCCCAGGTTGCTCCTTTCTTAGGTCTCTTCCTCTATATGTTGACCTCTCAAGAAAAGCACCAATGTTATGGAATCAAGCCTAAAAGAGAGCCCAACTCCTAGCCTATTGGGTGAGAGAGCCTCTATATTTCAATGGTATGACTCTTCGATATAAGAATTATAATACTGCAAAACTCTTCTTTTCGAATTTTAATGCATTTGTATACCTAGTACTCGAACTTGAAACCTCTAGTTAAACTAAAATAATCTTTACTAGCTGACCTATTTGCTTATTGGTAAATAAATAATCCTTTAAAATAACATTTGAATAAACTTGAAAAAGATAAAATTAATAGCTCTAATAATAAATTTGTCCAAATCAAAGAATCCCATTTGGAATTAAAATTAGTTTTTGATTTTTTTTTTCTAAAACTTAAGCCACCATGTTTTATCATATTGGTGGAAGTATATGTTGGGCTCATTTTTCTAGAGTAATATTAAGTGAACATATCTTTTATGAGATATTATGTTGATTCATATCCTATTTATTAATAGATAAGATTTGAATTTTACTTAAATTGGGTTCACATCCCATCCAATAATAGATGATGTATGAGTTACTACGATATCCTATAAAAAATATATTCTTCTATTATTATTATTTTATCAATATACACGCAAAAGGAACTACGATGATGCCATCCTAACAATGTACGGATTGATTTTTTTTCCAAAAAAAGATGAGTGTACGGAACTACACATAATTATAATTCAGTGTTTTTTTCTTTGGTGATGTATAACTCAGTCTCTTTAGTTGTTTAGGTAGTAATAATCTAAAATCTAAATATTGCATTTAGGTGATTTTTTATTTTTAATATGATAAATGAAAATGATATATACAATAATACGAGTTTATAGGTCAAAATACATGGATATGAGAATGAAAAATTGCTAGTGACAGACTTTGCTTTTCTCTGATACGTTGCATAGAGATATATGGTTTAGTTTTTGGTTTTTCAAAAACTGCCATTGACGATTTTTACTTTTAAAAAAAAGGATTTAATTTGAATACACTGGTAGTATAAAATTTTTTTATACAGATATCTAATCATATATTGCCATATCAACAAAAGTCTTTGATATAATTACCAATTATTTGAATGATTATATAAATGAAAGATGTTGATTGGATGACAGTATAAAAAATTTTTATACTATCAATACACCCCAATTACACTCTTAAAAAAATAGTTGCATTCTAAAAAATCAACAATGACAATTTTTCTTAAATTCTCATATTTTCATAATTCATCGAAAAATCTCATATTTTGATATAAATTATTTTCAAATACCATTTAAGACTTCACTTTTTCCATTTTTTATCAACGGACGATTAGGTGAACACGAGAACGCCAGAATGAAAGATGGACTAATTCGTCAACTCCTATGAGATGTAAAATACATGTAAATACCTTTTGGCTTTTCCATTATTGTGCAGATAGGCTGCGGTTCAATTCAAGTCCATTACTACTATTACATTGCTGATGTAATCTCTTACGTCACTTCTGGGCCTATAGAGTATTAGAACCTTTTTGATATATAGAGTGGCATTTAATATTGAGAAAACAACGTTATAATATTTTTTAGTTAATATTAATTTAATTTTGAAAATATTTTTAACATCATTTTAATTATAATATTTTAAAATTAATATTAATTTCATCTCAAATAAATTTTGATATTAATTTAATTTTAATATTTTAAATTTTAATATTAATTTAATTTTAATATTTTAAGTTTTAATATTAATTTAATTTTAAATAAAATTAAATTTATTATTAAATTATTAATTTAAAATTAAATTAATATCAAAATTCAAAATATTAAAATTAAATTAATATAAAAATTATATTTTAGTACTAAATTAATGTAAATTTTAAAATATTAAAAATTTAAAAAATATATTTACTCTTTAATATTTGATAAGGGAGGTGCTTCCTTTTCTTTTTTTGGCTGAGTTAATTATCACTTTTACTCCTGAAATTGTATGGGTGCATCATTTTAGTCCCTAAAATTTGGAATTTAACTCTTTAGTCGCAGTTGCGTTAATCAATCGGCTTTAATCACTGGTTAATATTTATCAGTCGATTGTTATGATTTCATTGATGTGTCGTGTTAAGTAATGGCAGCGTGCACGTGTGACGAACACCATGACAACCTCTGACGTGGTATGCCACGTGGCATAGCACTTTGACATGTCATGCCACATTGCATGTTGACATGTCATGGCACATGTCGTTGATTTAAATTAGTTCAAATTAGTCTCTGAAATTTTTAAATGTGTCAAAATAATCCATAAAATTTTTTAAATATGTCAAAATAGTCCCTGAAATTTTTAATATATGTCAAAATAGTCCAAAATTCCTAAATTTCTCCTCTTCTCCTTCATAAGCTCTTAATATTTAATCGTCCTTAAACTCACTAATTTCTTTCCCATTTTCACACCATACCTAGACTAGATCATCTCTACATAGAAGTTTATGCATTTTATTAAAATGACAAGTACATTTAAATAGATTAAGATTGGTAAATTACAAAATTATTAATAAATATTAAATTCAAACTTAACATTTAAATAGATTTGATTAATATTCAAAATATTTATTGGTGCTGTTTAATTTAAGATTTAAAGTTTAGAATTAACTAATTTAAAATTTGAAATAATATATAATTAAAAGTTTTCTAAAATACGTCACTAGAAAATGGTAAAAGATTTGGTAATTAAATGATATCATAATTTAAAACTTCAATGCAATCGATGCATCAAAAGAATTTTCTAAAACTACAATTTTAAATAATGATTATTTTTCTCGAAATAACTATTTTCAAACATGCATTTAATTGATACATTTGTCATAAAAGCTCCATCAATGTAGCTTAATCAAAACTGAAATCAACTTTTTTTCCCTTTTCTTTTTTTTTAAATTAAAAAAACTATAATTTAAGGTAAGAAAAAGGCTTAACATAATTTTGCCGTAGAGAATATGTTCAAATTCATTAAGTGCCTATCTATATAAGTACTTACAAATAACTAATTAATAAAATAATAACAAATTAAACCCAACTTATAATGAAGTATGAGTAAAAGATCAATTAAATTAATCAACTCTTGATGAATGAATGATGGATAATTAGTCTATATATAGACAATAACTCGACTATGTTCAATATGTTGAATATTTTAAAAATTTTCTTTTATTGTTCGAATACTTTTGCCTTTATAATATATTCTTTGTTATTTTTTATTGAAAAATTAATATTTTTATTTATTTTTTTTTTATAAAAATATGTTAAATTTATATTTTTTACATAAATACGCCTATAAGTATTCATTAAGTCTAGAGACATTATCGGATCTTGAACTAGGATAAGCTACATTAAAATTGTTTATTGTGTTTCATTACTTTATTTCTATATATTCTCTTCATATTATTCTATGTGAAAAGGATCTAGTCTAAGTGGTGTAAAAATGGAAAAGAAATTAGTGGGTTTAAGGAAGATTAAAGATTTAGAGCTTGTGAAGGAGAAGAGGAGAAATTTAGGAATTTTGAACTATTTTGACACATTTTAAAAATTTCAGAGACTATTTTGACATATTTAGAAATTTTAGGGACTAATTTGACATATTTTAAAAATTTCAAGGACTAATTTAAACTAATTTAATTTGATGACACGTGGCATGACTCGTCAGCGTACCACATGACATGCCATGTCAGAGGGCTATGTCACGTGGCATGCCACATTAGAGGTTGTCATGATGTTCGCCATGCGGCATGCTGATGTGTCACTTAATGTGACACATTAACAAAACTGTAACAGTTGATTGATAGTTGACTAATCAGGGACTAAAATGATAGACGGAATGCAATTTCAGGGACTAAAGAGTTAATTTTTAAATTTTAAGGACTATAATAATGCACACATATAATTTCAAGAATTAAAGTGATACTTAACTCTTTTCTTGATTATTCTCATGTTATCTCATGTCTCATCTACTAACATCCATATGCATTAATTATTTGTTAATGTAAAATGGCTGTGCCATCTGCATCAAATGGAATGCGTGGCGTTACTTTTTATGGTTTTTTATTTTTTCCATTCAACCTCTTCTGCACCACAAGATTTCTAATTGATAACTTGTAGGTTGAAAGTCAATCTTCCTGGCTCTATAAAAGCACACAAGACTTTTGGAGTCACATCCCAAAATTAAGTACTTACCTTACTTGTTGGTTTAAGTCCAGCCTATTTAAAGTGCCGCAAATCAATGGCTACAAGTCAGGAAGAGGTGAAGCTTTTGGGGGTTGTAGGAAGCCCATTTGTTTGCAGGGTGCAGATTGCTCTCAAGTTGAAGGGAGTTCAATACAAATTTCTAGAACAAGATTTGCATAATGTAACAATTTATCATATAAAATACTATACTTAAGTCATAATATATTATCTGATAAATGATTACGTGTAGCAAGCTGATTAAACTCTATTTTCTGTCTCATTATTAATTATCCATATAGAGATGACTGTTCACATAACAAATTTTCTATTTCACGACGAAATAAATACTAGATAATGGTTGTACCGGAAGTAATGCAACATAAATAAAAATGCAAAATAGATATAACTCCTACAAACGACATCATAAATAGATATATAGACGTCTGTTTTCAAAGTTTGTCAGAAGATACATAAGCAGTACAGGGTAATAAAATGAGGCCGTTTAAAACAAAATAAATCAACCTGTCCATATGAACAGTACCCTAACTGGTCCCCACGGGACATTTCACGTACTGATCAACCCCTAGGTTACTACCCGTGACCCAAAAGAGCCACTCTGTACACCTCCTGCTGTTACCACATGTGTGCTAACTAGATGGATTCCGAGGAAAGGAATCTATTCGCCATGCCGGTATCGGCGGGAGCGTAGTCCACGCCTAGGGCTAAGGATGAAGAAGACGAACTTGCCGCCTCCGACGAATCCTTCTCGGACGTAGAAGCAGAGGGGATCTGCTGCAGTGGAGAGGCTGGCGGAGCCATGGGAGCTACTGGTGCTGCTGCTGGTGTTGTTGCTGGTGAAGGTGGAAAGGGATGGGCCATGTATAGTGGGATAGCTATATAAGGTGCGGACGGGTTAAAAAGGGGGTGAGAAAGTGGGACTGCGAAATCTCTATCGAAAAAGAAATAAAGGCGAAATTAACATCTACCAGATATATACACAGAGTCTATAAACAGATCAATGTGAATATGAAATTCAGGAAACTCAATGAATAAGACGCCTGTGGCCGCGTTCTCCATGATCTGAGAATGACGCGGAAACATATAGTAGGGTGAGAAATAAAGATTTCTTAGTAGAAATTTCTAGTTTATACATATCTATCATCGCTGTCATTCCCAGTTGTTTCGATTTTTTCATAATTTAAAATAGTACGACATAATAGTAATATTTAACTTAAATTCTTATTATAAAACATACACCGAAACAAACTCAATTTTGGTTAACAGATATTCTAATGCAATTAAAATAGTAACTATAAGTAAACAATAATATATCAAGAGAAATAAACAGGTAACTAGAACAATCAATTAAGGGTTATCATACTATACATATTAATATGCAACTGGAAAATATATCTTATCCTTGAAGGCTTTCGCCTCTTAGAACTTATTTTCAATCCTTGGTCCCCTAGGAGTTATTAGCTATATACTCCTGAGTAATAGTCCGTTTTTCAGGATCGAGCTCGTTCCTATACAGGATTGCCGGATTTACTTTCCCCGACCTTCTAACTGATCTATTCCCCTTAAACTTGTTTAGGGGCTGGCCCAAGTAATATGAAATCCTTTGTAATATCCATGAATTGCATGCACAACTAACTTTATTCATTCAAACATCATGTGTTCATGCCATTGTAATTTACACGACATATGAATTTCTTGCCGAAATTTTGGCAGCATAACGGATCGAGTTCGCTTCCCCATGAATAGTGCCAGATAACCAGTACAATTATTCAAACTTGCAATTCAACATGGATCAACAATTATATATATCTTCATAGCATCATTCATCAAGTTCAATTCAAGCATCAATAGGGTTTTCGGTTTATTCTCTCCTATTCTGCTCGATTTTGGTATAATCCACCCTTAGTTCAATTCAACCCATTTAAATGTAAATTTGGGATTTGTCATACCTTTATGTGTCTAGTTTCCAATCCTTTAGTCCTATTTCATTTTGATTTGTATAACTCAAGTTATAAGTATTTTACCTTAGATTGCCTTATTTTTAGCCAAAATTGCACCCTTATAAGTGAAAATTCACTAAAAATAGAAATCTAAGTGAAATTATACGAAATTTATATCAAATTAAAGCTAACAGAACAAGCTTTCAAATGAAATGAGTTTCATGTCATTTGCATGAGTATATTTTGATATATAAGCCCCATAACTTAACCCTACTAGACTACCCTGTTTCAGCCCGGTTTGAACATAGGTCAAATTCATTGATATGCTAGAAACAATTGGCAATGAATCTGACCTTGAAATTCTCATCGGATGTTTCATTACATGTTAACTTTCAAAAAACTTTAGGTTCACTCAATTTAGAGTTGTGTAGGGTGAGTTACACCTTTCTCAACTCACATTGCCCAGATGAGAGTCCAGATTTCTAGGTCAAACTTCAAAAATTCATAACTAATTTTATACTAATCCAATGGTCTTATATTATATATTTATGGAAAGTCTTGAATGTCTAGTTTCATGTAAAAATAAATTCATGAAATTTAAATGACTGTTGGCGGAGCCATATACTCCGCCGTACGGATCGCTGAGGAAAACCCTAACAGCTTCTTGAGTTCTCTCTTTTCTTCAAATTCTTTTATACCAATTCCACTTCTAATCACAACACAAATGCAAAATCAATCATAAACCATCATCATCACTCTAAATCACATCAATATCATGAGAAAAACAAGATCCCCACGCAGCCCCAAATCAAGAAAATAAGAAGAGAAGTTGGATTCCTATCTTTTTTAGATGTGATTCTTGTTAGATTTGTGCCTTGAGTTGAAGAAATCTTATTGTGGCTTGAAAGTTTGTGGGAGATGAAGATGGTATGAGTTGAAATGAGATGAGAAGAAGGAGAAAAGAATGGAGAGTGGTCAACATATAGGGACCGAAATTTGCAAGGGCAGAAAAGAAAAAATTTAAAAACTTCTAAAACAAGTTGCATGTGATTGGTGGATTTGTGTTGGTTATTTAACTTGGTTTGGCAGCCCATATGGAGGGCTGAGATGGCGCCACTTGCATGGGTAAGTTGGCTAAATCTTGGCCGTCCATCCTAAGGTTCTCATAGTATAATTTCTATTAATCCAGTTTCGACAATTTAAATTACCGAAATCTTATTGATTTCTCTTAAATCGATAAACCGGTCTTAAAAAAATTCTGTGAGGTTTCCTATATTCCTAATCTGATTCCATCAAGCCTAATCCTTCTAAATCACACTTAAATGGCTTTAAGTGAACGCTTAATCGAATTCTGATTAATCTCAATTATTCGATGAAAACCGAACAACTCGGTTATTAACTATAAATTATTATATAATGATATTCAGAATCTTTGAGGAAAATTGTATGAACTTCTTGTGTGTCATGGAGTTTTTGTTTTTAGAATTTCATTTCTAAAGAATGGTATATTTCACCTAGGATTTTTCCATAACAAAAGAAATCCTAGGATCTTGTTGACATTATGCTATTTTAGTTAATAAGGGAAAAATGGTATCTTTGTTCCCCTATCGTATAAATTTTGAAGTGTGCATTTGTCTTCTATTGCTATATCCTTCAAAGTTCTTCATTGGTTATGGTAAAGAATCCTTCAAAGCATTGGCTTTTTTACTGTTTTAAATTAAAAAAATATATTATTTACGTATATATATATTTTTAATATTTTTTTATCAAAATGTCCTTTTTTTATACAGTAATGAATTCGATTAAGGCTGGATCAAATTTATCATTATGTAAATTTATCTCATATGAACAAATTCTATTTATCCTGCATCGAATTCAAAATGGCCAAAGTGGTTTAGGGTAAACTATAATATTTTAGGTGCATGGTGGACCTAATATAGTTAAATGACAAAAAAGTATGGTTAATTATCATATAAGTATGGCTAATTGGCACATAAGGTGTCGCAAAGCATCAGGTCCACTATAAACCGGGGTCCATCCTAAAACATAGCAACAATTAGACTTTACTCTCTATTAAGGCTGTAAAGAAATGAATGAGGACGATATCTGGATCAGTCATTGGTGGCTTAATAGCCACATATTTAATATTTAAAAAATTCATACTTATTGTTTCTACGTATGCGATTATGGGTATATATATATATTCTCTCGCTATATCTAAAGTCAATATTTTTTTATATTTATATTGTACTAATGATGAATTTGATCTAAGTTGGATTGAATTCATCATTATTTACCCGAAACAAAAAATATAAACTTGTGATATTTCTTAATTAATTACCATTATAATAAATTAACTAAATTAAGTTACTACTTAAATATATTAATTAAGTTAACATAATCTAAACTAATTTAATGGCAATTTAGAAATTAGTTTGGGATATGTTAACTTAGTTTGATTTATTTATTGTAATGGTAATTAATGAAGAAATATCATAGATTTATTATTATTTTTTTGAGTGAATAATGATAAATTCGATCAAACTTAGATCAAATTTATCACTGGTGCAATATAAATATAAAAAACTATTGACTTTAGATATAGCAAGGGAATATATATATACCCATAATCGCATACATAGAAATAATAAATATGAATTTTTTAAATATTAAATATGTGGCTATTAAGCCTCCAATGACTGATCCGAATATTATCATTATTCATTTCTTTACAGTTTTAATAGAGAGTAAAATCTAATTATTACTATATTTTAAAATAGACTCCAGCCTATAGTGGACTCGGCGCTTTGCCATACAAGAAGACATACTTGTTTGATAATTAACCATACTTTTTGGTCATTTAACCATATTAGGTTCACCATAGACTTAAAATACTATAACCCACACTATACCCCTTTCGCCATTTTGAATTCGATTTAGTATAGATGGAATTCCATTAGCATGAGGGCTGCCATTATATGGGCCCGCAAGTCCATGAGCTGGTATGCACCAGATGATGATCTCCTTTTACTTTGGCTTGTAAAGTTGAATTTTGTAAAAATGTGAGGGCTGGGATTCGAACCCAAGCCATCACAATTACATAATGAAAGTTATACCACTATGTTGCAACTAAACATTATGTCAAATGTCTCAGTCAAATTGTATATATCATATTTGATTATCATAAAATAATAATATACGAATAAGCAGACCAGCCCATTAACCTATGGATTAAACGGAGCGGGCCAGAAAATCCGCAAATAAACGGATTAAAAAAATACTTGGTCTTAACCTATGCGGATTGCGGGTTAAACAAACTAATTCGCGGATCATGGCTCATATACCCAGCTTTAATGAATTCGATTCAGCCTTAATCGAATTCACTTTGGTCTAAAAAAATGGACATTTTGGTAAAAAAATGTTAAAAAAGCGTATACATAAATAATATATTTTTTACAGTAAAAAGCTTCAAAGCATTTGTCTTCTACTGCCTTTTAATCATTGAGAATTTTGCCTGATTATTTATAAAGTGCAAATTGTAGCTATAACTTATATAGTTTGGCTTTACCTCAAGCCCTGCATTTTAAAATTCTGATTAGGATCGCGTTTACATATCTTCTTTATAGTGCACTAAGAAAATCAGAGCTGCAACATTAAAATGATTTTTAGATTTAAGCAAAGGAGATATTTTATTCGCATGAGTTTTTGAAGACAAAATGAGAGGCTTGATTCCAGCTATGGATGCAGTGTACGATGTTGAACGGTATAATAGTGGTTGTGGTTTTCAAAGGGAAGCTCATTTTCTTGTTCTAGCTGGATAACCCGTAATATTTGTATGGCATTGATGTGGTACTATGCTTATTTTGGGCCAGTTTTACAATGTTCTCCCTCAAAACGGAAACATTGAATGTTCCCCCACTTGAACACCATAGATTTAAAGTTGTCATTAGACCTAATAGTGAAGAATAGGAAGATAAGTTTAGTATAGTAATAGTTGCGGTAGGAGTATCTATAGTCCATGAAGTAGCCGGTCAAGTTTGATAAAATTTTAAATATTATATAAAAATTGTGAATTTTCCACAAAACCATAAGTATTGTTCATCCTCCTGCACCACTGTCAAGCAGAACCGAGATCCTTGTTTGCTTTGCCTAAGTAAGTAGTCAGAAGCTGAAAAATCTAACAAGGAGTCTATAGATTAGGACAGACATGAAGTCCATCTTTGCTTTGTTCGTAGTCTTCTATCTTCTCCGAGTGAGTGCTTTGGAGCCACCTGTGGAGGCGTTCAAGACGGGGGCAGCGGAAGCACTAGAGAGGGGGACTCTAGAGGAGCCTGAGACGGGCTCTAGAGGAGCCAAGAGCTCCAGAGCTACGTTTGAGACGCTAGAGACAATCGGCAAGTTGGATCAGGCCTAACTTTAAAGGTCCATAAATCAATAATCGAAGACCAATCAAAACGTGAAACCTCAACCCTAAATACTTAAAATAGGAAAAGGCAATTATATTCTTTAGTATTACCAATAAATAGGAGGTGCTACTATTTACCTCACAAACATAAATTCATTCTTGATTTTAAAGAAAAGTTAGAGAGAGAAAATATTATTATAATAAAAAAAAAATTATTCAATAAAAAGAGAAATTTTATATATCACTCTTATTACATTCTAATTATTATTTTGTTTGATCTTGGTTAACTTACTTTTTTTGCCTCTTTGATATTTATAAAACCCGACTCTAAAATAGTAAGCTTCCTAATATATCCAATCATGATAGATAATTACCCATTATAATAATTACCTATCATGATAATAATAAAGATTATAATTAGAAAGTTTGCATTTCGTAACATAGTTAAAAAGTTTTTACGTGATTATTATTATTATAATCCTTTAAATATGCTTTTCAGATTTCGTTATGCTTTTATTTGTTCGCAAAATAGACAAATTAAGCTTAGGCCCACAGTTTATATTACAAACTTAAGCCTATTTAAATAAAGTCTAACTTCCCGACCAAAAATAAATAAATAAATAAAGTCTAACTTAATATAACTTATTTACATTCTATTAGTGACTTTAACCCTTTATCCCATAATATAAGTAATAGGGATTGTATTTGTAGTAAGTGAGGTTAAAAAAATAGTAGATACTCAATTGAGGAAAAATATTCTAGTTTCTACTTCTTCTAAACTTATTTTGATAATGTACATCCTATAAGTGATTACTTTGTGACGAACTACTATTATGTGTCAAGTACTTTTACTGAGCGTGTAATATTTGGGTATACACTTGCAGATCCAAACACGAATCAGAAACGAGAAAACACCTAGTTATTACTGATTAAGTACTAACTATCACGCTGTCGATGATTTATGTGTAATTTGAAAGTCTTAGTTTATACCATTATTAAAATTTTGTGAAAGGAACGACATAAGATATAGGAGTGTTACTTCCTGTTTAATAATGCTGGACACGGCGACCCTTGTACTAAACGCCGGCAAGTTGAAATTGTTGACCTCTGAAAAATTTATAATGCTCCACAAATATATAGTCAATAATTCACCGTCCAACCATCTAACATCATGCTGGAAGCTTTAATTTACCGCATCATAAAAATCAGCTTTAAATGTTTTACATAAGTGGACCCTCCATGCTTTATTCGCTATTTCAGTTCAATGATAAATTAATTTCCTTTTTCTTTTGGCACTGGTTAGTCAACAAATGCTAACCATCGATTTCAATATGGATTCATGCTTGTTTTGTTGTTATTTAACAATGTAATATCTTTATTGGTTCAATAATAATGTTCATTTAACAAAACAATGTTTACATTACAAAAGTTGTCTTGCACTTTTCTTTCTTTTTTTTTCTTCTCGTATATTTGCAGCGATAAGATTTGAACCTATGAACTCATACATAGTATTCAAGTCTCTCAACCACACATTTTTACATGATTTATTTTGTTTATTTATTATTATTTTTTTAATGTTTAAAGAGAGTTAATAAAATAAAATCCAAAAAAAAAAATTGGAAAAAGAAAGAGTACAAGAACGACAAAAAGAAATAAGGTGGCTTTTGATATGAAGCAATCTATGTGGATTGTTGGTTATTTATAATTGAATTATGTTGGACTGCCATATTACCCTATATGTAATTACATATTATTTGGTAATATGGATCACTTGGTAATCTAGATTGCTTCTAAAGTGACAATCAACATTACTCATTCTTACATAGTCCATGAAGGAAGAACCATAATGGAGCAATCTTGACTGTTAATTTTGAATGTGAAAGATAGAGAGAAATAAAGAAGTCAAAGAAGATTTAAAAATAGATATATAAAATGGACGAAGAAAGTTTTAGTCCATGCACATATAAGAATTTTCCCAATTAACATAGCTCTCATAAGGGTGTTTATCTAGATTACTACCCATGTGGCATTCCTTATATTTTATTATTATTAGTTTGGAGGGTGTTTTAGTAAAAGATATATACTACCTAGTAATTTTTTTAATATACTAAATAGGGTAATATGAATCACCAATTTGTGAATACCAAATATTGTATTATAGCATTACCACCAATTTAAAAAGTAGCAATATTTTTTAGTGGTGATTTGGATTACTAGCAATTTTGTTAAGTAATATGTCAAATACCACCTAAAGGTAGTGTAAAAGCCTTTCAAAAGTTAAACAAAAGAATGGCAAGAATCCGATGTTGATCTTGCAATCTCGTATGCCTTAGAAATGTAATGAAAAAGAGAGAGGAAGCAAAAGTTCAAAATGGAAATTAAGGGAAGAAACAAAGCATCTTAACTAGGTTGTTATATGCTAGACCTTGTAACAAAGGTCCAGTCATGATCATTATCCTTTTGCCATTCGATTGGAAAAGTTTCAAGTTACAACTCTGTCAATCTAAAGGTGAAAACAACAACAATTATAACTGGACCTTTATTCCAATGCCTAGCATAAACACACCCATCTCAACTATGATTAAGGGCATAGGAATTGTCAATAAAAGGAGCAACAGGAAACAACAAAAGAAAGGAGGGCAGAGAAAAGAGAAGCCACATTCTTCACCAAGTGACCAATTAGGTGGTCCATTCCATTTTCCAAATGATTTGATGACCCTTAAATTTTAGCTATTATATTAAAAAAATTTGAATCAATGTTGAGATCAAAAATTAAAAATATTGTAAATAGTTTATTAAAAATATAATATAATTCAAAATTACAAAGTTATCCTTGAACCACTCCCTTCCCCTCAATAATTATTAAACCCTTTTCTATCCTTCAGTAGTGGCACTCTTTTCCTGCTAGCCTCCGCCTTTATCAGCACCACCAATCTTAGGGGTGGTCGTCTCAAAACTTCATATCGGAACTAACAAGAAGATCAATTGAACTCTATCTTCACCTATTTCTACCATCACCTCCGACCTATGGGGTGGTCACCACCACCTGTAGCATGATTAACCAACTTCCAACATCTTCTTGGTCTCGTTTTCATGGGTTTAGGGAAAGAATGCCATGGCTGATCAACTAAAATAGAGTGGAAAAAAGGGGAGAGCCTACACTAACCTAGATCATATTAAAAACTCTTAGGAAAGTTCACAACTTTCCTTATTTTTTTCGGATTGATTTGGATTGGGTGAGGTTGCTGTTCTGGCACTCCTCACATTTGCAAGCTTGGCTCAGGGAGGCGGTGTACAGTTAAACAATAGCTCCAGCTGGTCCACCTGAAAAACGCATTACTGTGTGTGTGCGCGAACTAGAGACAGGCTACGAGGCAACAATGAGGCATGATTTATGCTTTAGGTGCAAAACGACAAGGTTACTAGGGGGCCATAATGAGGCAAGGGAGTTGGTGTTGGCACTTTGCTCGGTCAAGCAGCAGGTGCAATGATGGCGGTGGCTTAGTCATCGGAAAAGGTCGGTGAAAGAAGAGAAGGATCAAAGAGTATTTGTCATAGAGAAATTTATTTGAAGTTTTTTTTGTTTTTGTAATTTTGGGGTGGACCATACCATCAAATGGCCCAGAACTCAGGCAAACCACCTTATCATTCACTTCCTCACCATCTTCATCCTTCTCAAACTCAAATAATGCAATCCTATCTAAAAATTGATTCCCTAAAACCTCCACAAACCCTGTAGCCAAACCTCACCATTTCAAGCCACAAAGACAAAATACTCCTTATAAACCAAATGAAACCAAATTGAAAAAAAAAATCTCAAAAAATAGTAAAATATAAAAACTAGAAATAAACCTCAAAATCATATCCAAAGACCTCCAACAACCATAAAGCTGTAAATATGTCTTAGTCAAAATTTCTTCAGAATCCAATCACCCACCATACCCTAACCAAACCCAAATTTAAAAAAAAAAAAAAGTATACAAATTCTTCAAAGACCAAGAAAAATATCAACCTTTGCATTAGCCCCAAACCACTACCTTTTTTCCTTTCATTAATTAAACACAAACCACAACCCAACCTCTATCTACTCCCCACTGTGACCAAAGACTGCTCTACCATTATCAAGCATAGTGACAAGCCTTCACCATTGAACAACCATGGAGCAACCACAAGGTCCCACCTATCTCACCAAAACTATAAGCCCTCTGCCATTGCAACTCCCCTTCCAAGGTTAGACTAAACAACCACCAGAGCTCCACTGTAACATCTTGAAGAAATAGTGTAACTGATTAACACTGTTAATTGGTTTATTCCATTACATTAGAAAAATAAGAGCAATTAGGATTGAAATATAAATATTAGAAATGAAAAGAATTTAATTTGTTATGTGAAAAATTTAAGAAGGCAGGGGATAATGTTTTGAGAATTTAACGGAAATCGATAAAGGTTCCGGTATTGTGTAACGTAGAAACTAGACCAATAGAAATTTACACTGTTAGACCGTAATTTGGATGGCTAAGATTAAGCCAAACTCACACCTTGATGGTGCCATCTAGGCCATCCAAATAGGCAACCAAGCCAAATTCAAATAGCTATTAAGTTCCACCAATTAAAACCTTCAAGTCATTTCAATATTTATGACCCAACACCCATAATTTTCCCATTTCTCCTCTCATTTTCATCCTCCCTACAACAGCCCACTTTCTTTCCCATTTTCTTCTTCTTCATCTCTTCATCCTCATTTCTTCACCCCACCTCCATACATTTACCCACACTTGCTTCTTTTTGGCTTCAACTCAAGATTTGAGGTAGGATTCTTGAGTTTTGTTTGATATTAAGATTTATGTGGTTGGCTAGGGTTTATTGGTTCCTCTTTAATTTGATGTTATGTTATGATTATATGATTTGTTTCAATTGATTTAACATGCAAATTCTTGGTTTGGGTTGGAAAATTGATCAAAAACTCAAAGAAAACTCAAATAGATTTGCTGAAACTCAAAATCCCTAGGACATATCCATACTATGTATTGTGTGTTTTTACCTACAGTGATCAAAATTGGATGAAACTATTTTTAGATGAAACTATACATTCATAGATTTCCAATCATATAAATTATAAGCCCATTGGATTTGAAATGAAGGAGTTATAAATTTTTGAAGTAAACCCTTATATCCTATCCACTGTTTTGACCAGTATGGATTGTGAAATATATAACTCACCCTATACAACTTCAAATTGAGTGAATCAATTATGTTAGAAAGCTAACACATAGGTTATCAAGCTTACAAATTTTAGAGTTAGATCTATTCTGGGTTGCTCCTAGTAATTCCTTAAACTTAACCTAAAATCCTGTACATGGGAAATAAAGCAACTCCTCTTAGCCCAAATTAAGAGCCCATAACTTGGGCTATACCTATTTATTCAAATTAAAGTTGTGGGACCTAAAAGATGGTTCAGTGAATTTTATTTAGACATAAATTTTGAATAAATTGAGTAAGAATTGGAATTTTAGTGAATTTTTACATTTAAGTGCTTGAATCTGCTTTTCATTAGAGCATCTTAGACTAAAAACTCAATAACTTAATACGTGCTTATCAAAATTGAGTGAAACTAAAGAGAATTAAAAATAGACACATAGTGCTATAACATATTAAAATTTCAAGTTTAAATACATCAAGATGAATTTATGGTATAATTTACAAAATCGAGCAGACACAGGGACAGGGGGCAGAATGACCAACTTCCAAATGTGGCAAGCTCTTGAACTATAACTTGCAAATCTATTTAGTTTATTTGCACGAAATCCCTATTAAATTGTTGGAATGCTGGTATATGATTATGTTGTCCCTGTTGATTGGATTGGCTGCTTAAAATTTGCTCTATTGCATTTTTGGGGAGGTTTATATTCAACTGCTATGCTGCCGAATTTCTTGCAGAAATGTGTGAAAGTTATAGATGTTTATATATTATGTATATGAACATCATGCAAGCATAATATTGAAAATAAGATTTGAAGCATGTGCATAAGCAACATATTCATACATGAGAATATGAGCAAGTGAACCATGAAAGAATATAACAGATAAGATGAGGTCACTTCACTTGGAGACAATTATTTGGGTCTCTTGCTATGAAGGCAGTTAAACAAATAAGATATGAATTCATTCACTTGGAGGTAGTTATTTGGATCCTTCCCTATGTAAATAGTTAAAACTATGAGATCCCTCTACTTTGGAGGCAGTTGGCCAAATGAGACCCCTCCAATTTAGAGATACGTGGATCCCTTTGTAGGTCAGTATTGTGTGATGATGGTCATGAGTTGAGCTCACTCCGCCCAAGGGCAGTAAATATTAAAGACATATGCATGCAAATACCCTAGGGACGGTGATACATAACGCCTAGATGTGTTAAATGAAGAAAGTTAAAGAAAGCCAAGAAACACATGTGCATCTGTATATACATCAGTTATATTCTATTTATTTTTGTCATGAAACTGCTCTTGTAATTGCCAAGTGTATGAATAAAATTAACCTGCTTCGGAAGGGTAATTATGAACTTTATAAAAATGAAATCTAAAATTGTATGGCATGATCATTTTTTTTATAATAAATCGAAGCAACTTAAGATAATAATGATGACATTATATGTGATACTCTAGAGAATCCTATTGAGAATTTGTAATTCTCATCCCTATGTATGTTCCCATATTATCTCTAGATAGTTCAAGCATTGAAGATGGTCATCCTAGATGAAGTTAACTAGGATGATAGAAGATGGCCGAAGGTTGCTATCAGATAAGGTCTACTATGTAACAATGACAACTCATAGGTGTGGTATTATGACTTAAGCATGATACCATGCCTGAGAGAGTGTTACATCCACACAGCCACCAACCTTGCCTAATCCTTTTTCTTGCTTCCATTGTTGTGTGTGTTGCATCATGTTTTTGAGAGGAGATGAAGATGCTTCTTTCTTTCTTTCTTTCTTTCTTTCTTTTTCTAGTTGCCTCTTAATTTGGATGGGGCTATGGGAGTAGATTCTCTGGTATGAAAATTTTTATAGGGCTTGATGACATGTGAATTTTTACTATTGAGCTCTCCTTTTAATTGTTTTGTCTAGACCCCACTTTTTTAATCAATGATAAAAATTCAAATATGAACAAATCATGTAAAAACTTCACATGAAATGATATCCATTCTTGTATATTGCTTATGTTGTGGACCTTGGTTGAAGGGATTTTTGAAGTTGTTCTTTCCTTTTTGTGAATTTTGGTTGTCTCCTTTTCTAAACCAAAAAATGTTGATTTGTTTCTCTTCTTATATTGTGTTAAGGTCGAAGATGTTTTTTTTCCCCCTTAGATTTTGGGGTTGTTTGGGATTAAAAAATAATGAATAATAAATTAAAATACCAAAAAATAAAAAGGATAAAACACAACAAAAAAACAACATAAAATATAAAAAAAAATTGATTGAATGTTTTTTTATATCCTTTTTCGTTGGCTCTACTGAACAATTTTAACTTTTTTTTTTTCAATTGATCGCTCATTCAATTCATGTTTGTTTGATTTTTTTATTCTTTATACTATGTTCACATATTGCTCTAGTAGAAGTTAGCTCATTGTTAAATATTTTTCATTTTATTTAACTATAACCATTTTTTATATCTACCATAACAACTCTCGATGTTGATTGTATGGTTTACTATCCTCAAGTAGTATTGTAAAAGTTGTAAAAGTTTATTGTATAGTTTATACTATCTTGAACCATATGTCAAAGGAGAGATTTTTTTCAAACAAATTATCTTCAATTTTTTTCATAACTAAAAGTCAATCAACCAACAAATATTTTCTAAAACATTATGTGGGTTTGAGGTTTTTATTGCACCAGAGGATATATAGGAATGCAAGTCAAACTAAACTAAAAAATTTTATAATTTTGTTTTTGATTTGTATATATTTTTATTTGAATTTGTCCTTATTTATTTGTAAATATTACAATTTAATTTACTTAATTACTCTTTTTTAATTTTTGTTTTGGAGAAATTTGATATGTTGTAGCAATTTAATTTGCACAATTAGCTCTCACGTAACAATCCTAAGGTGTAGTGTGGGGTTCGGGTTGCATCCTTTTTTATGTGAAAACATACTCTCAAACCAAATTTTATTTTCACAGTCTAGTTTAAGGATGGCAATAGGGCAAGGTAGGGGTGGGGATTAGTTTCACACTCCTTGTCCCACGTCTCTAGAGTTCCTTCCATCCATATTCCCTACAATGAAGAAAAATTGCCTTATCCCAGTTCTCTATCATCCCCATTCCTTGCGGGTCCCCTAGATTCCCTCAAGGAATCTGAAGAGACCTCAAGAAAATATTTAAAAAACCAAGAAAAGTTGTCTAAGCAATTTAATTAGTCAAAAAATTAAAAAAAAAATCTTAAATTCTTAGTCTTATATTATTATCACCAAATTTTCAAATTTTAAATTAATTGCAATCATCACAAGAACATCAAAATAGATAACAATGAAATATAAAAGATTTTAGCAATATTATACATTATTAACAAAATACCAAATATATTCATAATCTTCATGTGTATGGTTGCGTTCCATTTTCACTTGCCCATAAAAAGGAATACATTAACTAATGTTTAGTGGCTGTGTTTGGAGAGTAGTGAGAGGGAGAATAAGTTACTAACGTAGGATAATAGAGTTTGGTTGTGTTTTTTTTCTTTCTTTTATTAAAAATATAATTAATATAATTAATTTATGCAAGATTATCAAATTGCTCTTGAAGTGGAGACCTCTGCGAGGCAGTGGCATAATTCTATCCCCATCCCCAAAGTTACTATGGGGAGACCGTTGTCCTCAACTCTATCCCTACAAGAAAAAAAAAATTCCCACATTCAAATCCATATCTGCAAGGATCTCCACTGGAATCTCCGTGTACAGATCACATTGCCATCCCTAGTCTAGTTTTAAACTTTGTTTTAAAATTTTTTTAATAATTTTCTTTAAATAAATTATAGTGGCAACTACATAATTTTATTTTATTTTTTATAAACTCTAGTTATCATTCGTCACGGTGCCCTTCACATGCGTTGTGACCATTATCATTTAAAACAAATAAATATTCCTTTAAAATAACATTTGAATAAACTTTAAAAACATACTTCCACATTTGAAAAAAAAAATTAAAAAAATATGCTTAATAATTCTAATTTATTTGTCCATATCGAATTATCCCATCCCAAATTAAAATTAGTTTTTATTTAATTTTTTAACTTAATCAACCGTATTTTATTGGGTTGTTGGAATTATCCAATAGACTGGACTCATTTTATCAACATGCACACAAAAGGTATAAATGTAAAGTGGATGCTATGGTGCACTTTGCACCATGCACCTTATGATCGAGTGGATAAAATTTAATGGCATATTAGTACACCAATCACATGCGTGATATTATAGTAATTCTTCAATTTTTAACCATGCTTTAGAATTGTGGTTAAATATAATTTTAAAGTGACTAAAATTTATTTGCATAAACTTTGACCATACCAAAAAATTCCATTTAGTTTAAGAATTATACAAATATATTCTCTTCAATTTCATAATCAAGTAGATAAGTTTCAAAATTACTATAGTATATTATATATAATCAGCGTATCAATACCTTATTAGATATCACCAATTAAACTTTAAGGTGCATGACGCACCTTAAGATCCAAAATTGCATTTTAGACACTGCTATCAAGATATCATCCCCCATATGGGTTGATTTTTTGAGAGAGAAAGAGAAGAGGGGGGTGTATAGGACTACACATAATTATCATTTTTAGTGTTTGTAGATGTTGTATAGATTGTGTTAATCTAAAGTTTAAATAAAATTTATTGTAATTTTTTTCTCGATAAAATCACCAATATTTAAATTCTATTATCAAGAATTTCACTAATTCAATTTGACTATATTGAGGTCTTTGAAAGAATTTGATGAATCCAATTTGATTAATCCCTGACCTTTGGTTAAGAGACCAAAGGAGCTAATAAATTGGCTAATCTCATGTTAATAAATTTATTGTATTTTGGCAACTGCCTTTTTGCCTTTAAAATTCTATCAAATTTGATAAGAAATTTAAACATAAATGGAATAGAATTAATTTTTATTTTTATCATTCAAAATATTATTTAATAAATTTCAGACATAATAATTAATTTATAAATTAATTTAAATTTTATTTTGTATATCTATTTTAAATATAAAATTTAATTCATAAATTAAATTAATTCAATTTTAATGAATTAATTAAAATTACTTTCTAATATTATAATGTTCCGACTTAAGTATGGGAACACGTGAAAACGCTTTTTTTTTTTTTAAATAATTGGCATGGACGAATTTGTCAATTTGTATGACAGACGGAACATAAGAACTAGAAAGTATTGGAGTGATTCTGCTGTCCACACGGGAGAAAGAATTGTCTTTCTCCATCTCTATTTTCACCACAAAAATTTTGAGGGAAGTATAAAGAGTAGGTTCCTATAAAATTTTGTTCACTCCATATGAAGGAAGAGACAATCTTCCTTCCATGAAATGTACTGGAATTCATTTTCGGCCCAGTTATTTATATATTATATTTATATTATATTTATGTATAGTTATTACAATAATATTGTATTTTTTTATATTTAAAAAAATATGGTAGGTATTAAAAAAATTATAATATTTAATTGTAATTTCACGCTGTCAAAAAATAAAAAAATTTATTTAATAGAAATCGCAATCATGTAATGCGATTTCAATAAAATAAAAATTAAAATAAAAAATAAAAAATGTTATTTTAATACAAATCGCAACATATTATTGCGATTTCAATAAAATAATTATTAAAATAAAATAAAAACATTATTTTAATAAAAATGTACGGATTGTTGCGATTTTAATAAAATTATAAATTAAAAAATAAAAAAATATTTTAATAATATATAAGAGTGTATGTGTGTGAGAGTGAGAGAAAAAAAATAAGAAAGAGAAAAGAGAAGAGAGGAGAGAGAATAAATAATAAAAAATAAAAATATTTTAATTTTTTAATTATTTTTTAAAAATAATAAACCATCAAATTTCTCATAAAAACACAATAAACAATCTCAATGCCCATTTCCCAACGTATTGTTCCACCGTAAACATGGGAACACGTGAAAACGCATTTTTTATTCATAATATTTGCGTAGACTACGATTCAACCCCATTAATATTGCTGATGTAAGCTCTTGCATCACATCCTGATATAATATTTTCCTTTCGAAATGTTTAGTAACCATATATTTTATTTGATATTATGTTAATTTATATTTTATTTATTATTAAATAAAAAATAAATAAAATTTAAATAAAATATATATCTTATTTAATAATAAATAAATATGAACCAACATAATATTTAATATAAAATATATTTATTTAATATAACTATTTCGGGTGCATCCGTTTTGATAATGATTCGATAAGGGAGGTGCTTCACTTCTTTTTCTGGATTATTCTCATTTCTCACCTCTGACAGCCATATAATAAAAATGGCTGTGCCATGTGCATCGAATAATACGAGGCGTTACTTTTTCTTTTTCTTTTTTATTTTTTCCATTCAACGACATTTTCTCCACCATAAGACTTCTACTTGACATTGACAGCCTGTCGGTTGAAAATCAATCTTCCTGGCACTATAAAAGCCCACAACACCTTAGGGTATATCGGAGTCCAAAACTGAGCTGCCTTGCTTTTGAAAGTCCAGCTATAATTGAAGTGTTGCAATCAATGGCTGCAAGTCAGGAAGAGGTGGAGCTTTTGGGAGCTGCGGCAAGCCCATTTGTTTGCAGGGTGAGGCTTGCTCTCAAGTTCAAGGGGGTTCAATACAAATTTCTGGAACAAGATTTGCAGAACAAGAGTGATTTGCTCCTCAAATACAATCCAGTTCACAAGAAGGTTCCTGTGCTTGTTCACAATGAGAAGCCAGTATCTGAGTCCCTTGTGATTCTTGAGTACATCGATGAGACCTGGAAAGGCAACCCCATCTTGCCAGCTGAGCCTTACCAGAGAGCCTTGGCTCGTTTCTGGTCCAAGTTCATTGATGACAAGGTAACTCCCCTTTTCCTTTTTTCTTGCTTTTTAATGATTCCCCCCATAAACACTTTTGTTAACATCTAAATGTGTCATTAGCCAATTGTCAACCTTGAAGACTGTTGGATGCATTTCATTCATAGATTATATCTCTTATCAACTAATTTAAATCATATTTGTGATTAATCCAATTCATTTGGATATAAACTATGCCGTAAATTATCGTTATGATTGGTAAATTTTATGGAATCTTAAAAGGGTTTTGGGAGAATTGTATATGATTGAATTGGAAAGAAAACAAAATAAAGAATTTTATATAAATCAATCTAATCTCTGCTAGATTCCTAATTAACGCCAAACATAATTACTAGTAAGTGCTTTAATTTGTGAAATCAGGTCGTGCCTGCTTCATGGAAAGCTGTTTTCACCGTTGATGAGAAGGAGCGTGAGAAGAATGTTAAAGAATCTTTTGAGGCACTGCAGTTTCTTGAGAATGAGCTCAAGGGCAAGTTCTTTGGAGGAGAGGAGTTTGGCTTTGTTGACATTGCTGCCGTTTACATAGCATTTTGGATCCCTCTAGTTCAAGAAATAGCAGGGCTGCAGTTGCTCAGCAGCGAGAAATTTCCCAAGCTCTACAAGTGGAGCCAAGAGTTTCTCAACCACCCAATTGTCGAAGAAACCATGCCTCCTAGGGACCCACTTTTTGCCTTCTTCAAGGCTCGCTATGACGACCTTGTTGCTTCAAAATAGATTAATATAGAGTGAAATCCAGAATCTTTGACGACCATTGTATGAACTTCTTGTGTTTCATTTCAGTTGTTGTTGTTAGAATTTCATTTCAAAATTTCACATGTATTGTAATCTAGGATTTCTCCATATCAAAGAAATCCTAGGATCGTGTTGGACATTTTTCCTATTTCAGTTAATAAAGAAAATTGGAATCTTTGTTCCCCCATTGTATAATCCTTCAAATTTCTTACTCTTTACAATAAAGAGACTTGTAGCAGCTACAACCTTTCAATGGTTGAGAATTTTGCCTGACTAAAGTGCAAATTGCAACTGTAGCTTACGTAGTTTGGCTTTACCTCAAGGTTTGCATTTTAAAAATTTGATTAGGAAAGCGATTACATATCTTCTTTACGATGCACTAAGGGTATGTTGGATCGGTGGTAAGAAATGGAATAGAGTAAAATAAAGTCTAACGGAGTGGAATAGAATACAATGAAGTAGAGTAATTATTCTACTTTATTATTTGGATAAAATAGGATTGTACTCCAAATTCTCCAAATTGGGAGGAATAAAAAATCGGGGGTTGATGAAATAAGATGGAATCTTTTTATAGTACAAAGAATGCCAGTTAGGGGAGAAATACCAGCGAGGCACTGGTGCTCAAATTGGGGATTTAGCCGATCAAAGGTAAGGGACATTTATTGGGCTCAGCTCATGGACAACGTACTCACCCTGCCAAACTGGGCCATTCCAGGGCCGCTAACCACCCAAATGACTCATTGACATTGCCCCTAGGTGGTAGGGAATCTTCCTATGGAGGCTTGCCCATCAACACGCATGACATGGAAGTCACAAGTTTAAGACTAGGGTCTCAACCATTTGTGCCAACCTCAATTGGCGAACAGGAAGGAATTTATTCCCTCATTAATCACTCAACTCTATTATAAATTTATCAATCCAAACAATAGAAACCTATTACATACCCTTAGACTCCATTCCACTTCACTCCATCTCAAACTAGCAATCCAAATATAGCCTTAAGAAAATCAGAATTACAACATTAAAATCATTTTTTGTTTTTTTTGTTTCTGGTCAGGGGAGGGGGATTTTAGGGGGGAGTGGGGATGGGTTCTTCTACCCACTACTTGCCTTTGGCAAGTTCAAACCCGAGTGCACATCTTGCAAGGCCAAGATTTGGGCCACTTAAATCATTTTTTGTTTTAAGAATTAAAAGGAGATGTTCTATGTAATGAGTATTGGGTCATAGGCCATGGATTATCTCTTCTTGGATGTGGCCAGCCCAAACAAAGTACGAAAGGAACAACTTATAAAAAGGCAACATGAATTGACCAAAAAATAAGAATAAAAAAGCAACATGAGAGAATGGAAGGCATGGTTAATGTGGTATGCTAAAATCCTCCTCTCAGATAATTTCTTCTCTTCTTCCTGCCCCCTTCTATTCTTTTTCTTGAGTTGATTCGTTTCTTGATCAATTGTTGAATTACCAAGTATTCATGTATCCAAGGTGCTTGTTGAAGGATTGATCAACCTAAGCTAGTGTGAATTTCCTTTAAGTACTGCACATTGCTACTATTACATTGAATAGTTTCATACTTGTTGTTTTCAGTTCACTATTAGCTCTATAATTGTTAAGGGGATTTGAATATATCAATTGTTACTACAGTTTGGTTTAATTTGAGAATCATACAATGTATATATAGGGCCATATGATATGAGAGGGCTTGCTTATTGTGAAAGATAAGAGGAAGCATTCACAATCCTTGGAAAATAAATGAACAAGATTAAAACATCTAATTAAATCTCCCTACCAAAAATTTTTTAAAAAAAAAAAAAAGAAACACGCTGCCTAAACCCTTTTGCACCTCACCTTACCAGCCGCTAGGATTGGTTCTTTGTGCATCGTTTGCTGCTTTTTGTGCTCATAGAGACAAAAAATAAAGAAGGTCAAGATCATAATATACTCTTTATAGTTGTTGGTCTCTTTTATCAACGGCCATTATCGTTCAATGAGTAATTGCTTTATAATGTAGCACGCCTCCACTTTTGGCCAAACTTTCATGCTGTATGATTTGTAATCTCTCCTATTCAAAATAATTGCCAATTTGATTATTTTGACACAAATTAAAAAAAAAACCTAAAATCAATACATCATTATGATATAGGTTTACTAAAAGACCCTTGCTAAATTTTATTGTGTGGTGAAAAACATAACTTTTTAATATTTTATCTAAGTTATATCATTTTGTGGTGGAAAATAGCCACCTATTTTAACCAATGAAGATAAATGATAAAATTGAAAAATCAACAATAAATATTATATTGATAGTGAGAATAACAACTATTGTGAATAACAAAATTTTATCCAAATTGATAACTATTATAAATCAGAAGAGTATATAATATATAAAACAAAAGTTGGGTTAAAAAAAAGATACAAATTTCACCTGCATACACAATGCATGATTATTACTCCCTCTATGTACTTATAACTGGTTTTTAAAGTTTTGGCATATAGATTAAAAAATCATTAAAATTACACAAACATAGAAAAAATTTAGACTATTTTGACAAAATTGCCCCTTTTTAGGAAATTGAAAAACATTTATTACAAGTAGATGAGTGAATAAAAGTAAAGGTAAAATTAGAAAAAGTTAATTAATACTACTTTAAAACTCTCAAATGCGAGATAATTGTGGACAAAAAAATTTTGCTAAAAAGGCAGTTATAAGTGGACAGAGGGAGTATTTTGTGGGAGAGATTTGTGAATGAAGTGATGGAGCATAAAAGACATTCCTTGGCTAGGAGCGATATAAAATATAAACTATGACATTAATACGTGTCCCTTGGGCTTGAGGATTGGTTGATTTGAACAACACTTTGGACTTAGGAGTTTTTTTTTTCTCATTTTTTTACACGTAGAATCAAATGAGCGATATTCAGATAACTAACCTAGAAATTCATCTAGCAAGTTTTGTCAAAGAAAAGAGAAAAAGAGAGAGAGGCATAATAGATGAACGATGATGAGAAAGGGATGGAAAAAAGAATGTGGAAGGTAGAAAAGTGAGAGGCTATGAGTTGAGAGTGGTCACGTGACTAATTAATTCTTTTGTTTTAATGATAGTTATCACTCGACTCGGATCATCCAATTGGGGCCCAGCCAATCCAAGTTGTGCGGGTTTTATAAAAACTAGTGACCTAGTTCGATTTGATTAAATCAGCCAATTCACACATTTTTTTTTAAATTATTCGAATTCCTTTATAAAAATAGATAACTTCATAAAAAATTAACTTCTTAAAAAGAATAATAGATGACTTTATCAAATCATCATTCAGCCACTTGGACCTTGAAATGAAAGTTACATCAAGGGCTTTAGTCATTTTATAACTAAACATTTGACTTCCAAAATAGTGGGAAGCAAGTTGCATATGTGTTGTTTTATACATGGGCTTCTAATGCAAGTAACACACCTTTTATTTTATAGCCTGTGGTTTAACTGATTCAAGCAAACCAGTGACTCAGTGCTTTGGCCAAGTTAAGCACTAGGTTGAGTTTTATAACTATAATTTTAATTTTATGTCCATTTAATTTGATCCAAGGGTTAGGAGCGCTTCCTCTTATCTCTTACAATAAACTAGCCTTCTCATTTGATAAAATGAGTTTCAAATAAGTTTTTGAAGACATAATGAGAGGCTCAATTTCAGTTATGGTTGTATTTTGAATCCGTGCAATACATGGATAACAAAAATAAACATTAAATTAAAAGTAAAATGTCTAATACTATGTGAAGTTGTAAACAAATATAATAGCTTAAACAACAAAAATAATAATAATAATAATAATTTTTATTTAATATTAGTATCTATTGTAAACGAATTTAAGACCAAATTTACATAATGCATAATCAAGGTAAAGCTTATGAAGTATAGAAAAAATAGAGAAAATAAAACACTCAAAATAGGAATAGAGAATAAAACAAATAAACTCACATGAAAATGAAACCATACCAAACATGCCACCGACGACTCCTTATCTCTTACCACCAAGGTTATGAAAACCAAACTGGACATTAAATCAGATAAGATACTGGTTCAAAGGTTTATTGATTTAATCGGGATTTAACCGGTTAAATTGGAATGTACTATATATATATACAAAGTTTTCAATTTTCTTGGACAAAAATAAAAAAATTCTATTACTAGTACTATAAGGCAATCATTTTCAAAGCCTATTAATATCTTTTTATCTTGCTAGCAGCCAATTGGCATCTTTCTTGTATATAAAACAGTTGGGCCCAAGAACCAAACCCATATCCAATAATATTTCAAAAGAGGAAAAACGTTAACATTCTAAAGTCAACGGCATTTTGGTCCAAAACAAACAAAAGAAAAGAAACGTAGAAATGGCATTTCACCTTCTTGGCTCCTTTCCCCTAGACTCCTTAACTTCGTCCCTTTTTATCTCTCTAAAAGAGCACATTTGAGCACTGCTTGGAGCAAAGACTATAACCAGAAGCCGCAGCACCCTCTCACTAGTGACAACAAGCTCGAAGACTAGGCCGATGAATGCCATGGCCACTCCTCCTCGAGGTGGTTTGAACGGCAATCCCCTTATCTCTCTTCACTTTTTCTTTTGTTGAACCGTCGGATCGGTGAACCATCTCTGGTTCATGCGGTTCACCTATTTTTAACCGGTCTTTTGAGCCACCAAGTTTCACTAGTTGACCGGACTGAAATGGGATTCGATTCTCAGTTTAACCGATCGGACCGGTCCAATTTTCAGAACATTGGTTACCATTGGTATCACCAAGAAGAAGTCTCCTTTGATCACTATCTTCATCAACATCCCATGGAAGAACTACATTGACCACGAGTTGCTCACCTATAAGAGCATCTCGAAGTAGAAGCTCTAAATTGCCATGGCTATCAAGAAATTTTGCCATAAATATTTAATTAATCTGTAGATCTCTATAATTTCACTCAATTTTTAATTAGATCTCTATAATTTAAAATTTTGTAATTAGATCCCTATATTATATAAAATTTTTCAATCAAATCCCTATCTACATCAATCATTACAAAAACGTTAATGAAAATGAAATCTTTCATGAATAGTCTTTGCAAATGTTGTCATGCTTCTTATGAAAAATAGAGCATCACACACTACTTTAATCCTAGCCATTTAGTTTCTTTATAATAAACATCATTAGCTGAACTATATTAGAGTACTAATACAACTAGTAATAGGTGATGCACTCGAGAAGCACGACTAACTCAAGCCATATCTTAAGCAAAGACATGACTGTCATCAACGAACCTAACCCTTGTACACCCCCGTCGTTTGAGTTGCTACCGCAAGACAGCCGTGTCTTCTTCTCTCAAATATGGAACCACACCCACCACATTTCACACATTGCCTATCTTCCTAGCTCCTCCCAAATGGCTGCAAGGGGAAGAGTTCTTAATGTAAAGCTACAAGCACACCTCCATGCCTGAATTCCCTTAGTGGTGGATGAGTTTTTATTCATTTTCTCAATGAACAAAGGGTCGTGTGCTTCCTTCCCTTCTAGCTCTCTCAGCCAATACTCCAACAAGAATGCAAATGAAGAAGAAAATAGAGAACAAAAACTCAAAAAATGTTGTTTTTTGCAGGATGGCAATAATGAACTGGCCAAATTCTTTACCTTTGTGAGTTTATGGAAAATAGGAAATAGGTTGAGTTTCAAGATAAAAAGCTCTTCTTCTCGGAGATACTCAGATCGAGTTTGTGCTTTGAGGAATTTGGTTATTATTTGATGGCAATTTTTATTTGCCTCTTGTCTAAAAGAGGATTAGGATTGTGAAGAAATCCTTATGTTTTGGAGTGGATTGAGAGAGGTCCATGACTTGGGCAAAAACAAAAATTTCTCCTCCATGTGTTTGTGTTTCTATGTGTATTGTATTCAATGGAGGAAGGATGACCTCATAGACAACATGGAGCATTTGCCAAAGAATATTCACAAAGGATTCTGTTTTTACTAACGTTTTTGTAACAATGACTATAGAGAGGGACTTGATTGAAGAATTTTATGTAATATAAGGAACTAATTACAAATTTTTAAATTATAGGAACTTAATTAAAAATTGAGTGAAATTATAGAGACCTGTAAATTAATTAAACTTAAAAAAAATCAAAACAACAAAAATCAGAAATCATGAATGTATCTCTTGATAATAGAACTCATGAACAACCAATGAGGAATGGTCATAATAAGATTTATAAATAATTTTCAAGTATATTGAAGGTAAAGAGAGAAGATTTTGTGATTAACACATGATTAGTTTAAGTATATTGTAGGTGTCCGTGTCCATTTTGTTTGAAAGATGCAAAATAAATTTTTTTTTTATAAAACTACGAAAGATATTACTTTTTATAAAAGTATTTCGAAAAAATAAAATTTTTTTTCGTTCATCAATATGTAATAGAAACAGGCCTCAAGCCATTAATTCATATTTAAGTTTTTATTTAAAACTTCAGAAATATAGTTTAAATAATCTTTTCTTTAAAAAAAAAAGAAACCTTTCCATGTGAAAATCCGAGCAGACTATCAAGCTGGTTAGCCTAATTGCTTGTCGTCCCTACCGTTCTGGTGGCTTCTTTTCACCCAATTCTATGAATTTGCGTTCAAAAATTTCAAGTTAGTCAAATTTGCTTAAGGTTCAAAGTTTTCAAGTTATTCTAATTTGGATTTAGATTCCTACCTTTAAATAATGTAAAACTCTGGTGTTATTAACCGCTCCTGGGCTTATGCACTCCATCCTTTGATCCTGTTGGATCAATCAACTTTCTTTCTGAGACGTGTGCATTGATAGTGCTACCAGCAAGCTCAAGCACACTGCAGTATTGTTGACCAATGCAATGCAATGCCATGTGCAATGTCTGGAACTTTAGAATGCATGGGTAAATATTGCAAAAATTAGTTGGCAGAACCGATTAAACTGGGAACTGAACCCCCTTCCAATCCGGTCAACTAGTAAAATTTGATGGCTCAAAAAAATTGGTCAAAAACTGGAAAAGCCGGTCAAAAACCGGTGAATTGCATGAATCGGAAGCGGTTCACAGATCTGGCAGTTTAACGAAAAAAAAAACACAAACAAGAGAAAGAGTGAAGAGTGGCCATGGCGTCCATTGGCCTAGTCTTCAACCTTGTCATCGCTGGTGAGAGGGTGCCGTGGCTTTCAATTGCGGTCTCTGCTCTAGGTAGTGCTCAACTTTGGTCTTTTAGAGAGATAAAAAAAGGACGAAGGCTGAGGGATCTAGGGAAAAGAAGCCAGGAAGGTGGGGCAACGTTTCTGTGTTTCTTTTCTTTTATTTGTTTTGGACCAAACTGCCTTAAGACTTTAGAATGTTTGGATTTTTTCTCTTTTGACATTTTATTGGATATGAATTTGATTCTTTGGCCCAACTGTTTTTACACAAGAAGGATACTAATGGGCTGCTCGCAAGATAAAAAGATAGTAATTAGTTAAACTTCAATTAAACTCATAAACTTTTGAATCAATATCTTATTGAATTTAATATCGAATTCGATTTTCAGAACCTTACTTCTTCTAGAAAAGAAATGTCATCGCGATAGTGTCATCTGAACACCTAGAAAAATTAAGAAAATAAAAATCTTATCCAACGGATCCACACTCAGTTGATCACTATATTAATAAAACTTCTATCTTCACTTAACAAATATCTCAACTACTCTGCTTGAAAAATGATACACACATAAGATCCTACATAAAGAAAAACGAATAGTTAAGATTTTCTTTTGAACTTTTTACACGAAATTTTGAATAAAATTTTTTCCACCAGTTGAAAGTTCTGAAAGATTTCTATAGTGCATCTATAATTTCTCACTCTCTTACCAGTAAGTTGTGCCGTAAAATTGTCAATAAGACATGAGCACCAACTACCACCAAAGGACAAAGTCCACTATCTCCCCGCGTCTACCGGGACAAATGAGAACCAAAAGATTTAGGAATCCATTACTAGCTTCTTTATAAGGTCCAACACATGGACCCAAAAAAAAAAAAAGAGGATAATAATAAATAAGGTCTAACATGGCCCTCAAATTACAATACTCCTTTGATAAAGTCAAGGGTGGAAATGTAAAACAGTACCTCATTCTCAATTCTCAACTTTGAAGCCACAATAATAAGAAAATAATATATGGTCTAGTAGAGCTCAAGGAAAGTCCGGGACAAAGATCAATGGAACTGTAAATGCTCTCCCAAAGTGATCATCTACATCACTTGCTGGTGCTTGAATCCTTGACAATAGTGACAGGGCATGGGGCATGCGTCATCACAAAGTTGCTAACACTTCCCAATATTATCCTGGTTTTTGGGCACCATCACAGAAACAGGCTTGTCCATGAGAACCAAATCACAATGAATAGAGATAGACAATAAGGAAGTTCCCTCAACCCACAAACAACTAATAAAGAGAGAGAGAACTTTTTTTTTTTTTTAATAAACACAAAATAAACCAATTTGATGATTAAATCCAGTCACACAAACAGGCATGTTCATGAGACGCATATATAACATGATAAATAAAAATAGAATATTTTGGTACTTCTGCACCAATCAAAGACAATGTGATTTTAAGTTAGGATTTTGTTAAGATGTGTACTACGAAATTTAAATTAAATTAAATATATATTAAAAAGATTATTAAATAAAAAATATAAATATTTATTAGTTTAAAATTTTCTAGAAATAGTTAATCTTTTTTATGTAACTAAGTTAATTTAATGAAAAATAACAAATATTATTTTGATCCTTACTATTTGCCTTAAAAATGCACATTAACAAACAAGTTATAATATTAAAAACATAACTAATTCTTATAAAATCATTCTTAAAGTATAGTTTTAATTATGAATTTAATTTGTATACATTAATTCTGTAACTCATTAAATTTTCCCATCACATATCAATTCTTTCTTTCAATACATATAATCCAAATCAATAATCAGTCCTTAAAATTGTCGAACAAAAATTCCAAAGAGCAGTAAAAACGAGAGATTAGACAAAGTACCCCACCTTTGGATTGTGCTAAGGCCCCTGCTTCCCAATACAATTGAGTCCAGTTTCAGATCTTCTATAGCGTCCAGAAGTTTCTCTCTTGCATCACCCCAGTACAGTTTTGCAACAACGTTAATCTAGAAGAATCACAACTTCACTCATAAGCACAAAAAAAAAAAAAAAAGGCAACCCCAAACACCTATCTATGAAAACAGAGAAAGCAAAAGAAGAAAAAAAAAAAAAAGAAACCTCTTTTTGTCTGGCAGCAGTGTCAAGCAAATCAAGAACCTCAGCATCAGATTGCACACCATAATTGCTCATAACCTCTGGCTCTCTGAACTCTGCCAAAGGAATAAGAGCTGCAAAGAGAACCAAATCAAATCGAAATCAGATCAAAACAGAGAAAAACAGAGGATCAGAAAAATTTGCAAGAACCCAAATAATAATAATAATAAAAAATTAAAATTGAAATTGAAAAAATAGGACTCACGAGAACCATCTTTGGCCCATAGCTGGTTACGGGACTCATCAAGGGAATTGGGGTTGATGTGGATGATGTAGAAGGTGTCACCTTTATCAGCCAAGTTCTCGATGGCCCATTTAAGAGCATTCTTGCTGCTCTTGGAGAAGTCCATTGCCACACCAACTCTTCTATCCTTTGCCATGGTTTCTCTCTTACCTCTCTCTCTTCCTTTGTCGTTGTGAGCTTCTCGGTGATATCAAGCTAAAGAATGGAGAATCTACCGAGAGAAAACAGGACTTTGAATTCAGATAGTGGGTTATGATGAATGATGATGACGATGATTGTGCTGTGTCTGTCTCAGTGGCTGCACATGTATGTGGCGTGGCAAATAAAGTGTAGCGGATAAGCGTTTACATTTATGCTAATGTTAGATATACACGTATAAATTCGATCATATTATTTTATATTTTTTATTATTTATAAATAAATCTAGCTTATTTTTATATATTTATATTCTAATTCTATGACATAAATAAATATTGTAACATTTAATGTTGATCTTTTCAAGTCACAAAAGAATAACATTCTTAGTTAACTGAAATTTTAAAAATACTAGTCAAACAATATTTAATAATTTTTATTAGTTATTTTATTTGTTCAAAAAAATATTAATACAGGTTAAGTTTGCTTGATTATTATTTAGAAATAGATTTTCGTTTGAAAATTTTATTAATGATATTTTAAACATAATTTTTTTAAAATATAAATTTATATACTGTAAAATAATTTTAAATTTATAACATATTAAATGCTTTATTCTTTTTTCTAACTAATATTTAAAAGCACACATTAAAAATTTTACATAAAAAATATTTTATATGTTTAATATATAAACGCCCTTTTTGTTTGACATCTTCATGTTTTTGGCACATAATATTTTTTACTTTTGTTCCATAATTGACGGCCTATCAACATTTTTAGTAGATTGTTATTTTATGGGTATCACGACAACGCAATGATTGTGTGTTTGTGACTTTATTCTAAGCGCGTTGCAGCTGTATCTTCCACTGTTTGGTGGTTATTTAATTGAATCACAACCGTTGATGTTGATAATATGGATGTGTTGTTCTTCACCATGAGGCTTACTTTAGTCCGAACGCTTCTTTCTGGTTTGGGCTTTTTGTTCCCCTTTTTTTTAAGATTTAAATCTAAAATTTTACACAAATTACTTAAAATTTTCACCATTAAATCAATTCTATTGACTTAACTTACTCTTATTCTTAACTATGAGTAATTAGTTAAGATCTTAACAATCACTTATGATCTTTTTATTTTCTTATACCCTTTTTGACCTATATATGGGTTACATTTCTATGAAGAAATAATTTTTTACATAATTAATAAGTATTTCGTATAATATAAAAGTATTCTTAAATTAAAATAAAAATTAAAAAATAATATAGCCAAAAGCTAGCTTCACATACATTAATCTCTTTATTATTATTTGAAAAATTCAAATAGTATGCTCAAGCTATAAAATTGCAAATAATATTATTCATAGACAGTTACAAACATATCATTTTATAAAATAGTTTATATATTTAATTATAAATGTTGTATAATAAATGCTCCAAGGAAATTATTGAAAATAAGAAAATAAAAAAGTAGAATCTTTTAAAATATTTCTTATATTAAAAACTAGAAAACTTTTGTACATAATTTTTTTTATTATTTAATAAGTGTTCTTAAGACAATTAAAATCTTATAATTATTACAGTCAACACATTTTCTATATTCATATATACTAAAACCCTGTTATTTTTGTCATCATATATATATATATATATATATATATATATATATTGACAAATGTGCGAGAATCAATTTTCAATGCAAATCAGGATTAAGTATACTGTACACTGCTTTTTCATTCTCTTGCAGATGCTTGATGAAGAAGGCTTTTTCTTTTCCAAGTAAAAGATGGACGAGCTTTTGCCCCCTGTTTTTGTCACTAATTAAATGGAGAGCGGAAGTTGCCGAGAAGCTTCGTTGCCAGCTTTTTCATTTGAGTATTTTTTAAATATTAACTCTATTTTGTTTTAGTATATTTAAATTTAGCATTTTTTAATAGATTTTTGTGACCTTCTTTATGGCATAAAAATTCCATCGTAATTAACATAATTTTTGCTACTTTTCTATAAAAAAAAATTCCGCTAATAATAACCATAAAAACTTTTTCCTTTTAAGATTATATTAAAAAAAATAGTAAATCACTAAAATTGTTGTATATATATATATATCAAGGTTAAAAAAATTAGACTAGACATCAAACCAGTCAAAATATTGATTCAAAGGTACAGAGATTTAACTGGTTCAACCGAGATTCGATCAGAATATATATATATATATATATATATATATATATATATATATATATATATATATATATATATATATGATTAATTAAAAAATAAAAAAATATTAAATTATTAATAATAATCAAATAAAAAAATAAATATAAAACTATCATACACCTTAAATGATGTGAGACACGTTAAGCCTTTCCTTTCCTTTTTCTCCTTCCACACTCTTCCCTACTTTTCTTTTCTCCGTACTTTTTATCTCCTTCTCACTTTCTTTTTACTCCTTCCACACTCTTCCCCCATAAGCACCAACTCTTAGCTTCTGGTATTACTCTTTCTCATCCAAAAAAGTTTATCCTATCCCCATTTTCTTTTCATTTCTTGTTCGTTTTCTTTTTTGCTAACAGTTACTATTTTCCTTTCTACATTTTTTCCGAATTCGCAGGCATTCTTCTCACAATCAATCGTTCTTCCTTGTATTGTCTTTTAAGGCAACAAATCTATCTAGCAATGTTGATTTCACAATCCTTTGAGCATTTGAATCGAGGAAATTGATGGGATGAATCTGCTGCATGAATTAATTTGTAGAGAAGGGACCAAGAGGAGGTTACAGAGATGACAATCAAAGCAGCAGTTAGCATTTCCTTCTTCTGCCCTTTTTGTTTTTTTAGAAACCAACTAAACCGATAAACCGCTGAAATCGGTTTGGTTCACATCGATTTAAGGAGAATGACCAGATCGGCCTGGTGTCCGATTTCTGGTTCGACCAGCCAGTTCGGTCCTATATTCTCTTCCTTGGTGTGTGTGTGTGTGTGTGTGTGTGTGTATATATACATTCCCTCAATTAGTATCCCAATACAAGGTTTGTTCCCCCCCCCCCCCCCCCCGCGCTCATATTCTATTGTGATGTGGTATTGGAAGACTATTCTTTATACATAGCTTCCATAATTTTCCTTTGACTTTTCCCTCCTTTTGCTTCATTTTCCAAGAGAATTTGTTCTCTCAATCTTTCATCATGTCTAAAGCTCAAGATCCTTTCAATCCCTATACGCTGTATCCCTTCGATCACCCAGGGCTCATCCCGGTTTCTCAACAACTTCAAGAAGACAACTGTGCTTCTTGAAGTCATTCAATGAAGATGGCACTTAATGCCAAGCACAAATTTGGACTCGGAGATGGGTTCTATTCCAAAGTCATATGCACAAGTAGATCAGACTCTTGCTAATTCAAGACAATGCAATAATGATGTGAGTTCCTCGCTCTTGATTCAATGTTGAAAAAGATAATGCCAAGAGTGATTTATGTTGATTCAGCTTCTTCGATTTGAAAAGACTTGCAAGATTGCTTTCTGCATAGAAATGGACATCAAGTTTTTGAATTGAAGAAGGAACTCATTGGTCTTTAATAGTTGTAGGGTTCCATGCTTGTTACACAATATTTCACCAAAGTCAAGATTATTTTGGGAAGAGCTAAGTTCTTTCAATCCAATGATTAAATTTTCATGTGGTGTTGAGAAACTACTTCAAGATTATTTACAAATTGAATATGTGATGGTGTTTTAGATGGGACTCACATTATGCTTACTCTCATATTCAAGGATAGGTTGTATTGATGGATCCTCTACCTCCAATTAATAAAGCTTTATCCTACATTCTGCAAGAGGAGAAACAGAGAGAAGTAGGAGCATCTAATTCTTCTTTGGCCTCAAGTAGCCTTTGTTGTCCAAAGTGGGGCACCTTAATCTGCTATTGATAGCAAACTAAATCCACAAAGAAAGATCGACCTCTTTGTGCTTAATCTGGAATCTTGGGATACATTAAGGATATATGTTAAAAATTCCATGATTATTACCCTGGCTATGGAAAATCTAAAGGAAAACCCTCTCCCACTCAAGCACATCAAATCTTAGACATGATTCATGATCCATCTAGCACACATAATGTGAATCTTACACTAATTCAATATAAACAATTTATGCTTCCGTCGAAGTCTCAACTTGTGCTTCTTGCATTAAAGCAATTACATGCTTTTGTCTCTATAAGTATGGTCTTTACCATTTGACACATGCATTCAAATCTTAAGGACAATTCTTGGATCATTGATTTTGGAGCAACCTCGCACATCACTCACTCCTTGCATTCCTTCATCAAAGTCCAAGCCTTTGCTCAATCACTTTGTTACTTTACCTAATCATACACAAATTAAAGCTCACTCTATAGGCTTCGTCAAACTATCTGATTACTCGGTCCTCTATAATGCCTTTTACATTCCTCATTTTCGAGTCAATTTACTTTTTGTTTCTGCACTAATAAAAAACTCTCCTTATTACATTTCTTTTAATTGTTCTAGCTTTATTATATAGGAACACAACTTTATGGAGGTAATTGGCAAGGGTAACCACCTTGAAGGTCTCTATGTCCTCCAATCGATTCCTTCGACATCCTTGGTTCCTTTACCTGTTTCAAATTATGTTTTCAATGTTACTAGTGATATTTGGCATGCTAGACTAGGCCATTTATCAAATAATGTCTTTAGTAAAGTCAATTCTTATATTTCCTCTCAAACACATAGCTTTGACTCTTCAAAATGTACAATTTATCCATTAGCAAAACTTAGGAGGTTGTCTTTTCAGTCCTATAATCATTTGTCATAATTTCCTTTTGATCATGTACATTATGACATTTAAGGACCATATCTTGTTTCCACGGATATATATATATATATATGATGATCATTTAGGATTTACTTAGACTTATCTTATGCAACATAAATTTGAAGCTTCCTGCTTATTGGTCAATTTCTTTAATCTAATTTAGACTAGTTTGGTAATAGAATTAATTAGATTAAATATATAATGCCAAGGAGTTTGCTTTCACTAACTTTTTGTAAGAAAAGGGAATTTGACATCAAATCTTTTGTGTTGAAAGGCTTGAATAGAACTCATTGTAGAAAGGAAGCATCAACATCTCCTCAATATTGCTAGAGCCCTCTTTTTCTAGTCCAAGATTCCTATCTCATTTTGGAGAGAATGTATTGCCATTAACACCTATTTTTATCAATAGGCTGCTAAGTCCAATCCTGAAGCTAATTTCACCTTATGAGAGGTTATTTGAACAACCATCTCATTATCAATCTTTTAGGGTCATTAGATGTCTGTGTCATGCATTAATTCTCCTCTCTTACATATCAAAATTTAGTCTGTGAACTATACCTACAGTCTTTGTGGAATATTCTTTGGGATATAAGAGTTACAAGCTTTCTAATTTATATCATAAGAGATTTTTTATCTTCATGGATGTGACATTTTTCCTGTGATGATTTGAGTCCAGCTTTGAAACTATTGATCCTTCTTTGCAGGTGGTCTTGCTAGTTCCTAGTAATGATCCTTAACCTCAGTTCCTATTGAGGCTCCTCAGCCTATAGTGGTTCCTACAGTAGAATCTCCATCTGCACAATGCCTTCTATAGATCCTTCATCAATAACTTCCTCTCATGTCCATATCCTATTTAGCACTTTGACTCTTGTGAGCTTTGAGCTCATTCTAAAGCTTTTGTTTATCAAGTAACCTTAGTTCTTGAACCATTTTTTTACCAATAGGCAAAAAGGTAACTTGAGTGGAGAAAGGCTACGGATAAGAAGTTAAAAGCCATGAAAGCCAACAACACATGGTTTGTGGTTGCTCTTCCTTCTGTTAAACATAGCATACGATGTCGTTGGGTTTTTAAAATTAAATACAAGTAGGATGGTTCAGTTGATAGAAACAAAGCTAAATTAGTAGCAAAAGGTTACACTCAACAAATTGATATTGACTTCCTACACACTTTCTTGCTAGAGGCAAAGCTTATAACTATTAGAATTTTGTTGTCTATTGCTGCCATCAAGAGCGGGAGTCTATTACAGTTGAACATCATTATGTATTCCTCGATGGTGACTTATTTGAAAGTTTACATGACTTACCTCTCGATTATAATAGAAAGAAGGAGGGCTTGGTTCGGAAGTTACATAAGTCCATCTATGACCTTAGACAAGCCTATAGGCAATGGTTTTATAAATTTTCTACTGCCTTAACTGCCAAAGGTTTTGTTCAATCCAAGAATAACTATTCTCTCTTTACCTATGGCTTGGGTTCCCTCTTGGTGATTTTTCTTGTATATGTTGATGACATAATTTTAGCTAGTCCATCTCTAGCCATGATTCATCAAGTTTAACAGCTTTTACTGGGTTTGTTTAAACTCCAAATTCTTAGTGATCTTAAGTACTTTTTTTTGGGGGGGGGGTTGAACTTGATAGATAACCACAAGGCATTTGTTTGACTCAGCACAAATTTGCACTATCACTATGTTGAAGATATGGGTTTTTTTTAGATAGTGAACATGCTTTTCTAGTAATGGACCCTAAAATTCATCTTAATGCAAATAATGTTGATCTCATTTAGGATTAGTTCATGCATCAAAGGCTCGTAAGTCACTTGATGAACCTCACAATTCCAAACATGATATTATATATGCGATAAGAAACTTAGTCAATATATGTTAGAGCCGTAAGTACCTTACCTGCAGGCCCTTCACCATTTGCTAAGATATATTAAAGGTAGTCCAAGGTAAGGTCTTCTTTTTTTGCTACCTTGCAGCTTTAGTTAATGGCATATGTTGATGCCAATTGGGGGAATTACTATAATTCTAAGAAAGCTGCCATGGGGTATTGTATTTTTCTTGGTGATTCCTTATTCTAATCAAAATCTAAGAAACAAGTAACTGTATCAAGATCATTGGCCAAAGCTAAATATGGGGCTTTGGCAGTAGTTACAAGTGAGATTTCTTGGTTAATGACACTCTTATAATGCTTTGAAGTTAAGGTTGATTCTACCATGATTTTTTTGTGATAGTCAAGCTGCTGTACTACCACACCTACTTTTCATTAAAGATCTAAGTATGTGGAGATTGATTGTCATTTCATAAGGGAGAGAGTTGTCTTTAGTTTTATCAAATTGGTGCATGTAAAACCTCAGCACTAACTCGTTGATCTTCTAACAAAACTACTATCGGTCAATCAATTCAAGGGGCTTATGTCCAAGTTGGGCACCATCAACATCTATTTGCTAACTTGAGGGTGAGTATTGGGATATAAGTTATGGCAAGTTCTCAAATGGTCTTTGTAGTTTCAAGGAGTTACAAATTCCTTGAATCTACACCATCTAAAATTGAATCTATGGCTCAGATTGAAGGATGTGAAAGGTGGGTGGAATTTAAAAAATCTACCCATAAGTCTTGGAATTTAAAATTTTGTATTTGCAGTTTCACCCAAAATATTAGGTGGGGACTTGAATAGGGAAAAAAATGATTAATGGTTCTTATCAGACCCGGGTTACATGTGAAGCAATTCATCAATCAACGAAACATCCAACTAAACACTTAAGCATATTACCACATACCATTGCACCTCAAAAATGCAACAAGCATAGATTAGTTTAGGGTTTGAATCTACACAGGACTTATTGTGTTAGACCAATCGAGGGATCTACACCTTCAACAACATAACTATTGTTAGAGACAGTGTTTATACATGCTAGCTATGGGGTTTACAGCTTTACTCTCAATCGTGGCTTTAGCCTTTGCTCCACCTCTAAACTACTGCGCCATGTCGGGGGACAACATTCCCTCTAAACCATATTACAACCTCAATCGATCTTCAATTTTCAATGCGCTTGAAGCCTTTCTTCTTTTTTTTTTCTTTACATTCTCAACGAGGTTCAACGTGCTTTATTTTTTTGTTCAACTAGTGAGGTTCAACCTTAAACCACCACCTTTGCCACTCTTACCTCCCTAAACATTAATGAAAACGAACCTTTAACTAATTTGATTAATAAAATTTGATTAATAAAATTTAAACAAACCCTAAAATCAATTAATCGAGGCTATGAAAATGTTAAAACATTTTCAAAATTTTGGAAGATAGTCCTCGTCTATCTTTGTCTGTGAGATTGCACTATAGGATGTAGACCACTATAGAATGCACCTATAAGTTATATTAGTCCAATTAGATATGTTAGTTAAAGCCATTATTATCTTGGTATTGTATGAGTTAGTGAATTGCTCTTTATACAACACTCTCTCGATTAGTATTTTAATTCAAGTCATCTTTTTCACTCATATTTTGAAATAGTGTCAAATATATTAATTCTTAAAAAATAAAAATCTTAACATAATTTTTAAGAATTAAGAATATTAGCTATCTTTTTTTTTTTTTTTATCTAAACTACTAGTATTCAAAATTTATTGGACTCCAACTAATCTGCCTTGAGTTGGGTTGGCAGCTTACAATGGGGACAAAGCCTCCTAGCGCTAATTTTTTTTTTTTTTCAATCCACAAAACTTGAATCTAAAACCTTACTTAAGAGGAGCAAATGTTGAACTACTTGAACCAACCAAGTGTTAGTTGTATTGTTTCTTTCTAAGAACTAATGTATTTAGTAATTAAAGAATAAAAAATTAATACAATTCAAAGATTTTATTTTTAAAAGTTATATTTAAAAAATTTATTCCTCAATATTATTTTAATTACAAACAAGTTGAGAGATTTACTCAAAAATAAATAAAATATGTTCTTTGTACCTAACTCTTTGCTATTTTGTACAAAACCTACCCTTTGGATATCTCTAATAGCCATGCTATGATATGATATGATGATCCAATGGCCTTATGTTCTTATCAATAAGCGGGCTAATTTTTTTATATATGAGATTTTGGTAGAGTAATTAGTGGGATATAGGCTTTTAAAAAAATTAAAAAAATATGATATTTTAAAGAAATCCATTAAAAACACAGATGGATTCCACAAAAAAATTAAAAAATGAATCAGCTATTCATACTAACCGATTGCCGAAAAATAATAAAAAAGAAATCTAGCATGTTGTCAGCGAGATTCCAATTATATTATTATTATTATTATTATTTTTTATCTAGTGTGCTATGCTCTATGTGTGTGTCTTGTTTGTGTGTGTGTGAGTGACAAAAGGAGAAAGAGAGAGCGAAGGAAGAGGAGAGAGAAAAATTAGAGAGGAGAAAGAGAGAGAAAAAAGAAAAAAATAAAAAAATGAGAGAAAAAAAAGAAAGAGAGAAAAATATTTTAGAATTTTTGTAAAAAATATGAAAAATATACTTTTTTTGACAAAATTTAAAAAATATAGTATTTTTTCTCATTCTTCCTTTTTCAAAGATAATAATAATAATAAAAAAAATTAAAATCTAATTGGCAATATGCCGTTTTAACTTTTTATTATTTTTTAATTTATGAATATAAATAGTGGATTCACTTTTTACCTTTTTATGGAATCCATCTACATTTTTGACGAATTCTTTTATAACTTAATATTTTTCTAATTTTTTCAAAAACTTATATTCCACTAATAACTCTACAAAAATTCTATATATAAAAAAAATTGGCCGTAAATGTATCACTTCTTTTTAATATTATTACAAGAGAAATTTTAGGTAAAATATTATCTTCATTTCAAATAATAATCATTTAAGATAATAGCATAAATATTATAAAGATAATTTAATTATTTTATTTTATTTTTTAAAAAACAACTATAAACAGCTAAATTACTTTTTAATTTATTAAAAAATTGCATTAATCAAAAAATTTATGATAAGCTAACTGAAAGAAATAATAAAAGAGAAAAAATAATTATAATTAATGAAGACAGTAACAAAATTGGTATAGAATAATTAATTCTATATTAAAATTTTAAAATAATAAATGTGAAATATTTTTTTAAATGACTATTATTTTAAAATTGAGGGCGTAATTAGTTGTGATTATAAGACTTGTGAGTTGTGACCGGCACATAATTAAGAAGCTGACACATGTGACATTTGTTCATATAAGATATCGAAATTCAACAATGTAAAATGGCAAATGAAGAGACGTGACATTTGTTGAGCTGAAAAGCCGCCAAAATCCAATGCCCTTTATCTTGCATAAATATTTTTTATATTATTATTTTTTCTTAAATATTATTATATAAGTGAGGTGAGATTGAATAAAATGATAAAATAAAGATATTTAAAGTAAGAGAAGAATAAAGTATTTTATAACCTACTTAAGCCGCATTTTTTTTAATTTTTTTGGGTAATAGAATAATTAAATATATATGCCTATAAATTTAGCAATTGCATATCAAACTTTATTCAATTTTATGTTTTAAAGGAATTTTATAAAGAAATTTAGTGTGAGTTTTTACCATCAAGTAATCTGTCTTCTAAAATAATAAATCTGGTTTTAACATAATATAAAATATAAGGTCAGCATGAATAATTAATATTAAATATTATAACCCCCTCCCCCACCAAAAAAAAATAAAAAAAAGAAGCAAGATGGCTTCACCAGCAATGGTAATGATAAAGAATGATTGAAAGTAAAGTTTTAATTTAGCTCCTGAATTTATAGGTATTGTTCAATTTTATCTCTGACATTTAAAAAATAATAATTTAGTCCCTAAAATTACATTTTGTTAATCAATCTAGTTTCTAAAATCATAGATAGTTCAAATTAGTCCCTAATACATTTGAGCAATTCAAATTAGTCTTTAAAGTTCATTACATTGAGTAAAATTAATCCCTAAAAATAGAAAATGTAGAGTTTTAAATATTATTATATACAAATATTAGTACTAAATACACATAGTAAATTGGGTTTAATTTTGATGCCTTAACATTATAAATTTTTTTTATATTATTATCCAATTAAAACTTTCTATTTGTATGATCATTTAAGTAGTTGGTTTGAGATTCAACTATATTTACTGATATAATAATATACGATTGGATGATAACATAAAATTCTTTTATATTATCAATGCTTCAAAATTAAATCCATTAAATTATAGTTTTTTATTAAATTATTTATTCCTTCATGATACCTAAAAAATTGATAATACACAAATACTAATGGTTAAAGTATTTCAGATGAATAATTAAGCGTTTAAGTTCATATATATTTCAATTATCTTGCATTACATGCGCAAATAGCGGCTCAAGTGAGTATCGCAGGTCACTTCTAGCTTAATCGAGAGTTCGACATGATAGGCACACAATTATATTATGAAGTTATATTGTAATTCTGGAGGGCAAATTATCCAATAGCATAATAACTCAAGTACAATAGGTGTCGTATAAAACAAAGGTACTGTGTCTACATGAATACCTCTATAAATTCATATGAACCACAAAGAACAAATACTGCAAAAACCAAAAAATAATGAAAAAAAAAATCAACAAAAAGCATCCTTTTGATGCTATACATTTATGAAGTCAATTGACCTTACATGAACATGGAACGGCTCGACCTTGCCCTAGGTTGACGTTCCTGCACATAGGATAGAAAAAGATATTAAAATGCACAAAGAATAGAATTTGCTTTGCTTCTGCTAATCCCTCTACACTATGACCCGAATTTGATAACTAATACATGATGTATCCAATTTCCATTAAGAAACCGTAAAGGGAAAACGACCATTCTTGAAATTAAAGCTCAAGGAAAATATATAAACATTGTCAAATAGGAATAGGTCCATATATTAATAGTGGAATAGGATTACATTCATAAATTTATTTATTTTTAACTGTGAAAACATTCATACGTTAAAAAGGAAACATGAAGCATTTAAATCTAAAAAGTCTAATAAAAAATTTGGGTAAAATAGAAAAATTCTTAAGTTTTTAAACAATATAATTGAAATTTGCCCAATTATAAAAGTAGTGATAAAATAGTACTTTCATGATTACAAATTTGCGAAAAGAATTGGGTTATAAGGCTGTCCAAAAAAGAACTCTCCTTGCCTTGTTGGTCTACTCTGCAAGGGTACAGTGGCATAGCAGTACTCCCATAATTCCTTGAGCACATGAATCTTGTTTTCTCATTCTTAGTAAAACCAAACAGCCTACTTAAGGAGAGGAAATTAAAATGCAACTGACAAAAGAAAGCAGTAGATAATTAATTAGAGAAAAAAAAATGGAAATCTTGGTCCATGCAAAATCGTGCTTTTCCATCTTCCTTCTTCCACCTTGTACACTATCTCTGCTTGTTCCTCCCAAAGCATTGCAGAAGAGAGAGATAAGAAGTATGTTGATCATAGTAAAAGTTATTACCATAATAATGAAAAAAGATTAAAAAAAAAAGGTAATGTGTAACCATCTAATTTTTCCATCTCACTGCAAAATTTGCCTTGCTTCTTCTTGATCATCTTTTTTGGCTTCTTGTTATTCTTCTCCATTGCCTTTGCTCTTGCTCTTCCTCATTCCCATGATGGGTCATCCTCTTCTTTGTGAGATTTGAGGCATGGCCAATAAAAATATAAGTCTAGCTACAATCTTTGATTAGTAACTCTCGAGATGTCCGTCATCTTACTAATGGATTTGAAAAGCAAAATTTTTGATGAAGCAAATAGAATGTGGAAGGGGTGTGGAGCCTCAAGCAATAGTTTTTTACCTAGTAAGCTGAGCGGAGTAACCGTTACAACGAGTTCATGAAACTGCAAGATGGTAAAAATCTAGTGTATCCATTTTGAACGTGTGTAGAAAACTGTATTCATTTGCAATTTATCGCCAAATAAAGTTGTTTAAAAGGTTAAAAATAATGGTAAAATTGGAAAATAAATTTTGGACACCAAAAGGTGGAATCCCCTTTAATAGATGTAATAGATTAGTCATACGGTGTGTATTATTGATATCAAATTGAAATGTTCAAAAAGCATTTTTTTTCCCCTTTTTTTTTGGGTCTTTTTTTTTCTTATATATTAGCACAAAATACGTGTAAATGTAATTGACCTCTTTCCTCCTTGCTCCATAGAATGAGTTGTTAAGAATAGCCCAAGAAAATCCATCTGTCCCCGTGCTTTCTCATGGGCCTTTGTCTAACTTTAAAGAGTTTCCAAGATTTAAGATCTGGCAGTAGCCATTTTATTCATCTGTTTATTCTCCTCCAAGCTCCCCAAGACATAAAAAAATTTAAAATAAAAAAAAGAAAAACTCCTCCAACAAAATTATATATATATATATATATATATATATATATGGTCGGGTTAAAGGGAGGAGAGGGCATCGGGTCTCTGCCCCTGCAACTTGAATTCACGCCCTTGAGGTGCCGCCTTCCTTGAGGCGAGAAGAGTTGCCAACTGCGCTATGCCGCAATCTGCCATGCATATATATGATTTTTTTTTTTCTTGGTCTGAGCTATGCATATATATGTTGTCATAAGGAAAATTACATGTTGAAATTAGTGGTAAGGCTGGTAGCAGGGCCCGTTATTGATCCAAGAAACTCTAAGTTTGGCTCATTAATCTTCAAAGGCGGATTTTTTGGTCTAATTCGAAGGTAGATTGTAGGCCCATAAAAGTTGTTCAAACTCTAACTTAATTAGGCCGTTGTGGAGTTAAGGAACTTTTGGGCCCCCATAGTAAAGTCCATCCTCACGAAATGGCCCAGCTAACGTATTTTTGGTCGAATCCCAGACTAATATTATCAGAAAACAGAGATAGAGTTCCGACCCAAAAAAGAAAGAAAGAAAGAAAACAGATATAGACTTGTCAAAAATTCTTAGTTATGCACTGCTTATCACATCATATCTTAGGCACCCAAATTATTATTTAGCACATATAAAAATATTGTTAACGATTGGTGCACTTTAATTATTATTCCCAGAACTTTGTACATGCCAACTTATAATTTGTATGCGACTATGAGTCTATGCCTAATTAAGAATTAGGCCATTAAGCAACAGCCCAACTCTCAAGGACTGCTCATACTCACAAATGGCAATTATGGTCGATCTGGCAAAAAGCATGTAAACACTGATGAGTGTGCCATGTCACCGCGTTTGTGTAAAGGCATATGATTACATTCCTGTAACGGACATTCTCACAAGTAATATGATTGGCAAAGCTATTTTTCGATAAACTTAAAAATGTGTTTGATTAATATTTATTATTTTCATGAATTTTTTTAAAAAATATTTTTTTTCAAAGAAAATCAAATAATAGGAGAAAAAATTTCAAGTAGAAGTTAGTGGTTGAGTTATAAAATAACTTCGATTCCTATGCTTTAGGAAAGCGACAGACTTAAATTCTTATTGTGGGAACAAAACTCAAGTAAAATATAAGAATCTACCTTCCCTTTAAAATTAACAATGCTTCAGAATTCACATCCAAAGAGGGGGAAAAAAAAAAACAACGCTTGAGAATAATTATTTAAAACCTGATACCAAGGAATGTTATATGAATGTTTGCTTTTCCAAAACATTACTTGACAATCCTTAAACAAATGCACCCTTATTGAAGCTCAACAAATGGTTGTAAACCTAAGACAACACTGTGAATGCAAAAGGTAAGAGATTTGAAATAGTGAAAGTATGCGTGCATTGTTCCTTTCTTCCATCACTTGTAAACCAAAACCAAAACCAATTACTAACTTAAGCTTTGGAGTATCTCTTAGATATCTTATTAATCTAATCGTGTTCAAGACTCAGTTTTTGTCCCAGAATCTTTGATAGATCCTCATAATCCCAATATCCTATCATTTTCTCAACCTGGATCAGTACAACCTTCCTTGCAAGCTCTTCATATTTATAGTTGTTAGAACTAAATCAGGGGTAGATTAGGTCAGATAGTCAAGTCACTAGTTTGACTGCTGAATTAGCAGATATCACATAAAAATAAAAAATTAAAAAAATACAAATAAACTCAGCTACTCCAAGAAACAAGAACCAATATATATATATATATATATTGAGGCGGACATATTCTTCACTAGACCGTCACCTCAAATGCATAACCAATCTTACTGAACCACCAAAGTGATCTTCCTCAATTGGGCCTTTCCCAGAGTATAGACGTGCTTGTTTTGTTTGTGTAGTCATTATTCAAACTACACGACCAAAAAAATAAAAAACGAATTATTCAAACTAGAGAGGGGTGCACTTGGAGGCATAGATTAGATGGTCATATGCATGTCTTGTAACAAAGTGCACCCCAAGAGTAGTTAAGAAATTGGAGTCGAATCCTAGGGGCAGTGGTTCCTTCCCCCCGGGCCCCACGGGAGCAGACCAAAAAAAAAAAGAAAAAAATATGTGAACTTGGGTTATGTCTGCAAAAAGGATAGTAGTAGTAGATGTTGTTGAATTCCCTTTACCACACTTTTAGCATTCCTGGAGTCCGTTAGAATGTGAACCATTTTTGCACAGAGGAAAAGTGTGTACCAAACAAGTGTAGTACTGAGTCCGAGGCCAAGAACTCATATTCAGTTGGGTAGATTTTACATGTTTAACCGATATATATGATGCGTTATCACTTTGCATCTTCCATATTCAATTATAATCTTTGTGATGAATATTAAGCCATTTATTAAAAGCAAATGCAATCACCCTTTTTCTGAATTTCAAATGCGGTTTCACTTAAATATCAAAGGATTTTCTTACACTATAGAGAGTTCAGGGTGGTTAAAATTCGGTGGTGGAATTTATACCTCCATTCTCGCGAAGGTGCATGGAATTTGCCAGCCATGTGTACAGATAGTGAGGGAGAGAATGATATCAAGGCTCGTGAGCATGTCTATTCATTGTACTCAGCATTCTTTTAAATAAAGGAGAAAACAATTAAGAGGCTGTGATTCGAACCAAGAATGTTCTCCGTTGACAAAGTGAAAGATATTCTCTATCACGAGGCCAGAATCTTAGTGACGTCTTTAGATATCCTTTACAAGAAAATGATTTTGCCCCTTACAATAATGTTGGCCCCAACTCAAGCAAATTCCAACTCAACTAAAGATGAGGATACTTGAGCCTAATTACTTGGCATGGAAGCAAATGTTACTACTTTCTTATATTTCCAATTTTAACTCCTATGTCTACTTCGTTTTGATTCAGGCATTCAGCCATCTCATCATCTTTTTTTTTTATCTTTGGTGCATTTCTGTGATGTTTCAATTAATTTTGTTTGATTAGATTAGGTGTCCAAAAGGTTAGATAATTAATTAACTAGGATATGCTTAGAAATTTCGATCTTTTAAGATGCTGCGGTTGTTGTGGTTGTTGCTTTTATAAGCGGTGTATCAATTAAGCGATAGCATCAAATCTTGACAGAGATCACACGTGAACAGGGCTAAAGTATCCAGTCAGTTTTTAAAAGTCGCATAATACTCAATTATATTTCTAAAACTATCACGTGAGCCTAAAATCCAAAGTTTTCTTAATTACTATATTTATACTTTTATCCATTAAAAATGTAGGTTTTATTTATAATCTAACTTTCTCCTTTTTTTATTACGTCGAATTTGTATTTTTATCCTTGCTATTACTTCGAAATCTCTCTGAGTAGTTAACGTGTTGCAGTTTCTTTTATGTCTCAATTTCATACAGAAATCCCGTTAGAATTTAGAAATTAATAGGAATGGAATATAATGATAACTAGCACAAAATAAATACATAAATAAACAAGAATAGAATGATAATTCTGTTTTAGGGCATGATCGATTTTACAAAGAGGAAAATCACTGTTTTTCTTGTGTGCTTAGAGTAACAAGTGATTAATGATTACAAAGTTATTTATTTAACTTATACCGTTATCAACATATCCATCCTCTATATGTGTGTGTGATATATAAAGTCCTAAACTTATAATTTTTTTCATTAACATTTATAATTGTACACTTTGCTTTCTAAAGTGTATCTTGCACATTTAGAAAAGTCAAAATGTAAATCACGTATCCATAAAAATAATATAACATGATTCAACAATTATGTTCATGAAATTCAATTTTATAAAAAGTTCTTAATAAATAAGTCAATAGAAAGGGATGGCAACTGCACAGGGAGGCTCCGCCACCCCATTTAATCCTTGCCCCATCCTTGATCTTGCCATAAGGTTCTTTTTTACCATGTCCCCTTTCCCCATAGATCCTTGCGAAGATTTCCGAACAAGTAAAAAATATTAAAAGAAAAGAAAAGAAAAGGAGGTGTCAGTTGCTCGATAGATGATCGTTGTTAATATCAAGGTTGCGACAATGAAATGGGAGGCAACAATAAGGCTACGACAAATACTGGGAGGTGAGACATGAGGCCACATACTAGGATGTGAAGGCTGCGGTGGTGTATGCGGCATAATGGATAGTGACCTAGGATGCACAGACACGGATATGGGCACTAGACACAATACGAATATGGACACATAGACATATCAAATTTATAAAATTTAGGACATGAATAAGACATATATATGTATATAATATTAAAAATTTAAGAAAAATTCAGAATTCATAAAATTATAATACAATACTTTTATATATTTATAAATGTCAAACTACCAATTTTTATTATTTTCTAAACCCCTCAAAAAAATATGGAGCATTCTTAATATATGTTATGTATATTTTCTATGCCCCTTTCAAAAAACATGAGACACTATTTTATTGACATCTCAAAAAAGATTCCTAAATAAACTCGGATTTTTGGGCCTTTGAATTCTTTTTTAATCTATCAAATAATTGGAAAAAATGTATTAGGCCGTGTCCTGATCGTGTCCGAGCCATCTCCATGTGATATCTGAGCCGTGTCTAGCTGTATCCGATGCGTGTCTGAGCCAAAAAATAATATTTTTAAAATCGGACACGTAAGAATGTGTGTCGGACATGTGTTCTATCGGTGTCCAACTCGCGTCAATATCCCACTTATGTCAAATATGTGGACACACCATCAAATTGGTGTGTTCGTGCTTCATATTGGTGACTTTTAAGACAGAGACTATGAGAAGAGAGTGTGGTGCAATGTGATGACTTTCGGGATGGGGAGGTGAGACTTTCAGGAATGCGATATATATGAGTGTCATCGACAGTGGTGGCAAGATGGATGGTGGAAGTTGCATAGAAGAAAGGCTATGGGTAATGGGGTTGGTTGATTAGCGGTTGGAGAGTAGAAAAAATGTTTTGATGAGATTAAATTTAGGTTTAAAACTATGGCACGATTATTGGGATATATATTTTTGAAAATAAGAAAATTTTAATTTTGTTTTCAAATTAATATAATGATAAAATATATAAATGACTAAAATGTATATCTTGATGTGTGCGTGCTTATATATATATAATTTACAATATTATGAGTGATTTAATAACTTTATATATTTGAAAAGTTTAATTATTTCATATTTCCCTATAGTTTCATTAAATTTTTAATTAAATCTCTATAGTTTAAAAATTTATAATCAAGTCCCTACATTAAACAAAATTTTGTAATCAAGTACCTGGAGATAACCATAATTACAATAATATTCCATTGAACAAAATATTCTTTTGGTTACTACTGTGGTGTATTTGGTGAAGTCAGATGTACCACATACCTTGTTGACCTAAACCATTCAATCTAAATAGAATGGAAATTCATGGCTAAAAATAGTATGGAGAACCAATACACCCACATAGTGTAGTGTACTCTAGATACACCATAATCTTCATTGTGATCTGCTTGCCCTTCACGTCCCCATAGTGGCCACTCCTTCGTTGGCATCAACCACATAATTGTTTGGCCCTATAAACCTCCCTAGACCCCATAGCCAAACCCAAGTAACCCAAACCACCTGATTCAACCCATTGAAACCTATAAAACCCTCAGAATCCATAACCACATCTTTCCAATTTTCTTAAACCAAAAATTTGTATTAAAAAAAAATCGTCACCCCTAGTGGACCATCTTCACCCAAAAATTCAGATATGAACAAAACCTAAGCCAAAATAGAGCAACAAATCAAACAAAGAATGTGAAGTCACACCCCAAGCCAAAATCAATTCTAAACCAAAAAACAAAATCTATCCCCAACTCACAAACTAAATTCCAAACAAGTCAATCAAGCACCAAATAAGAAAAAAAAATCCATCATTGAATTATGATCCAAAGCAACTTCCTTCTTTCTTTTTTCAAATCAACCATCTAGAACGATCGCCGCACTGCCTATTGGGGCTGTGGGTGTTGGATGGTGGTTTGCGATTGGCTTTAGTTTAGGGGTGCGTTGCAAGCTTGCGACAGAACAACGGTGGTGACTAAAGGCTAAGGATGCAATGGTTTGCAGTGGTGGTGAAGACGTGGTTGAGATGATGGTTCTTGGGGTATGTTGGCTGGGTCACTAAGGCTAGTTTGGTGGTGGTGAGAAGAGATCGATAGAAGGGCTGTAATGATGCTGCAAAGGTGGGATGGTGAGTTCACAGTGGCTACGCTAGTTTGGTCATCGGAGTATGGTGGTTTTGGGTTGATTGTATTTGGTTGAAGGCTAAGGAACCGATCAGAGATGGTGATATTTAGTGTTGATGTTGGCAGTTTGGTGATGTTTAGTTTAATGGGCTGAGTTGTGGTTACTGTAGGGTGAGTAGTGATGCTTGCTAGTAATTTATAGTGTAAGCTCCAATACCCTTCAAAAGCCACTAAGTGGTCTATGCTATATCGAGCTAAGAGTTTTGACGGATAATAAATCAATTCTTAATAAAATATTTTCTGAGTACTAACGATTTGTTCAAGTGTTTGTTATCTTTTGCCCTAGATCGTGACATACGCATGCTAATAAGAGTGGAATCATATGAATTTAAAAGTTCTTATATATCTTGCATATATAATCCAAAGAAAAAGAACTTTTCTAAAATTTTCTCTCACAAGAAAGCATATAAGAAGGATATATCTATGTCATTAGAAGGATATCAAGCCATCAGAAGGATGAATTGTCTAGAAAGCTTTGACTAGAAGGGTGACTTCTAGAAAAAGATTTTCATAAAGTACTTCACTCTCAAAGCTTATTCTGCATGATTTATGGATCGCTCCTAAAGGTCAAACTTGACAAGACAAGATCCAAAAGAAGTGCTGACAACTCTAAAAGTTGGTGGACCCAAACGGTTAGTTTTTTTCTTTGGTGATATTTATTTGCTGAGAGAGAAAGCAACCTACTTCTTTCTCCCGTCTTAGACCAATGGATTGAAAAGCTCTAGGTTCAAGGTCTAAAGTCTCAATGGCTAGAATTTGAAGCCTATAAAAACCTTGAAGATGATGAAGAAGAGGTTAAGAACTTTGTGCATTTGAATATCTATCGAGCTTTCTTCTTTCGACCTTCTAAACATCCAAAAAAGTTACTCATTGTAGCTTCTCAAGAAGAAAATCTACTCATTTGCTTTGTAATAGTCAATATCCTCTTAGTGAGATTATTGAGAAGTCACTACACACTGAACTTAGTTGTTTCATACACCTTTGAGTGATTTAATATGAGTGTTATCCAAACACAAACCTTTTAAACTCATTATTGTAACTTGAGCCGATAGTGGTCATTGTGAGCTTGGAGAAGCTAGGATAAAATACTACTCACTATTAGCTTGGAGAGACTTTGTAAAGACTACTCGTCTGATTAGCTTGGAGAGGCTAGGAAGAATTACTTGGTTGTAAAAGTTTGGAGAAGTTAGATAAAGAATACTCAAGTTCATAAAATCTCAACTAATCTGTTAGGGACTTGACATAGGCAAGTGGTTTGGTCGAACCAGTATAAAGATCTCTTTGTGTGATTTTCTATTCTTATCTCTCTTTATAGTTTTCACATTTTGTACATTAGTTTGTGAGCATATTTTGTTCGTTGCTTAACAAAGTTACTGTGAAAACAATGACTTCTGCTTTTAACTCAAAATGCTTCTGCATTCTAAGTCCAAGGACTTGAGAAAGTTGTTTAAAGTTTTAGAAACTCAAAAATTTTTACAAGCATGATTCAACTCCTTTTTCTCGTACCACTTCCAATTTCAATTGGTATTAGAGCTTGGCCCTAGGTTGAGCTTCCTAGCAGTTGCAAAGGTTAAGGATTCTGAGAAATGGAACAACAAATTAATCATATTGCTGAAGGTCACTCTATCAATCATCCTCCACACTTCAATGGAGAAGATTATACATACTGGAAGGATAGAATGAGACTCTTCATTATGTCTATCAGTATAGCCATGTGGGAGATCATTGACAATAGAGACTATGTTCTCACCATTGAGCAGCCTGTGTCTCATGTTGTTGTCAATCCAGATCAGGCCCCACCAGTCATGGTCAAGGTGATTCCTCGAAATCAATGGACTAACCAGCACAAAGCAAGGGTGCAGATAAATGCTAAGGCAAAATACCTTTTTACATATGCTTGAACAAGAGTGAATATGACAAGATTATTTCATGTGACTCTGCCAAATAAATCTAGGACAAATTCCAAACTCTTCATGAAGAAACTAATAAGGTTAAAGAAAACAAGATTAGTACGTTGGTGCATCAATATGAAATGTTCAAGATGCTGGAATATGAAAATATTGATAAAAGGACAACTAGATTTATGCATATTGTAAATCAGTTGAAGGCATTGGGCAAAAGATATACCAATGTTAAAATGGTGAGAAAAATCAAGAGAAGCCTATCTAAGGCTAACTATTCAAGAAGTCAAGGACTTGAATGTGCTCAGTTTTGATGCTCTCATTGGGTCGTTGAAGACTCTTGAGATTGAGTTGAATGATGCCTTTGAGGAAATCGACAAAAGAGGCAAGTTTATTGCCTTAAAATCCACTCATAGAAAATCTAGTTTCTCTAAGGCTGTGAAGGCTACAAAAGAATCATCATCATCATCAGAAGAACAACCTTGTGATGATGATGATGATGATGAAAAAGATGAAATTGCTTATCTTGTAAAAAGGATCTTTAAGACCTGGATCAAAAGGAAAAAGAAGAAAGGATATATCCCCAAAAGGACGAAAAGGTAAAGGCCAAGCAAAGTGAAATCATTTACTTTGAGTGCAAGGAGCCTACATATTTAAGATTAGAATGCCCAAAGTTGAAGAACTCCAAGAAGAAGGCACCCAAGAAAAAGGCCATGATAGCAATGTAGGAAGATCTAGATGAGGAGCAAGAGGGTGCAGAATCTCAAGAGGAAGAGCAGATAGTTGCAAATCTTTGCTTTACAGTTGATATAGTCTCTGATGAAGAGACAGAGGCAATAGATTATGAGCCTGAACTCTCTTATGATGGTCTTCAAAAGGCTTATGATAAGCTTTTGGATGATTCTTAAACACTTGCTTCTCATTATGCTTCTTTAAAGAAAAGTTTTCAAAAACTGTCCCTTTAGTTTGAAAACCTTAAGACTGAGAAAGAGAAGTTGGGGCACGAAAAAATTGATCTTTTAAAAGAAAACACCTTTCTCCAAAAGGATGTAACTGCCTTAAAAATTGAAGTTTCTGAATCTGCTCAGAGCACATCTTCTGATGTTTCTGAACTATAGAAAATAATTAACCTTCTTAAATCAGATCTTGAATAGATGGTAAATAGCTCTAAAAATCTGGATTTGATGCTTAGTAGTTGAAGGCCATATGTTGATAAGATGGGACTTGAATATGGGAAGGAGTAAAATAAGAAATTATCCAAAAATCCTCAAAGCAATGTTCCCGCCTATATTTACTATTTTAAGAAAGGACACTCTTCTGAAAAATGCTTTTCAAGAAGAAAAGCAAAGAGACAAAAGGTGAAAAAGCCCAAAAGGCTATAACCTAAAAGGACCTAAAAAGATATGAGTATCTAAAGTGAAGGCTGCTTCTAATGCAAGTGTATCTTAAATCACATCATCAGAAGAAGATGAAGTGGTATTTGGACAGTTGCTGTTCCAGACTTATGACTGGAAACAAGTCTTGGTTTAAAAATCTTAGACCCAAGGATGGTGGAGTCATGAAATTTGCTGATGGTATCAAGTCAAAGATAATTGGTATAGGTAATATTGATAAGAACAACTCTGACTTGATCACCAATGTTATGTTAGTTGAAGGATTGACTCACAATCTTCTGAGCATTTGTTAGTTTTGTGACCAAGGCTACAGAGTTGTATATGAACCTTCTTGTTGCATTATAAAAGACTTTACATCAGACAAGATCATTCTTATTGCTAAAAGGCGTGATAATACTTATATATTATATCTAGATGACTTTTTAGATCAAATTGTAAAATGTTTAGCATTCTTTATGGATGAAAAGTAGATGTGGCATAAGAAACTTAGTTATACTCATATGAGATTAATTTATGAGATTTCTAAAAATGAGCTTGTTGAAGGTTTACCTAGGGCTGGGTACGTAGGCTAGCCTAGTCTACAATGGATTATCTCTAAACAGGTTGGACCGGGTCAGTTTGCAACATAAATAGGCTATTATTTACATAGGTCCATTTCCGCCTTGCACTAGTCCACTGGCTCATATGCCAGACTGCACCATTTTTTCTGCCTTTTTTAGTTGTTTTTACTTTTATTTCTTTTTGAATTCTTTACATTTTACTCAGTTCAATGAAAATTAAAAAAAATGTTAAAAAATGGAAATTTAAAAAAATGAAATTATTTAAAATTAAGAACAAGCAACAGAAAAATAACAAGATAAATCCGAAATCACAATGAACAAAAGGGAATATGGAATGGTGGTGAAACCCGTCGTTGTGGAGCAATGGTGGTGTCGTTGGTTCTCTCTTCTCAGTAGTGATTGTGACGCTAGTGGTGGTGGTGGCATAAGTTTTCTTCAAAGCAACACAACAAATCCCTATGGCGGTGTATAGCAATGGTGTGTTGGTTCTCTTCTCTTCACGGTAATGGCGGTTTGAGTGAGTTAAAGTGAGGAGAAGGAGGCTAGGAGGGTGAGATCATGAAAGGTTAAGAGCTTCTCCTTTAACCACCTGTAGTTCTGTGACTTTGAGTAGGAGCTAAGAGAAAACACAAAAGACTATGATGTGTATTGAGTCAGTAAAGGAAATGTGCTCTCTATCTCTAATTTTTTTGCTCTGCACAGTGCCAACGATGTGGATTGCCAATACTAACAAAGAAAGAATACTATGACAATTTTTAGATATTTTATTTCCACTAGTTGTGTGATAACTGACAAAAGTGGGGTTTGGTTTGGGTTTTTGGGGGTAGGATTGTGGATTTTTGGGTTGGGTGTAATATAATAGGTTTGGGAGAGGGCTAGTGAGCCACATTAGATTTCTATTGGCATTTTATAATAATAACAATAAAAGCAATAATAATAATATAAGAGGGTTAGCGAACTAACCCACTAACCCATGGGTTCAGCCGATTTAGCCCGCTGGTTAAATGATGCGGGCCAAAAAACCCATGAAAAAAATAGACTAGCAAATCATCTGGTTCTAACAGTGCAGATTGCGAGTTAAGCGGATCAACCCGTGGATCGCAAGCCATATACCTGGCTCTAGGTTTACCCAAGATTACTTTTGACAATCATTGGACTTGTGAGTTCTGCCAAAGGGGTAAATAGACCAAGTGTTCTTTTTATAGTAAGAATGTAGTGTCAACTACTAGACCACTTGAGCTTTTACATCTCGATATTTTTAGACCAACTAGAACTGTCAGTCTAGGTGGTAATAAATATGGTTTGTTCATAGTGGATGGCTTTACAAGATTCACATAAGTTATATTCCTAGTCCATAAGGATGAAGCTTGTGAGGCTTTCAAAGTATTTTCAAAAAGAGTTCAAAATGAAAAAGTTTTTGAATTTTATCCATTAGATCAGATCATGGTGGTGAATTTAAAAATCATGTTTTTGAAATTTTTTGCAATGAAAATGACATTTATCACAATTTCTTTTCTCCTAAAACTCCTCAACAAAATGGAGTTGTTGAAAGGAAGACAAATCTTTGCAAGAAATAGACAGAACCATACTTTTAGAAAGTGGTCTATCAAAAGGATTTTGGGCAAAAGCAATCAATAGTACATGCTATATTCAAAATCATGTTTTCTTAAGGCCAATAATGAAAAACGGCTCTTATGAATTATGGAAAGGAAGAAAATCCAACATTTCTTACTTCTGTATATTTGGATCTGAATGCTTTATACTTAACACCAAGTACAAATTGTCAAAGTTTGATCCTAAGTTTAATCCTAGTGTATTTCTAGGATACTCTTCTATGTCTAAAGCTTATAAGGTATATAAAAAGAAAACTTAGGCTGTGGAGGAGACCATATATATATATCTTTCAAAGAGAAGAAGAAGGATATAGACCAGAATATTTGTGACCTAGAAGATGACACGGAGAATTTGTCTCTGAACAATGATTCTCAGAATCAGCAATCCCTTCAAATAGCCATAAAATAGAACAATGATAATATAACTGCCAATTCCAAAGCCTTTTACCCTCTGCATGTCTCTGATGATATACTAGAATATTTAGAAGAGTCACCCATTAGAAGATGATACATTGATGCAAGAGATTTGAGAATTGTCTCTCAAAATCAAATTATTGGTGAACCATCTCAAGGAATTAGGATCAGATCTTCTTTTAGAATAGAATCAAACATGGCCTTGATTTTAGAAATACAGCTTTAATGAATTGATAAAGCACTTCAAGATCGAAGCTGGAAAGAAGCCGTGCAAGAAGAACCAAATCAGTTTGAAAAGAGCAAGGTTTGGACTCTAGTTCCATTGCCAAAAGAACTTTCGGTCATTTGCATAAGATAGGTATTCAGAAACAAGTCCAATGAAAGTGGAAATGTGATAAGAAACAAGGCAAGGCGAGTAGCTCAAGGATATAACCAATAAGAAGGAATTGACTATGATTTGCTACGGTTACAAGATTGAAAGCCATTAGAATATTGCTTGCTTTTGCAATATATAAAGGTTTTATTTTGTATCAAATGAATGTTAAATCTGCATTTTTAAATGGTTTTATTTCTAAAGAAGTATATGTTAAATAACCTCTTAGTTTTGAAAATAAAACTTTTCCTCATCATGTTTTTAAGCTATCAAAAGCTTTATATGGTTTGAAACAAGCTCCAAGCTTTTTTGCTTAAAAATGGTTTTAAAAGAGGAAAAATTGATACAATGTTGTTTATCATGTATGAGAAAGATAGGTTTCTTATTGTTCAAATTTATGTAGATGATATTATTTTTGGTGCTACTAATCAAAATCTGTGCAAGAGTTTTTCTAAGCTTATGCTGGGAGAATTTGAAATGAGCATAATGAGAGAGCTCAAATACTTTCTGGGCTTGCAAATGAAGCAAGAAAAGGATGGAATCCTTATTCATTAAGAAAAATATGCCAAGGATCTACTCAAAAGATTTGATATGGACAAAGCCAAGAGCAATATCACTCCCATGCATCCTTCCCAAGTTCTAGAAGTTGATGAAGATGGAGATAAAGTTTCTGACAAACTTTATCGAGATATGATTAAATTGTTACTTTACCTTACAGTTAGTGGACTTGACATGCAATTAAGTATGGGTATTTGTGCTAGATTTCAATCTAACCCAAAGCAATAACACTTAAATGCTATCAAAAGAATCCTGAGATACTTAGTAGGTACTACTAATCTTGGTCTTTAGTATGAGAAAGGTAATTTTTGTGATATTATAGGTTACTGTGATGCTGACTTTGCTGGAGACAAATTTGAAAGAAAAAGCAAAAGTGGTTGATGTTGCTTTCTTGGAAAATCCTTGATAACTTGGTCAAGCAAGAAGTAGAACACAAGTGCTTTTTCAACTATTGAAGTTGAATATGTATTTGCAGCAAATTGTTGTGCGCAGATTTTATGGATTGAGCATTAGTTGGAAGATTTCAACTCAAGATATACCAAAATCCCTATTTTGTGTGATAATACCAAGGTTATTAATCTTGTTAAGAATCCCATTTAGCATTCTAAATCAAAGCATATAGATATTAAGCATCAGTTCATAAGAGATCATGTTTAGAAAGGAGATATTGAGCTAAGCTTTGTAAATACAGAAGATCAAATAGCTGATATATTTACAAGACCTCTAGCTGAAAATTGATTTTCTTATATTAAGAACATTCTGAATATGATTAGTTTCTAAGCATGTATTCATAACACATGGATCCTATTCCCTTAGGCTTCTATAAGAGCTTAAAGCTAAGATTGCTATATCCAAGAATGTTTCCCTTCTGAAGAAGACTTCACAGAAATGATTCAGAGATATCAGTTTAGAATGGTATTTAGAATATGTTCAGAAAGATCAGCTCATAATGACTTACAGAAACAATTCAGAAAGATTGTCCAGAAATGTATATAGAGTGTGTTTAGAAAGGTGTGTTCAAAATGTCAGTTCAAAAAGTGTTAATTAGAATGGTGCTTCAGTTTTTGACTTCAGAAAGAAGATTTCCATTAGAAAGATAACTTAAGCTTCTGATAAGAAAATTGGATATGAAGAGTTAAGGCTAATTTTGGAACATGGGATGACTTCATAACTCCACACTATGCCACATTGCCATGACTCAATGAAGTGGGGAAGCTAAAGGTCATTTTCATACAAAAATGTCATCGTTTGAACCATGAAACCATTCATATTACCTTAACACTTAGTCATTTTTCACCGAATCTGTTTACTCACTTTGAAAATATTTCTTTCTCCTAAGATACTGAAAATCCTTTACTGTTCATCTTCCCTCTCAAGATTCAAACTTTCATTACTCTTTACCTTCACCCTCAACTTCAACCCAAACACATTCCCCATTTCTTTAAGCTTCTACCTTTCGCTTTCTCAAAAATGGATGATAAGAGCAACCAAAGCATTCCTTATATGTTTGAAGAGGATGAGATGCAAGCAAACTTCTAGACTAGCTTATTTTGGAGGGCCATTACTATAGGAAGAAGCTTTTATTTGGAGAATTTCACTACTCTTCTTAAAGTCTTCAACATCTTAGAGTTTCAAGGGTGGAACGACTTTCTAAGAATCTTAGAAGACATCTATACAGGGGTGATTCCTGCTTTCTATAATACTCTTGTACTTTCTGATGATGACAACACCTCACTTCGAAGCATCGTTAGAAGCTTCGAGTTGCAGGTCCTACCTTATGATATCGGCCAGATTACCAATACTCCCAACGATGGCATCTTGTGCTGTGCCAGAGACAGATGATGGGAAGAATTTAGTGCCATAGAGCAAGAAGTTGCCAAGATTCTCACAAGGAAGTGCAATATGAGAGTAAGACATTCACACCTTTCATTTTTTAGTTCCTGTTCGAGTTATATATTCTATGGTCCAACACACTGTGCTGCCTAGGAGTGGTAAGATAGATGTCATAACTAAGGTAGACCAGATGATGATGTTTTGCCTTATGACAAGAAGAAGAATCAACTTGGTTAAGTTGGTTTTGGATTTCATCCTTACTGCTTTTAATGCCAAGAGGAGAAGGCATGGCACCTTACCACATGTTTCTCACTAGAGTTTTTATCAAGGCTTAGTTCCTACTGGATGGGCACAGGCTAATAGCAAGAGACCAATGAAAATGATGAAAACCTTCTCAGCTTTGGGATTGAAACCCAAGCTCATAAGAAAGAGAAGGAAAAATAGAAGAAGGACAAGAAGAAGAAAGATTTTGCTGCTAAGGAGACTAATAGCAGAAAAGGAAAATCCAAGCTTTCTTAAGAGGGCAAGGAAAAGAAGAAAAAAAGAAAAGAAGAGAAAGAAGCCTTTCTCTAATTCTTGAGGAGAGAAGGACAAGCAAGAGAAAAATAATGAGACTTGTTGAGGAGTCTTCTTCCTCTTCTAGAGCTGAAAATGGAGTATTTTCAATTAGTGCAAACACTACTGCAACACTTGCAATCCAACCTGCTTCTAAAGCTGCTAGACTAGCTTAGAGAGGAATTGTGATTAGGAAACCTATACCTCAAGAAGAACTTGCCCAAGAAAAGGTTCTAGATGGAAAGGGGAAGAAGAAAGTAAAGAAAGCCCCTGCTAATCCTTCCAGAGATTCTACACCCTCTCTTCTCCCAAGAGTAAGAAGAAAAACAGAGAAGAATAAACTAAGAGAAGAGGCATAGCTTCGGAGACAGAGAAATCTAGCTACTAGATTTGGAGCATCAGAACCCAGAAGATCTTCTATATCTCAAGAGGTAGATTAGCATTTTGTGGTGATAAAGGAAACAAACCCTCCTTCTAAGATGAGAAGGGTAATTATACCCTCTGAGGAACAACTCGGACAAGCTGCCACTCAACCTCAGAATCTACCATTAATCCCTATTGGTGTAGAAGGAACCATGGTTGAGAGGATTGAGACCGTAGCTAAGGCTGCTGCACTAGAAAAAAATTGAAATAGAGAGAATTCAAACCCTAGTGATAGAAACTCAAGCTGATGTTGTCCCTACATCTGAGGTTGCCCTTATCTCTACTTTTATGTCAAAACCATCGACTACCACTACTTTTCAAGACATTCGTACTGCCTTATCTACTACTAAAACTCTCCTGCTATTGATTACAGGTCCAAGATTTGACAAAATAGCAACTAAATCTGGTTATGAATCTATAAAATCTTTAGTTAGACACACTGAGAAACTGCCTTTTGAAGATCCATCCACTACAGATGTCCTCCCAAATGGTACTAAAGTTCATATGGACCTTATTTTGGCTAATCAACACACTATTATGGCCAATCAGCATGCACTTGAGAGAAGAATGGACAAGATGAAAAGTCTGATGCTGCAAATATTAAAGGCTCTTTAGAAAGGAAACTAGAAAGGCAATCAATGATGGTCAATCTTCTATGATTCTTACTCATCTTTTGCTAATGTCAAAAAGGGGAGAAGAAGAGAAAAACTTTAGTTAAGGGGGAGCAAGAGCTATACAATACTACATTTCATATTTATTCTTTATCAGTATAATTTTCGTGTTTTTTGTTTTACACTCATAGCATTTGTAGAACAATTTCATTTTGGATTATTACATTTTAGATTATGATCCTTTACTATTGTTTTTCTCTAATATTATAATTATTCTGCTCTGATAATTTATGCCAACTTATTACCTTGATACTTTTATGCTCTAATACTTATCTTAGAATATTCTATTTTTTTTTTCTGCTTTGATACTTATCTTAGAATATTTATTTGTTCTACTACGATATTTATCTTAGAATATTCTCTATAATTAATGCTCTGATAATTTAATGTTCTGATATATGTGATATCTATTTTTGCATATTCTGCTCGAATAGTTATCCCAAATTTTCGCTCTGATTGTTATCACAAATTTTTATGGATCACTTTATTGATCCAATTATGCATATTGTGCTCTTTGTGAACTTATAATTCTCATGCCTGTAATGTTTTCAATTACTATAATTATACATATATCATGCTTTGATATGTTGTTAATCGACTAATTCGATTCTAATAGATATGTGATAATGATTAGAAGTGAAATATAAAGAGATTAGGGATTTGCAAATTTGAAACGATTATGTAGAGAATTTTAGAAGGTCACTAGTCAGGTTTCACAGGTTCCAAGGAAATTAGTTGAGTTTCGGTATTTTAATCTGTAAAGACTGAATTAGTCGAATTTTATACTGAAAAAAAACCTAGTTCAGCCACCATCCCTGCTTAAATGGTGCCACTTGCAGCCATAACTAAAGGGAAAGTTAGTTGAATCTCAACCAACCAAGGTAACAACCAATCAAAAGCCGAAACCTTAACTACTATGCACTATAAAATTCTATAATTTCGTTCTAAATTGCCCATTTTGGTCGATGTAACGTCTGAAGAATTTTATCGTTAGTAACCGAGTTGTTTGATTTTTAACGAATAAGTGGGTTTAATCGAAATTCGATTAACCATTTACTTAAAGCTAGTTAAGTGTGATTTAGAAGTGATTAGGCTTGATGGAACTGGATTAGAAACGTGGGAAACCTCACAGAATTTTTCTAAAAAACCGGTTTACCGATTTAAGAGAAATCAGTAAGATTTCGGTAATTTAAATTGTCGAAACTGGATCAATAAAAATTATATTGTGAGAACCGTAGGATGGATGGCCAAGATTTAGCCAACTTACCCATGCAAGTGGCGCCATCTTAGCCCTCCAAATAGGCTGCTAAACGAAGTTACATAACCCACTCAAATCCACCAATCACATGTAACTTGCTTTAGAAGTTTATAAATTCTTCCTTTTCTACCCTTGCATATTTTCGGTTCTATCTAAAGCTGACCCCTCTTCATTGTTTTCTCCATTATATCATCTTATCTCAACTCATATCATCTTCCTCTCCCATAAACCTTCAAGCCATAGCAAGATTTCTTCAACTCTAACCACAAATTCAATAAGAATCACACCTAGTAAAGGTAGGAATTCTACGTCCCTTCTTATTTTCCTTGAGTTGGATTTTTGTGTGGGTCTTGTATACTTTGTGCTATTGATAATATGTGAAGTGAGGATGATTTCCTGGCTGAGTTTGCATGTGTGTTATGATTGGAAATAGAATTGGTATGAAATAACTTGAAGAAAGGAGAAAACTCAAGAAAGCTAGTAGGGTTTTTCCTCGGCGATCCTTACGGTGGAATGTACGACTCTGCCTATAGCTGTTTAAACTCTATGAATCTATTTTTATATGAAACTAGACATTCAGGGATTTCTATACATATATAATATAAGGTCATTGGATCAGTATAGAGATAGATATGAATTTTTGAAGTTTGACCTGGAAATTAGGACTTTCATCCGAGTAGTATGAGTTGAGAAGGGTGTAACTCACCCTATACAACTCCAAATTGAGTAAAACTAACTTTGTTAGAAAGCTTATACATAGGAGGATATCCCATTAAAATTTTCGAGTTTTATAAGGCCTAGTTTGTTCCCAGTGAGTCAAGAAAGTTGTCATATATCCAATCCGGGTTAGAATATGATAATCCAGGAGGGTCAAGTTTTAGAGCTTATATCTCAAATTATACTCATCCAAATGATATGACACTTGATTCATTTGAAAGCTTGGTCTGTTAGCTTTACATGGATATTAATTTCGCATGATTTCACCTATATTTGTATTTTTAGTGAATTTTCCCCCATAAGAGTGCAATTCTGGCTAGAAGTAGGACAAGTCTGGGATAAGACACAAATAACTTGAGTTAATGTCGGAAGTTGAGATTTAGTAAACAGAAAGCTAGGTCGGTACACTTAGAATCGAACTCTAAACTTAGTATATAAGGGACTAGGTCGGGAATACTTGAAGTTGAAGTCAGAACTCAGTAAAACAGAAAACTAGGTCGAGAGTATTTAAGGCTGAACCCGGAAGGGTATACTTAAGGATGAACTCGGAAGGATTTACTTAATGACTGAACTCGGAGTTAGTGAATAGGAATCCATATCGGGCATGTTTAAGGCTGAATTCGGAACTTGGTAGAGAGAAAGCTAGATTGTGCATATTTGATATTGAACTCGGGACTTAGTAAATAGGAAGCTCGGGATTTAGGAAACACGCTTATCAAGTCTCAGAAGACCAATGGTGGGGTAAGGTCGGAAATAGAACACAACCCCAGAAGTCGGGAATTACATAATCTTGGGAGACCGAACACAATGTAGGGAAGTCGGAACTTGTATAAGATTGGAACTCGGAACCCATTAAATCTTTAAAGTCGAACTCGGGAATCGTAAGAGAAATTAAAAGCTTGCAAGATAGATTGATACTTGAGATTCTAAATCTTGCACTTATCAATATTGTTATATTCTTGATATGAATATGATGTTTTGTATTTGGTTTACTATTTGATTAAAATGTCCTAGTTGTCTGGCATTATTCATGGGGAAGCGGACATGATTCGTTATGCTGCTGAGATTTCAGCAGAAAATTTACAAGTTTTGCATGCATTGGTCAAAGTGTTAGACAAACAATGCTACTCTATAAGTATGAGAAAGGATTTCCATGTGACTTGGGCCAGCCCTTGAATAAAATTAAGGGGAATAGATCAGTGGGGAAATCGGGGATAGCAAACCCGACGACCGTGTATAGGAACGAGCTCGATTCTAAAAAGCGGATTATTACCCAGGAGTCTTATAGTCAATATACTCCTAGGGGACCAAGTATGGAAAAATATGAGTTAAGATCAAGTGCATCATTTTTCATGCATATCCATAATTTCAGTTTTTAAGCATTGAGTTAAATTGCACCATTGGATGTTATATACATATTATTGCTCACTTTATAGCGGTCACTTATTTATGTCAATACACAGATCGTGTTGTTTAATTTCTATTTAATTTCTTTTATTTCCTTAAGTAAAATAAGGCTGTGTTTCGGGCTATGATTTACATGACTAATTGAGTAGAGAGTAGGACATCCTGGCGATATAATATTTTCTCCTAATTAACCAAACATCCGAAACACTTGAGAATGATAGTGATGTCAGATATGCATAGATTTAGGAATTCCTACTGAGAAATCTTTATTTCTCACCCTATTATATACTCCTGCATCATTCTCGGATCATGGAGAATGCGGCAACCTACATCCTGTTCATTGAGTTTCCAGAGTTCCACATCCATCTTGATCCGTTCATAGATTCCGTGTACATATCTGGTAGATGCCAGTTTCGTCTTTACTTCTTCTTCCGGAGAGATTTTGCTGTACCTCTTATGCACCTACTCTTTGACCTTGCCGTCCCTTTCATTGTCATCTCTATCCACATGGCTCATCCCTTTCCACCTCCACCCGCAGCAGCAGCACTAGCCATGGCTCCGCTAGTCGCACCACTGCGGCCGATCCCCTCTGCCTCTATGTTTCAGGAGGATCCGTCAGAGGCAGCGAGTTCGTCGTCCTCATCCTCTACCTCGAGTATAGACTATACCCCTGCTGACGCCGGTATGACGAATGGATTCCTCTCTTTGGAGTCCATCTAGTGTACCCACCGTAGCAGCAGTAGATATACAGGATGACCCTCTTTTAGCAGTTGGGTCATAGGCATACAAGTGGGAGCTAGTAGTTTACATGAAATGTCCCATGGGGACCAGTAGGGGGGATGTTCATATTGTCAGGCCGATTTATTTTGTGTTAGCGGCCTCATTTCTTTTACCCTGTATTGTATTGTATTTCTTTTGATAACCTTAAAAACAAAGGTACAAGCATGTACATATATATATGATGTAGTTTGTTTATTTCGCAATTTTGTTTGAGTTACTTTATTTTGGATACAACGACTGTCTAGTGTATATCTCACTGCCAAACCAAAATTGATTAAAGTAAATAGTTAACTCTTAGTTCACCACACGTAATAACTTATCAGGTAATATATTATGGCGTAAGCATAGTATTTTCTCTGGTAAGGTGTTACAGTTGACCATCTCAGCTGCCTTCTCTCCATCTTCTCTTCTTCCATTTCATCTCATTTTCATCCCACCTTCAAGCCCTAACCACTTCCTCCATCAAAAAAACCAATTCTAGCTAGCTATTTCATCTATTTGAGGTAGGATTCAACCTCCTTACTTGATTTTTATGAACTGATGGCTGTTTGGAATTTTATCTCTATTAATTTGTTTAATGCTATACTGAGTTTATTGGGGTATTTAAAGCTGGACTAGTAAGTATAGGTTGGGTTTGGAGTGAATACTTAGTGAAAAACCATAAAAGGAATCAACCAGAATGGATTAAATTGAGAAACCCTGCAACTGTCCATACTATAGAGTGTATGGCTTTGCCTAAGGTTGTCAACATATGATGAAACCAATTTTAGTGAAATTAGACATCTAGAGCTTTCTAACCATATAAATTATAGGGTC